>OY986991.1:11342338-11924392 GCA_963920545.1 Lepidium didymum | reverse complement strand
GAAACAGGTTAAAGGAACTCCATCCACTACACTCGAACTTCCGGATTCATTTCATTCTGTTGATGATTCCAACATCACTCCTGCGGACATCTTGGAAACTCGTTATACTGCTGATGGACATCTCCAAGCCTTGGTTCGTTGGACAGGGTTGCCTTCGCACGAGACCTCATGGGTTCTAGTTCATGATATCGCAGAGCAATTTCCGAGTTTTCAGCTTGAGGGCAAGCTGATTCTTGGCCCGAGGGGTAGTGATAGGCCTTGGAGGGCATTCTACAGACGCAACAAGAGATTTAATGGGAATCAAGCTGCAGTTTAATGACTTAGTCTTTGTTAAAGGTAATTGGTTATTTCTTATAATTGATTATTCATTTCCTGCAGGTCATGTGAACTCTTCCGCTACAGTACTTCCTTTGCTTTACTTTGTAATTGTTATAGTATAAATTGAGATATGAGTGGAGAGAGAGATTAGGCAGAAAATTAGATAGAATTAGAGTTTGTAAACTGGAGAGCCAGGCTTCGTCATAAACCTGTGCATCTTGTATCATCATCTTCATCAACACGAAAACCTGTACCGCCGGGTTCCACCATTGTTGACGAGCTTTTTCCCTCCCCGATCCTGCGTTCTTAACAAGGTGGTTTGTGTCATGAAGAGTGGACATTCCGAGCTCTGCGTGAGATGGTCTTAACTTATCGTCTGAAATATTTGCCTTTTATTAGTGATAATATGACTTGGTTAGGTCAAACCGTCAAAGATATAACTATAACGTACGGAGTTGGCTTGACAGAGGGATGGGGAATGATGAATGGAGTACTGATTACCCTACTTAATGTATAAAATATTTACCTTTTGTGGGTTCTGATCATCGACCAACAATAATTATGATTCAGAACTCTACAGAGTATGGGAATAAGCTTTTTGGCTTTGATGCTCGTCTATGTCACCAACCAGATTTTGGTAATGTTGTTCAAGATGGCTGGGAATGTTCAGATCAACCTCTATGTGTTACTGATCGTATAAACAATGCTGAACACACCATTGCAACTTGGAAGCGCCACAATAGTACTAACTCGGCTCAACAAATACGTGATCTTACTACAAAAATTGACCACATCCGCACTCAAGATACGCCTAATACACAACGCTTACATGAGTTGGCCTTGGAACTAAACAAAGCATATGATAGACCTTATGAGCTTATGGGAGTATTATTAGAGTATGCTCATTTCGTTTGATTCATTGTGGGACTTAAGTCGGTGGTTACAACTCTATTATTAAGTTGGGCTGACTTGGACTTTTAATGCTTTGCTATTGGATCATTGTTAGATCAGATTAGTCATTATATAAGACTGAATCTGATTAGGTTTTAAGCAGGCTTTTAGTGGATTAGTCTCAGGAAATTGTAAAAGGAGAGAGAAGGGCTCTCGAATTCCCTATCAAAAAGTTATTCAATCGGAAAACCACCTTCACCGGTGGCTTGTTCTTATCAGCATACTTAGCAGAGGAGACTTATTGGTGTGATAAAAGCTGGAAGGAATGGCTAAACACTGGTGACTAGAACATGAAGTACTTTCACGCTTGTACTAAGAATCGACGATCACGCAATCGTATTACCCATATCACGGATCCAGTTGGTTCCTTACTATACGATAACCAGGCTATTAATATGGAGACGATTAATTTTTTCAAAACTATGTTTACGACAACAAGCCCTTCGGATATGACGCCCATTTTAGCCTGTGTTGCCCCACTTGTTACTCCAGACATGAACACTAAACTAATTGCTTCGGTTACTCCTGATGAGGTACGAGTTGCTGCCTTTGCGATTGGTTCCACCAAAGCTCTTGGCCCAGACGGATTCTCTGATATCTTCTATAAGACATATTGGGCTATTGTTGGTGAAGCCATTACTTCGGAGGTGCTCCAATTTTTTGCATATTGCACTTTGCCTGATACGTGGAATCATACTAATCTTTGTTTGATACCAAAGATTGATAACCCGGTTACCATGCGCGACTTCTGTACTAGTGCTTTATGCTATGTCGTTTATAAGATCATCTCTAAGATTTTGGTTGGTCGGTTGCAGGGTGTTCTTACATGTGCTGTTGCTGAAAATCAAGGTGCGTTTATTCATGGCCATTTAATTACTGACAATGTTATGCTGGTGCATGAAGTTTTTCATAATTCACAATCTTATATGGCGGTTAAAACAGACATCAGTAAGTCGTACGATAGACTGGAATAGGATTTCCTTGAGCATGTCATGCTAAAGAAAGGATTCTCTCGGACTTGGGTTGACTGAATCATAGGCTGTGGTCGTTCTGTTTCATTTTCTGTTATGATTAATGGCAGTCCTTATGGCAATTTTCTAGTATCTCGGGGCTTTATGTGGATCTGATAAATAGCTTGCATCTGCAAAACCAACTAAATCGACACTAGAGTTTCTGTTATAAAATAATCTCAAATCAATTGTTCCTTGTAGATAACGAAATATATGTTTTATTCCATTCTGGTGTTTACGCATAGGTGACGAACTGTATCTTGCAATTAGATTTGTGGCAAATGCAATATCTCATCGAGTGCAATTTGCAAGATATATGAGTCCACCAATAAAACTCATATAAGGTACTTCAGGACTCAATACCTCTCTGTTATCTTCACAAGGTCAGAATGGATTTTTATCAATATTGAGTGATGTATTGACCATTGGAGTACTCAAAGGAGTCGTTTTATCCATGTAAAAGCGTTTTAAGATTCTTTTCGTATAATTTGATTGACGTAAGAAAATTCTATTCCAAAGATACTCGATTTGGAGTGCAAGACAAAATTTTGTTTGTCCAATATCTTTCATTTCGAACTCTTCTTTTATATGAATTCTTGCATCATTAATCTCTTTTTGAATTCTAATTATGTTCAGGTTATTAACATATACAACTATGACAGTGTAACATATACTATGACAGTGAAGACGATGATGTCTTCGGGTTTATGTCCACGAGCGATGGTGACCGTGGCGCCAAATGTGCGATGTGAGAGATTGGAAAGTGGAGAAAGGTTTTGAACCATCAATTGGAACTACCGAATTGGCTCTTGACTTAGTCGTGCTAAGTCGGTAAAAACTAAAGCAGTAAAAATATTAAAATATCCTTTTGGATAATTACTAATTTATAGCAAAATCATATATTATTACATTATGCATTTTCTTAGAGTCATCTTGTTATTAAACAAGTTGTTTTAATAAAGAGCGTCAAATCCGCTGTATTTAAAAATATTTTACACATTAGCTTCTTTTTTAAGATTATAATGGCTGTATGTGTAATTTTTTAATAAAAAACAGTAAATAAAATCATACTAATTTCTGTAAATTCACCCAAAATATCAACAAAAAAACTTTTTTTAAAAAAGTCTAAATCATTCGAATTCATAGCTCATGATCATAGAACGAACGCATAACCTGTCCTTTAGGGATGGTTTAAAACAAGGATGAGATTTAGTGAAAGACTTAACCAAAACGGTTATGGTAAACAAAACTTAGAGGTTGACTGCAACAACGTAAGCATTCCAAGCATCGCACTGTTGAAAGGTCTTGACTTCTTCGTATTTGATATCACGACTCGCACCAAACTCATCTGTTCTACGCATTTCAGAAGCGTCCGGCATTTCTCTGAGCCAAAAATGGACTGATTTAAACCCAGCTTCCTCCATACAGTCCTTTATCTCCGACAATGACCACCTACAGACACACATGAATACAAGACCCATGAATTACTTATCAGGAACTTAATCTCAATCAAAAATCAACAGGATCCTAACATAACAAGATGAAACGTCATATTTTAGGCTTATCAATCTAAAAGCTAACCAAATCTCCCAAGAGTATATAGATATGCTGTTTTCTTTAACATTTTATTAAGACTCGTGGAAGATGGTGGGCAATGCCGGACTGTCCACTTAGAGTCTACAGCTATATGAAAAAGAATGGATGTGGAAACAGACTACAGGCCACTCACAGTCTCCAGCTATATGAAAAAGCATGGCGAATCTTTCTGCTCTGCTTCTGAAGGTGATAGTGTAGACTGATCCTTGTTTTGCGACTTACAATATCAAACTCAGCCTGTTCCCATGTATACTGCCAAATGATAATGGACAAGAGTTAGTACATTCATTCCTAGTATGTTTTATCTTAATGAGTCTTAAGACTCCTGTTTTGTAAAATGAAATATAAGAATGAATTTTAACAGTGAAAGTCGGGAATTTCCGTTGAAGCTTCAATTGTCCTTCAGCAGAAGCACCTCCATACAAATCCATTACGAAAATACCACCTTTTTTGGACAAGGCGTCACATGCATTCTTGAAGTAAGATACCAGTTCTGTGCGTTTATGGAGACAGCAGCAACTAAAATTGAAAGCACACACGATATCCCTCTTCGGTAATGAATCAGGTCCATCTTTCTCTAAGGATTTAACTCTAGGATCAACCAACTCTTCACTATCAACATCATCCAAGCCGATATTCTGTATCAGCTCGTGGGATTTGGATTTCACTTGCTTAGCCTCAAGAGGGCTCAAAACATTCCCAAGAAAAAGCGACATTCTTGAATACCCATCAGCACCAAGTTTACTAATGTTATTATCCATGCACCACTCTAATGCCTCAAGGTCAAAATCCAGCCCAATAGCAGTTCGCCTTGAGTCAGTCTTCAGCCACTCCACACTGTTCAAACAATCAAATTACCAACTTGTAAACATTTATTGCCCGCTTACACCATTTAAGATGAATGTAGGTAAGAAACATGAATCAAAAACACAAAAACACAAAAACCTACACATAATCTACCATTTAGTGAAACAAATTATATATATTTACCTTAAAAGAGCAGTTCCACAGAAATCTTCTTGAAAATGGAGAGGTTGCCTTCCACCAACATACATCAAAAAGAACTTCTGCAAGTAGCTTATGTCTCCTTTAGGCGACTACACCAAAACTCAGCTAATACAATGTGTTAGGCTAAGTGCTTCTTTCTGTACGAGATACAAGAGGATGAATTGAAATATTTAACCCAAAGCTAGAACTGTGGCCAACTTAAAAACAGACATAGAACACATAAGAATTATACACGAGAGGTCCTTCTCTTTCTTTCTTTCTCTTCATACATTCCAAGTCGATTCAAATACTAGTAAATAAGGAATTTGGCTTAGGCTACACAAATTGTATAAACTGTTAACTGTAAATTTTCCATTGATAACAGTTCACATTTTCTTGGAAAAGAAAAGGAAACGAATTCGTGAGAAAAAAATGCCAGAAGGAGCCAGATTTTATAAAACCAGTCAATATAATCTGGGAGATGCGAAATTACATTTACCTGCACGGATTGTTGGTAGAGAAGGAACTTTGAAGGCAAATCCGAAGATTGGTTTCCCTCGTTTTCATCTTCTTCATCCTCAGAGCTTTCTTCTTCCACTTCTTCATCGACCGAGACAACAACCGACGGGTGTTCATCGTAGAAATCTTCGGTGGCATTCGAAAATTCTCCTTTATGGCGACGTCGATGGGGATTTTTTTTCTCTCGTTTCACCATTGTCGTGCTTCCGAGTCCGACTAATAGAGTCAAGGCGGTAGAGAAGAAAATTGATTCCTTTTTGCCGTGTCCAGAAAAGTGCCCTAAACGCTGCCACGTAAGCCCTAAGCCCTTGATTTTCTTTTCTTTTTATAATAATTTTTTTTAGAAACTAACTACATATGTTTTAGCATGAAACTATCCATTCACTATTTATTCGAGTATTTTTTGACATAAATACCCTTACCGTTATTATATGTGTACTAATATTGTTATATGTGTACTATGTACGTTTCAATCTACAAACATTACTATTGCGTACTTAAAATTATAATGTTAAGATGTTACTACGCGTTTTAATTACATATCTATGTTGTTACTTATATATCTAACATGTACATATGGATAATAGAAATATTTTGGTTTGATTGCTATTTTAGTGGTAGGATCTATAGTTAATTTTTTTAATTTAAAGAAACCTATAGTTAATTTCTTAATTACTTGAAAACATATAGTTAGTTTCTTATTTCATCCATAAGAAATACATGTTAATTAGTTTTGACACAAGGGGTTATGAATGATTTTTGTAGTAGTGCAGATTACAGATTTTATACAGTCTGAGCCATCTGTATTTAGTAGCACTATTCACACATTTATGCTTCAAATGGTAAATACAAATAAAAAAATACACATTATGCAGATTATACAGATTATACAGATCATGCAAAACATATAAAATAAAAGATAAGATCGAATATTTTGATTATCCATGGATTTATCAAAAATGAAATATGTTTAAATATAAATTCATAACTAACATAAAATTATTCTAATTAAAAAAATATAAATAAAATCTAAAAAGAATTGTTTATTCTTTTTTTTTCTGTCAAAAAGAATTTTTTACTATTATACTATAAATTAATAATAGTTTTAATAGATTTAATAAAATTAATATTTTTTAATTGTAAATACGGTAATAAGAATTGAGTAGTAAACTATTTTCCTGTTAAAATAATTTAAGAGGACAGTTAATTATTATATTGCTAATTTTGGAGTTGATTTTAAATGAATTACTAAAAAAGAAAAAGAAAAAAAAAGAGAGGAAAATTGTAGACCAGGAGAAGTGCATGACCATTCTTTTATTCTTTTTCTTCTTTGTTGCATATCATTATATTAATTTATTATTCTTTTATAATGTATTAATTAAGTATGAATGGTAGTATTAATGGAGATAGTCCTAAATTTCCGAGAGTCTGTTTTATTCATGTCATCCATTCAAACCCTAAAATTGGGGAAAAAAGCATGTACCTATATGGTGCTTTACAACTGATCTTTATATATATATTTTTTCTTTTTTTCTTTTTGTTTAATTTATATTTTGTCAACCAGTATAATATTAGAAACAACACCACAAGGTGAAAAAAAGAGTTTACAATACTAGACCATTAGTTGATTCTCTAATAGATCGAACGAGAACATCAATTTTATGATACCAAACTTCATTTATTCATATCATTATTTTCACACAACAACTCAAAGAAAAAACGTAGGGTATTTTAATATCGATAATGTTAAAATAAAATAAACCAAAAATATATTTTTAGTAGCTAAATATATCAATTAAATATTTCAACTAGTTTTTATAAAAATATTTATCACATGTCCTAGTTCGATAATGATCCTCCCCCTAAAATAATATAAAATATAAATTGAAGTTGCTTTTTGGTTTTATTATAATGTTTATAATTAATTGGTTCTAGTTTGTTTCTCTCCTTGTTTTTTTTTTGTCAACATTGAACCACAACAGGCTGGCCTATTAGCCAAGTTCCTACATAATGTAGGCGGTGAGACTCGATCCCTGGTTATGCAAGTGTGCATGTCTTATGTGGACTTACCGCCTGCCACAAGACTAAAGGCCACTTGCGTTTCTCTCCTTGTTTATTAAAAGAAATTATGATTATTATGAATTTGGTTTGCCAACAAACATAAATCAAAAATTAATATCATTTATGTGATTTATGTGTATGACCTGCATGATTTGTATATATTTTGCATGATCTGCATGATTTTTTTTTATTCACCATTCGAAGCCCTTGGCATTCTGTACACAAATTCATGATTTTTTGCTCTTATCTCTATTCATTTCTCTCATTTTCTCTCATGTTATTTTCACTTTCTAACTTTTTTTTTTGTTTTTTTTTCTTTTTCAGGGTCTAAATGATGAATGTAGAATCTAGTTTATTTTATTTTTCTAGTGGAATCTGACTGAATAAGTTAAAGTCAAATTATAAATGATTTTGCTGAATTTGGTTGAATTTAAAGTATTAGTTTAGTAAGAAAATAAATAATATAAGTTGAGTTAAGTTGAAAAAAAAAATATTGTGCCTCGTAAAAAAACTCAATTTAAAAATAAATATTAAAAATTTAATTAATTTAAATAATAATTAAGAATATTATGTAGAAATTAAATCTCCATGATATTTTGGCTAATAAATATATATATATATATATATATATATATACTTAAATAGGTAACTTATAAAACAAAGTAAATTCAATCTGAAATAGAATGTATCAAACCGAAAATAGAATTGACTAAATAGTCGAATGAAATCTAGAAAATATATTTGAAGAGATGTTAAATGAGTGAAATCAAAAACTTGAAAACTTGGAAAACCATATTTGAATCCATACAGGTCCTAAATGTCCATATTTAACGAGAAGATACACGACTTAGTTTGTTAGTTATAATTAATTATATGTTTATTTAAGTATTAGTTAAAAATTTAAATAATAAAAATACTGTGAAATTGTGGAATTGTAAAATTGTTGTATGTGCAAATAGTAACAACTGAATAGTGGAATGGACTGAATCCGGCTGAATAGTTGAATTGTATGTTACTATTTAGACACTTAATCTCTTCTTTTTTTTCTTTTTAAGTAAAAGAGAGAGACATAAACAAAGTGTCAAATTGAAAGAGATAAGCAATTTTGTTTATTTTTAGTGGGTTGTTGTAGTCGATGATGATGACGATATTGATTTCTCTCTCTGGTTTGTAAAAAACGATTTAAGTGTGGTTGTATGAGATTGAGTGGATTTAGTTTTCCAAAAAGTAAGGTAAGAATTTCGTTATATGAAAAGTTATAGCTTTGTCTCATGTTTTAAGAAACAAAATTGATTTTGGCTAGGTTTCACAATTTAAATTTATCTTACTTTGTGGGTTTGATTTTATCATTATTTATTAGAAATTCTAACTTGTGACAATTTTAATTTTGTAGATTCTTTACAATTTTGTAAATTATTGAGAGCCGCTATAGCTAGGGTTGCATATCAGTTTAAATAAAAGATGAAGATGATTTGATAAATTTTCTCTTTATTAAAAATAATAAATATAATTATAAAATAATAATTGTATTAACGACTAATATATGTGTTAGAAAAATAATATATGTATTAACGTATAATATATTTTTTAATCAAATATATGATTATCAAATATGAATACTAGATAATATATTGGATGTACATTTTATGGTTAGAATTATGATGTGTAACTTATATACAAATTATTATATATATTACATTAACATCTAACAATTAATTTATCAAGTAATATATAAATAATTAACCAATAACTATTATTTATCCGAAAATTATCCAGTTATGAGTTAACTTATCCGTTAACTACTGATTGAAGTCCCCAAGATAGTTATCATTATTATTTAAGTTTGTCACGCGAAGATTAGGGTGTAATGAGACCATTAAATCTGAATTGTTATATGTGTTAGAATGATTTATCATTTAACTATTACTATATGTAAATATAGGATTGCTTTTAAACTTAACAAAAAGTCTTATATGTATTACAATTTTTAACCTTTAACTATTTTTTTATTTGGTTGAAATATTTAATTAATAACACACTATTATTTTATCTGATAATAATCTGGTTACTAGTTAACTTATCAATAAAATTATTCTAGTGATAATCAAATTGATTTGTCCTCTTTTGCATTTCATGCATGCATAATGTTTTACCCGAATCATCTAAATATGGAGGTGCGTATTTTTCATACAAAATTTTTGGGACATATGCCTCATTCACAATAATAGGCGCATTATATGTGTTAACAAATAATATATATGTTAACAACTATTATATATGTTAGTCATATAATATATGTGTTAGTATCAATGTGTTATTCTGATAATATATGTGTTAACGATTTTAATAAATTGGGAGACAAAATATTAAATATATTGTCCCCACATGTCATATCTCCACAAGAGATCTTGCTAATATTATCGTGTCTCCAAAAGATGAAAAGTTGGTTTCTCTTAAATTTCTATTGGGGTACTTTTGTATATACACACAAGTAGGTCACTGAAATTTACAAGCTTATACACAAATACATGTCATTTCCTTAATTAGTTTTGAAATACATATTACTCACCTAATTTACCCTTCTTTTTTCCATCTTAAAACTTTATTAAATAAACAAATATGTGAATCGGGTGTTCAGAAAAAAAAAACAAATATGTGAATCATTCTTTGCCGAGAGATAGCAATGCTATTAAATTAACAAGATATGTGAATCATTTATAGGCATATGTGCAAAGAGTCATTTGCACGAGTCAAATCTCAAAATTTAGTTTTTTGGTACTATAAACTAATATCTGTTAAGAAATATATCTAAATATTATAATATTATTATTTGTGTATACTAAGAAATATAAGAGAGATATAGGAAAAGGGGAACGTGAGAATCTCTTTTCTCTTTATTCACTTGTATGTTCTTTTACATGAAAGTGGTGTTCTTTATATAGTGTTTACAATAGAGTCCAAACTATGACATATGTATGATGACTATTATGTAAACTATCACACACATATGTCTAAGTAACACTTGTTATTGACTCATCAATAAATTGATGAATCAATCTAGCACTTGTCAGATTTATAACACTTTTTTTGGAAACCATTGTTGATGATATATTATGCATTGCCTTATTAAAAACCATATCATGAAAAAATCTAGTAGGATAAAAATTATGACAAGAAAAAAAGAGTACAATGACATAATTTCACCCTGAAATAATGGATATTATAAATTTTGTAGTTGATGCATCCCGATGATGTGAATATGTTTTCTGAATGTTGTAGTGGGAAGCGCCTTTGTAAACAAATCAGATGCATTATCCGTTGAACGAACGTATTGAATATTCACTTCTTGATTCTTCTCGAGTTCTCGTGTGTAAGAGAAAAATCTTGGGGGAACATGCTTTGTTCGGTCGCTCTTCATATAACCTTCTTTGAGTTGGACGAAACAAGCAGTATTATCTTCAAACAACTTTGTTGGCTCTTTATTTATGACTATTCCACTTGCTTCTTATATGTGTTGAGTCATATCTCTGAACCATACACATTCTCTACATGGTTCATGAAGTACAATTGTTTATGCATGATTCGAGGGTAGCGACTAGAGTCTGTTTTTAGGAACGCCAAGAAACTGCAGTGCCTCCAATTGTGAAAACATATCCGGTTTGCGATCGAGCTTTATGTGGATCTGAGAAATAGCCTTCATCTGCAAAATCAACTAAATCGACACTATGGTTTCTGTTATAAAATAATCTCAAATTAATTTTTCCTGTAGTTATCGAAATATATGTTTTATTCCATTCTAGTGTCTGTGTGTAGGTGGTGAACTGTATCTTGCAAGCAGATTTGTAGCAAATGTTATATCTGGTCTAGTAAAATTTACAAAATATATGAGTCCACCAATAGCGCTCATATAAGGTACTTAGGACCTAATACCTCTTTGTTATCTTCACAAGGTTGGAATGGATCTTTATCGATATTAAGTGAGATATTGACCATTGGAGTACTTAAAGAAGTCACTTTATCTATGTAAAAGCATTTTAAGATCCTTTTCGTATAATTTGATTGATGTACGAAAATTTCATTCTGAAGATGCTCGATCTAGTGTCTAAGACAAAATTTTGTCTGTCCAAGATCTTTCATTTCAAACTCTTCTTTCATATGAGTTCTTGCATCACTAATTTCCTTTTGAGTTCTAGTTATGTTTAGGTCATCAACATATACAGCTGTGATCACAAATCCGGATATAGATTTCTTAATAAATACGTAAGGACATATCACATTGTTGGTATATCCTTTACTCAACAAATATTCACTTAAGTGATTATACCACAAGTGTCCAAATTGTTTTAATCCATAAAGTGATCGCTGTAATTTGACTGAACATATCTCTTTAGATTTTGAATTCAATGTCTCAGGCATTCTCAACCCTTATTGGATTTTTATGTATATATCATTATCCAATGATCCATATAGATATGCTGTCAAATATCCATTAGATGCATTTCTAGAATTTTAGATGCCGATAGGCTCATCAAAAACCTGAAGGTAATTGTATCCATCACTGGGGAATATGTTTCTTGATAATCGGTTCCAGGTCTTTGAGATAAACCTTGGGTAAAAATTTGGGCTTTATACCTTGTTACCTCATTTTTCTTATTTCTTTTCCGAATAAAAACCCATTTATACCCTACGAGTTTCAGATGTTTGGGTGTTGTGACAATAGGTCCAAAAACATTTCTTTTATTGAGGTAGTTCAACTCAGTTTTTATGGCCATTTCCCATTTCTCCTAATCAGATCTTTTCTGACATTCCAATATGGACCTTGGATCCGAATCATAACTTTCATTATCAATTTCTTTTGTGAAGAGAATGAAAAAATTCCATCATCATCTTATATTTCATTTCTAACCCATAATTTTTCATTTTGGGTATAATTGATGGAAATCTCATGATTTTCAATATTGACATCCTCTTCAAGACTTTTCTGTGTATGTGATTCTTCTGGACCACTTTCATTTAATTCTCCCAATTTCTTTTTTCTTTCTGGGATTTTTATCCTTTGACCCCATTGGTCTCCCCTTTTCAACTGAACCTTAGGTTAATTTATTTTTCCATCACTTTATTCTTCCGGAACAATAACTCTTGATGGAACCTTGGTACATATGATTTTATCACCCTTTTTATATCGGTGAACGCATATGGAATCTAGTTAGCCATATTTTGTAAATGCACAATTTTCTGAACTTCCAATTTATGTTGTTTCGTAGGGGGATCAAGGTGCAATAACGACGATGTGCACCATGTAATATCTTTTGGAACTTCTCTAGTTCCTCCCTCTAACGCTGGAAATCCATCTTCATTAAAATAGAAATTGGCAAAACGTGCCATAAACATATCACCAGTTTTTGGCTCCAGATACCAAATTATACTTGGTGTTGTATACCCAATATATATTCCCAGTCTCCTTTGTGGTCCCATTTTTGTTCTTTACGTTGGCGCTATAGGGACATAAACCGCACACCCAAAAACATGGAGATGAGATATATCTGGCTTCTAGCCAGATGTTAATTCTAATGGAGAGTATTTATGATATGCACTCGACCTTATTTGAATTAGTGCCGCAACATGCAAAATTGCATGACTCCATATTGAAATTGGGAGTCTTGTTCTCATTATTAATGGTCTAACTATAATTTGTAATTGTTTTATCAAAGACTCAACTATGCCATTTTGTGTGTGAACATGTGGGACTGGATGTTCAACATCAATTCCCAATGACATACAATAGTCATTGAAGGCTTGTGAAGTGAATTCACCAGTGTTATCAAGCATTACTTTTCTTCTTGTATAATTAGGAAATTGTGCTCTCAGCCTAATTATTTGAGTAATGAATTTTGCAAATGTCATATTTCGTGTGCTTAATAGACACACATACGACCATCTACTAGATGCATCAATTAATACCATAAAGTATCTAAATGGTCTGCATTGTGGGTGAATAGACCCACATATATCACCATGTATTCTTTCTAAGAATATTGGAGATTCATTCCCAATTTTGGCTGATGATGGCCGGGTTATTAGTTTTCCAAGAGAGCAAGCTTTAAATAAAAGTTTTCCCGTTTGAAAAATCTTCTCGTTTTTCAACGGATGCCCATTTGTTTTCCAATTTTTTTCACATCATGACTGAATCAGGATGTCCTAAACGTTCATGCCAGACTTTGAACGTATATGTAAACTTCGGGTTTACATTAATATATGATTCAGCCACATTTATTTTTGTGGAATATATTCGGGAGGATAAAGCTGACAATTTTTCCAATATATATTTTCTCTCCGGAGTGATTAATGTAATGCTAATATATTCAATGTCATCTTTATTCATAGTTTCTATATGATATCCATTTTATCGGATATTTCTGAAACTTAATAAATTTATGTAAGATTTGGGGGAATATAATGCATCATTTATTTCAAATTTTGTTCCCCCTGGCATTGAAAATCTAGCTCTTTTAGACCCCATAATTATTTTTGCATTACCGGATATAGTATTCACGCTTCCATCGGAATCTCTTATATCGAAGAGGAGAAATATTTTTATCGTAAGTATTGTGTGCGTTGTAGCGCTGTCTACCAGACACATATCTCAATCTTTGTTTTCATGTTTCAATATTTTCTGATTATAGAAGATACGTTAATATAACAAAGCAAAAATTTTATATTACAATAAGAACTATTTTACATAACAAAAGAAAAACATAACAAACTACGATTATATTATATTATCTTCTTCAAGAAGATTTTAGTTATCTTGATTTTCGTTGATATCTTCGGGATCAACAACGAAATCAGTAACATCAAGATGTATACTATTATCTATATCATCGAAAGAAGGTCCGACATCACTATAGGTGAAGTTGGTTTCACTTTGTTTTTCCTTTTTCTTTTGTGATTCTTTATACACATTGGCTAAATGTTTTGATGTACGAAATGTGCGTCCAATGTACTTTCATGCCGCATTTGTAGCAACAATTATCACGTTGCTTTTCATGACCAACTTCATTCCCTTTAGACCTTTTACTAGTTCATTCATTACGGAAATCATCTGGACGAGATTTTTGTGTTTTTCCACGTCCATATCCTCCTCATCAGCGATCACAATTATTATCTCGACCGCGTCCACATTCATTCCAATCATTCTAATTGGATGATGCCACATTCACTTCTGGGAGTGAGGCTAATCTAGTAGGACGTGATGTATAGTTTAGTATTAAAAGTTTATTATTCTATTATGCCACTAAAAGAACTTGCATCAATTGTGAATACTTTGTGTATCCCTTTGCCCGTTATTGTTGTTGCAGGATTACATTTCGAGAATGAAATGTTTGAAGAGTTTTCTCAATTATATCATAATCACTTATCTTCTCTCCACATAATGTGATCTTGGAAGTGATTCCCAACAAAACGGAATTATATTCACTAACACTTTTGTAATCCTGGAACTGGAGGTTCAACCACTCATGTTTGACTTTCTGTAAGATCACATATTTCTGGTGATCAAATCTATCTTTGATTGATCGCCAAAGATCTGTATGATCTTCCTTTGTTCGTATTCATCTTTTAAACCATCATAGATATAGTGATATAGAAATATCATGGCATTTGCCATTTTCTCATCAAAAGTTATTTTCGACTTATTGATGGTATCAAGGAGTTGTCTTCCTTGTAAATACATCTTTGCTACTACTGCCCACCTCATATAATTATTTCCACAGATATCCAGGAAAGCAATCTCGAATTTAGCCAGAACTGAATATAATAATTTATTTATTATTAAATTGGTGATACTTCAATTTAATTTAATGCCAAGTTCAAATTTATGATAATATTTCAAAGTTTGTATAATAAAAGTATAAATTAAAATAACATAGAATGAATAAAACCAATAATCTAAAATATTTTATCTTCTAGACAAAATTTATTTATACCGTTCTTCTAGAACGTTTTTATAAATGTCTTCCGAATATTTAAAAGTATTAATATGAGGAGATGTAATCTACCATATGATCCTGATCGTGAAGGCATAGTCTTTCTAATGATCTATTCGGGTACGACAACACCTATCATCTCAAAATTAATATTTAAGTATGGGGAGCAAATCATCCATATGACATGACAGCCATTATAACAATTTTTAAATATAACGAACATTATAATATCATGTAAATTAAATTTAAACATTATATATATATATAGAATGAATAAAATAAATTTGACATAAATTAAATTGTACATCTATAATATTGGACCAGAGCAAATCGTGCTGATAACGTATTAAGAAATCTATCTAAATATTATAATATTATTATTTGTGTATACTAAAAAATATATGTAAGAGAGATATAGGAAAAGGGGAACGTGAGAATCTCTATTATCTTTATTCACTTGTATGTTCTTTTACATGACGAGTGGTGTTCTTTATATAGTGTTTATAATGGAGTCCAAACTTTGACATATGTATGATGACTATTATGTAAACTATCACACACATATGTCTACTAAGAGAAGTAACACTTGTTTTTGACTCATCAATAATATTGACTCACCAATCTAACACTTGTCAGATTCATAACACTCATCCTTGAACACCATTGTTGATGATATATTATGCACTGCCTCATTAAAAACCATATCATAGAAAAATTCAGTGGGATAAAAACCATGACAAGGGAAAAAGAGTACAATGACATAATCTCCCCTGGAATAATAGATATTATAAATTTCGTAGTTGATGCATCCCGATGCTGTGAATATGTTTTTTGAATATTGTAGTGAGAAGTGCATTTGTAAACAGATCAGATGCATTATCTGTTGAATGAACGTATTGAATATTCACTTCTTGATTTTTTTCGAGATCTCGTGTGTAAGAGAAAAATTCTGGGAGAATATACTTTGTTTGGTCGTTCTTGATAGAACATTCTTTGAGTTGGGTGACACAAGCAACATTGTCTTCAAATAATTTTGTTGACTCTTTATTTATGATTATTCCACTTTCTTCTTGTATGTGTTGAGTAAAATCCGGGGTCCTGTACAAAATAAAAATTTGTTTGATGAATCAATCTAACACTTATCAAAATTATGAATCTGATAAGTGTTAGATTGATTCATCAACTTAAGTAAAGCCATACTTGAAATATTCGGGGTTCCATACAAAATAAAAATTTGTTTGATATATACATCATTTTAATTTAAAATTCACACAATAAAATTGTTACTAATTTTTACTAAACATTTTCTCTATTTATATATCAAATGTACATATAGTTATATAACTAATTTTTCACTAATTCGGATCCCTAAAAATAAAAATATTTAATATTAAATGAGTTAACGACCTATTTCCTCCTGAATATTTTATAATATTTTGAAATTTACACAATAATTTTATTATCTAATTTTCACTTAACATTCTACATCAAAATTTCATTATATGTCAAATATATATAGTCACATAGAATTTTTACTAATTGGGGCCTTTAACAAATTGAAGACCCCATTCAAATGTTTCATACTAATAGTAATGAAGTCAAATTCGGCCGCAAGGTCACTTAGCACGTAAAAAGTTAGTGGTGCAACCCACAATACCGCAAGTATGCAGTATGCCCACGAGGAAAAAAAGAAATAGAAACATGAATCATTCGTTAAACTTTAGAGATCTACTTTTATTAAAGATACATTTTAAGTCGTAAGTTTTTTTTTTGATAAAACATTTTAAGTTGTAAGTTGTACATGTGATTGAGATAAAAAAGAAAAATAATTAGTGCTGTAAATATCACATAAGAAAATTCTACGCATAATTCTCTACGTCAATTACTATATGTGTTAACAAATTTTGTACTAAAAGAAAAAATCACCAGCTAAAACTCCCCCCCCCCCCATGGTTTTTCTCTTTGCTTAAAAATTTGAAGCCATTTAATATATCATGGACAATCCGAACAAAGATTTTTCACTCATGGACAAAACACGCATTCAAACAGTGAATGCATTAAGCTCATTCTTGGAGACGAATCTGTAAGTTCATTATTATTAATTTATTTTGAAGTTTTAAACTTATCATTTTCTTTGAAGTTTACAACTAACTCAACTATGTTTTACAAATTCGGAACATAATCAAAATCGGAGGTATTGTTAGAAAATATCAAGTTCTTGGTTGTTGGTCGATAGAAGATATTTAAAACATTTGTCTTAGACAAAGATTATAGTCAATTCAAGGCACAATTCTGTTTACAAGACTGGATTCATTTACATGACCACAATTACGAATTGTGATCATGTAACAGATGAATAATTCATAAGTCTTGCTGAATTTAATGTCATTCTTGCTGGAGATTTAAAAAACTAAAGTTTTGGTTGGTAAGTATTGCTTTAATATATGTTTAAGTTATTTTGTTGGGTTTGGTCTGTCTTCATTAGTCTTAATCTAAACTATTTCTTATAAGTAGTTCTAAT
The DNA here is from genome assembly GCA_963920545.1 of Lepidium didymum. Lineage (NCBI taxonomy): Eukaryota > Viridiplantae > Streptophyta > Magnoliopsida > Brassicales > Brassicaceae > Lepidium > Lepidium didymum. The sequence goes on along the minus strand of OY986991.1, from coordinate 11,906,444 downwards.
AAATTTTTTTTTTTTTTGTCGACAAGTAAAATATTACATTCTGAAATCAAATAAAAAACTTCCAATATAAGTTCAGCAAATATATGGTCATGACATTAATTTGTTTGTTTAGAACAACCATATTAAGATATACAGAGAAAATGTACAAAATTAATTAAATTTAAAGTTAACCTATTCAAAATACCTAAAAAATCTTTCAGTTAATCTTTCATATATGAAAAATATAATTTATTTTAGAAAGTAATATACATACAAATATCTATTTATCAAAAACCGGGCATAACCCATAATATCCCTAGTCTTATATAAGAGATTGGTAAACCAAATCAAATATAGAAACCTTCCTCTTGTTGAATTTCTAAAGCAAATTAGATACCATCTTGTTCCGCTAACCTCTAGAACACATTCGAATTCTTCATATGGTTGGCAAAGTATTTCTTTCAGCCGATTGTTGGTCGGTAAAAGAATTATTAGAAAGATTGGTGACGGTAGATCAACAAGGGTATGGATAGATCCTTGGATCCCTAATGTATGTCCCAGACAAGAAATAGGTATAGGTCCGAACATTTATCCAAATCTTAGTGTTGATCAATTCATTGACTCACATACCAAAACATGGCGGGAGATTATTTTACGTCAATATTTCTTCCCCAATGATGTTCAATTAATTTTTGGGATGGCCCTACCATGTAGATCGAGACCTGATTACTGGGGATGACACTTTACAAAGATAGGTCGTTACACTGTAAATTAAGGTATCAGACAGAGAAACAAATCACATTACTAGATGTAGGGAACTTTGGGCCCTAAACTATGGAAGACTAATTGTCCCAATAAAATTAAACATTTCATGTGGCAAGAATTATTAGGGTGTACTACCGTAAAACGAAATCTTAAAAATTGTGGTATTGATTATGATACAAGATGTAGTCGTTGTGGTGCAGAAGAAGAAACAATTAACCATGTTTTATTTGAGTGTCTGCCGATAATTCAGACATGGACCCTCTCATGTATTCCATCGGCTGTTGATATTTTTCCTGGTAAATCTATTTGATATAATTTAGATTATCTTTTTTTGGCGAATCCCATATATGGAGGATGTCAAGATCTTCCTATGGTTACTATGGCATATTTGGAAGGCAAAAAATGATAAATTTTTTTCAAATACTAATAAGGATCCACGAGAGATACTTTTGCAAGTGCAAACTGACATGACAGAATGGTCAACAGATAGGAGTACTCCTGTCGCCTTACAACAACCAGCCGCACATACACCAACTTTGAAGCGTCCACCTTGGTTGGTACCTTTTACTTGTGACTAGAGCTTCACTGCGTATAGGTGTTTCGTTGATGGGTCTTGGAAGACTTTAGATCTTCACTTAGGTCTAGGCTGGATTTGTTTCCTTGACTCTTTTGAGGGAGAGTGTAGGGGAGCCCGTGGAGTGCCGCGAAGCCTCTCTGCTCTACATGCTGAAGTGCTCTCCTATGGGCGATGGAGTCTTTTTTATCGCTTTAGATTTCAAAAGTGGATTTCACGACAGACTGTGCAGATGCAGTGAAGATTATGATGCAACCAGACGAATGGCCAGTTTTTCAACCATATCAAGAGGATTATGCTAGGTTAAGTTCTCTTTTTCGCTCTATTTCACTCCATGTAATTCCTAGATTATTGAATCATAAGGTTGATGCTCTCGCTCGTAGTATTAGAGAGTCAGTGAGTGATTTAATGATGTAAACGCTTGTTCTTGCCAATTTATTATAATATTGAGTTGACAAAATAAAAGATAAAATATCTAGTAATTAATGTAAATGGAAACTTTTTGAAGAACACCAAGATCAAATTAATTCTTGAATTGATATCATAAGATATGAGAATGAGAAGGGAAATTGCTTGGGGAAACTCTCTAAGTTACCATGTACACATAAGATATATATATATATATATATATATGAAACTAACTTACTTGAAACCTAATTACATGAGTACAAATATGGCTTTGGTTTTGTTGTTGGGATGTATACTTCCCTCTCAGATTTATTTTTGAGATATTCATTTTGAGAAGAAAAAGTGTGTGTATTTAACGCGCTTCTCTCTTCCATCGCACATGTATTCTTCACTTCATTGGTATCGTTGTTTCAAACATTTTCGAGTTTACTTCTCTGGCATCCAATGCCGATGCTGTAAGAGGGCTTCTTCCTATTTCTCCTCCACTTCGGCTTATACTTTAGACAATTTAGTGTTTTACCAGTGGAGCAAAAATTGAGTTTGGGTTTCATTGAAACTTCTCCAACGAGGATTTTAGTGTCTTTTTCTCCATCATTCATACATTTTGAAGTCTCGTCCTCATCTCATGGAGGCCTGACGACGACCTTTCGATTTTGAGCAAGGTTCTTCGATGGATGTTGTTTGGTGGTGGTCAGCGCCGGCTTAAGCTAATTTTGGGCCCTTGGGCAAAAATAAACTTTTTTTAATTGGGCCCATTAAAGACTTTATACCTTCAATAATAAAAATTTGTCACCATTATTTTTTTTTTTTCAACATTAGGCCGTAACTGGCCGGTCCGTTACCCAAGTTCATACATAATGTAGACGGTGGGACTTGATCCCTGGTTGTGCAAGTACGCATGTCTTAGTAGACTTACCGTCGGCGACTAAACTAAAAGCCACTTGCAATTTATCACCATTATTATACAACATAAAAAATTACTTTAACAATGAAAAAACAATTAATTTTTATTGGGTCCCTAAAAATACTCAAACCCGTCAATAAAAGAACTTTCTTTGGCCCTCATTACTCATACAATCAAAATAATTTACTTTAATATAAATAAAATTAAGAAAATTCAATAAATTTTTACTAAAAAATTGCCAAGAAATAGTTGTCCCAATTAGTTTACTTCTGATTTAACTAGGCATCAAGTGGTAAGTTCAAATTTTACCATGTTTTAGTTGGAGAATTTAGGCCAATGGTTACTTATTGATAAAAAAAAAAACTTAAAACTATTTGTGGGTAGGCCTTGGGCTATTGTAGTGACTGCTTGTGCTTATGAACCGACACTGGTGGTGGTTGAAATCAGATCTAGAGACCTTCTTCTCATATTTTTTTTTCTGCTCCCCGGTAGATCTAGTTCTGAAAAGATTTTGGTGTTTTGTCGATGTTGTCTTGTTTTTATGCTTTTCCAACATTAGGTAGCAAATGATAGAACTTTTTGAAAAAGGTGATTACTCTTGGCAAGTTTTGCAAAAAAGTTTCTCTCACATATTTTAAGTATGGTGTTGTTCGTTTATTCATCTGGATAGAGATGCAAAATGTTGTTTGTTTAGACACAATTAAGTGCTTTATCCAGATGGAACATCCAGATGTTTTGACTAAATGCATCTCAAATTTTAAAAAATTCCAGATGTGTTTAGAAAGTAGATTTAGATGTAGATGGAGTTTTAAATAATAATAAAAGACTAAAATACCCTTCATTGTCTTTGTTGTTGTTTATTTCATGAGATTTGAGGATTTCGAGTTTGTTTATTGATGTATTTGCTTACTGATGAATAGATTTGCCACTAAATTAGAGATTCATTCTTTTTACGAGGAAAAAGCTATCAAAGCTGTTGTAGCCCTCATTGCAGAGCTCTTTCTCTATAGGGTAACTCTCTTTTACTCACCATTATTTATCCCCTTTCATATATTGCTTTTGAACACAAATATGTAGTGGATACTGTTGTTTTGGATGATCAGTGAATTTGGAATCACCTTCATTGACCTGTTATAGCTCATCTATGGTTAGTTCCATTTTAACCAGTTAATAATGGTTTATTGTGAAAACTGAGTATTGTGGCTTTGAGAAACTGAATCTTTTTTAAGAAACTGGATCTTTGAGAAACTGAGTATTGTTCTTCTTCTTCATTGTTTCAAACACTTTTGAGAAATTAGGTGTGTGTAAGCTTTATGTTTATATTAAGACCACTTTTACCAATTGCAAGTGTAAGTTTCAGTTTTTTGTAAACCATAAAGCTTTTTGTAACTTCTGCTGTATGATAATGAAATTCTGATAAGTATTAAGTTGATGTGTGATAATGAAGTTCCTTTGAATGTTTTATTTTCATGTGTATGTTCGAGTCTTTAAATGTTGCAGCAGCTTACTTCATTGGAGAAGTTCTCTGACTCTTATTAAGGTTATGCATGTGTCTGAGATGAGAAGGAACTTGATTTCTAGTGCTTTACTGATGGCTGCAGGTATTAAGCAAACTATTGAATCTGGTAAGAGTGTACTAACTAAGAACAATGAGTATGTAGGAAATGATTATTGTAAAGGCAATTTGTTTGTACTTGAAGATGTGATTTGAATGTGTGGCATGAAAGACTAGGACATCTTAATGTTAACTCAATCAAAAGACTAAGTCAAGAAAATCTATTTCCTGATAGTCTTAAAGAGAATATTCATAAATGTGGAATATGTTCAGAAGCCAAGCATAGTAGAAAGCCATTTCCTAATCAAGTGTGTAGATCCTCTCAAATTCTTGACTTAATTCATTCTGATCTCGCTGATTTTAAGAATACTTGCAGTAGAGGAGGAAAGAAATACTATGTAACATTCATATATGATTTCTCGAAGTTTGCTAGAGTATACATATTAAAATCAAAAGATGAAACTTTTGACATGTTTTTAAGATTCAAAGCAGAAGTAGAGAATCAGGAGGATAAGAAAATCAAGAGACTAAGATCAGTCAGAGGAGGAGAGTATGAATGTGAGTCACTGAAAAATATATGTATCAAAGAAGGTTTATTATACATGAAAGAAGTGCTCCATACACGCCTCAGCAGAATGGGATTATAGAAAGAAAGAATAGAACTCTGAAGAATATGATGAATGCAATGTTGCTAAGCTCGGGCTTACCAGGTTCACTCTGGGGAGAAGCAATTCTTTCAGCATGCTATATACTAAATAAGGTGCCTGAAAAAGGAATCTCATCAACATCTTATGAACGTTGGAAAGTCTATAAGCCAAACTTGTCATTTATGAAAGTTTGGGGCTGTCTTGCAAAGGTGGGACTTCCGAGTTTTAAGAGATCTAACATATGTGCAAAGATAGTTGATTCAGTGTTTATAGGATATGCAGAGAACAATGCAGCGTATAGATGTCTTACTTTTGATCCAATAACAAATGTATTAGGACATGTAGTTGAATTTAGAGATGTAAAATTCTTTGAAGACATTTTTCCTTTCAAGAAATTTGCAATATCTGCAGAGAAGTGTATATCTGACAGGAAAACAGTGATGGAAACTGAAGTCTCATAACCTAGAAGAAGCAAGAGAACAAAGACAACTAAGGCTTTTGGAGTTGACTTCATCACAAGCTTCATTGTGGGAAAAATGAGTTAAGTGAAGAATTTGTCTTTACATTTCTCATTGATGACAATTCAAGTATATTTTCAGAAGCTATGCAATCAATTGATGCACTATTTTGGAAAGAAGCAGTGAACGATGAATATGAATCAATCATATCCAATCACACTTGGGAATTGGTAGACTTGCCTTCAGGTAGAAAAGCTATGAAGTGTAAATGGATTTAAAAAATAAACTGAAGGTAAATGGTTCAATAGACAAATTCAAGGCTGGATTAGTAGCTCAAGGATTTACTCATAAGTTTGGACATGATTACTTTGATACTTATGCTCATGTGACCAAGATTGCTTCAATCAGACTGTTGTTAGCCATAGCCTCTTCTCACAACCTCATAGTACATCAAATGGATGTCAAGACATCGTTCTTGAATGGAGATTTGTTTGAAGAGATCTACATGGTTTAGCCTGAGGGATTCGTGGTAAAAGGACAAGAAGGTAAAGTATGTAAGTTAAGAAAATCTCTATATGGTCTCAAACAAGCTCCAAAGCAATGGTTTGAGAATTTTAGCTCAACTCTTAAAGAAAATGGATTTGAACTAAACAATGGAGACACTTGCATCTTCAGTAAAGTAGTGAACTCAGATTACATAATTATCTGCTTGTAGTGGATGACATGAGGTTACTAGGAACATCTCTGGAGATTGTAAATGAAATGAACTAGTTTCTATGCTCTAAATTCAGTATGAAGGATTTAAAAGAAGTAGATGTAATCCTTGGTATAAAGTTGGAGAAACTAGAGAGGATATTCTATGAATCAGTCTCACTACATATAGAAGGTACTGAAGAACTTTGGGTATTGGAACAAGCCTACTGCAAAGTCTCCCTATGATCCTTCAGTGCATTTGTGTAAAAATGAAGATGAAAGTGTGAATCAGAATGAATACGCTAAGATCATAGGAAGAATCATGTACTTGATGAACTGCACAAGGCCCGATATAGCTTATGATGTAAGTAGATTGAGCATGTATACTCAAAACCCTGGAAAAGAGCATTGGATAGCAATTGACATATTGTTAAGATATCTGAAGGGAAAAACAGATTTCAAACTGTGCTATGATGGATCTTCTTGTGTTATGGAAGCTTATTGTGATGCTAACTGGATCACTGACAATGATGAAGTGAATTCAACTAGTGGATTCATATTCACAATAGGTGGAGGAGCCATTTCATGGAAGTCAAGAAAGCAAACATGCATTGCTAGATCAATAATGGAATCAGAGTTATTAGCTTTGGAATTAGCTGGCCAAGAAGCAGACTGGTTAAGAAACGTGTTGGCTGATCTTCCAATGTTTTGTAAATAATGCCCTTCTATCTCAATGAGATGTGATTATCAGGCATGTATGGTAGTGACAATGAATAAGTTGTTTAATGGGAAGAAGAGATATATACGATTGAGACACAAAGTCATCAGAAATTTCATTGAAACTAGTGTGTTGTCTCTGGAATTCGTGAAATCAGGAAGCAATATAGCTGATCCTATGACAAAACCCTTGTGTGGATGAGTCGTCCTGGACACAGCAAAGCAAATGGAGCTAAGAATAGCTGGAAATTGAATGTGTTCAAGGCTCCTTACCTAGTGATCTATTCAATAGGATTGCATGTTCAAAAGGTCAAACAGATGAACATCATTTTATTTCGGTGCAGTCATGAAAACTAAGGAAAGGAACTTAGTGAAGAAAGATTATTGAGAAATAACTCTTACAGTGAACTAAGATCTCTGTACAAGGCGCGAAAATCATGTAGACATCAAATATGAATAAGATGATTTGAATGTTCTGATTGTGTTTTGAAAAAGAAAATGTAAAGTGTACATTGAATAAGGAAACCTATTTTCTTGCGAAATTCTCAGGGATTGGTTCAAGTCTTTTGAGACATCAATATTGTTGTTGCCTCAATTTTAGAAACAAGGTGGAGAATGTTAGGGTATGTTTAACAAAATGATGATACTGAGAACTTATTATATATCATAGTGTATTGTATAATGCATAGTTCAAAATGTCGTTAGTTTGTTAAAAGGAAATGACATTTGATCTTATCTCGGATTGGTGAATCTTTGAAGTAAGATTCACTTAATAGAGCTTAAGAAACAAGCATTGGAGGGATCGATACATATATAAGGATTCTGTTAGAGAAACAAGAAAAAAACAACTTCTTCTTCTTGTCTTTATCTGATTCAAGTATCTGGTTTCTCTCTCGGAGATTTCCAGCTCGTTTCATGTGTGAACTTGTGACGAGTGCAGAGCAAACGTTGGAGCATACCTTCAAAGCTTTTCTTCACGGTTATTGGAGGATTATTGGCTCAAACGCAGAAGCTTCTCTTCGACTCTATGATTGACTTCTTTATCGATCTTTTGCTCTCCGTTTTATTACTCTGTTCTTCATTCTTTTCAGTCTCTGTTTCTAACAGAAAGTTGCAAAGATAAGACCACGGATCAAGGGGAGATTCGCCAAGAGGATTTGAAATGGAAGCAGATGCAGAACAACTCTTTGTCAACATCTCTAATGTCTGGGACTGGATATGGAATTGTTCCTTCCTTCTGAACTCCTATGGCAAAGATGTATATTACTTGTAGTTTGGATTTTCACAAGTTGTTACGTATAGCTACGCATATAGATATGTAGTTTTGTGAGTTTTGTCTAACTACTTACGGTAGCAGCAATTGTTGATTCGGTGGAGATAACCAGGTCGGAGGAAACCCAGTTGGTAACATCCCTCAGTTCAGTGGTGACAATACTCACTTTGGTGTTAGATGCCAATTTGGCAGTGAAGATGAAGTTGGAGTCATGGAGAAAGATATGAAGGATGGATCAATTGGTGGACGTTTCGAAGATAACCATTTTTACTTTTATAAAAATAATTTATGCTATATTAGTGATTTTATGTCTCATATTTATTTGTTGTTTTTTTGTTTAAATAATTTTAAATTATGCTAGATATATTAATAAGTCTTTGAAAGTGTATTAAATTAATAATTACTACAACTGATCATAAATATTTTTATGTATTTGAAAACTTTGCTAACAATTCAAATACAGAAAATTTTAAAATAAATAAATAATTAAACTATAAATGTTAATGATTATAAATGATATATGGAAAAATAGTTAAAATTGATTTAGATAGTTCTAGAATTAAATTATAATTTTAAAAATTAAAGTATTTAATAAAATAATAATTATAAACGTTAAAATAATAATTTAATACTTAATTAAATATAAATTTAACATTTAACCAAATTAATATTTAAAAGATAAATTATATCATTTTTAGTAATTTTATTAGTAGGTACATCTAAATGAAGATTTCAATTTAGAAAACAAACACATCTACATTTAAATGTAACATCTAGATGTACATATCAACATGAAAACGAACAACATCTAATTGTTCAATCCAGATGAAATATTTGGATGGAAACGAACAACACCTATGTCTAGTATTTAAGGGCTGACCTTGGACTGGTAAGTAATGCTGAGCATTTGTGATGGTAACCCTAGTTACATTTTTTTGTTTAGTTCTTTTGTTAGTTTAGTTTGTTGGTCATGCACATTACTTTTGTGTACTTTTGTCTGTTCCGTAGTTTTATTTTCCCTCATGTAAGAGTTGTCTAGTTGTCTTGTCAATTGTCATTATGTAAAAAGATCAAAGATGGTATAAAGATCAAACCTTCATACAAAAAAATCTATTGGAAAACCATGTACATGATAAATAAACGGCAAGCGTTTTACTTGCCATTGAATTAAATGCAGCGCCATTTCATAGTTTCGTAAAACGTCTCGACGTTTCATTGTCCCACAAACCTACGCTCCGCTGTTTCCAAAACTTTGTTTGTCTTCGTCGTCAAATCTGGCTTTTCTTCATCAACTTGCATAATCCGTTCCTTCTTCTCTCTTCTCCATCCCATTTCCCTTTCTCTGACTCCGATCTTCTGCTTCAATTCATCTTGGAATATTTTAATACTTCGATCCTTGATTGTTTCCGATTCAATTAATCAGGAGTATACAATTTCGAATCGAAAGAATTTCTGGTAAAACCCTAAGTTATGTACAGCAATTTCAAGGAGCAAGCGATCGAGTACGTGAAGCAGGCGGTTCATGAAGACAATGCTGGGAATTACAGCAAGGCGTTCCCTCTGTACATGAACGCGCTTGAGTACTTCAAAACTCATCTCAAGTACGAGAAGAACCCTAAAATCAGAGAAGCTATTACCCAAAAATTCACCGAGTATCTTCGTCGTGCAGAGGAGATCCGTGCTGTTCTTGATGAAGGTGGATCGGGTCCGGGATCTAACGGCGATGCAGCGGTCGCAACAAGGCCGAAGACCAAGCCAAAAGATGGGGAAGGTGGTGGTAAAGATGGAGAAGATCCTGAGCAATCGAAGCTCCGAGCTGGGTTGAACTCTGCGATTGTTAGGGAAAAGCCTAACATTAAGTGGTCAGATGTTGCTGGGCTTGAAAGTGCCAAACAGGCGTTACAGGAAGCTGTGATTTTGCCTGTCAAGTTTCCACAATTCTTCACTGGTAATTTTTGCAATTTGCAGCTATTCATGGAAGATTAAAAGGCAAAATCTTTGTATAATTGTGACCCTAATCTGTATCATCCATTGAACTTGGTTTGTTTACGTTTAGGGAAGAGACGGCCATGGCGAGCTTTCCTGCTCTATGGGCCTCCTGGAACAGGAAAATCGTATTTGGCCAAAGCTGTTGCTACTGAAGCAGACTCTACCTTTTTCAGGTAACATATCTCTAAAAGTGTTTCAAGCTCCATAAGTATATGGGATGAGGATTCTGCAGTGTCTTAGCTTCTTAATTATAGCTTGTTACCATAGGCAAGTACTTATGGATTTGAATAGTTGCTATTGGAAGATGGCGTATTGGATTAGTCGCTAGGGCTATTTATAAGTTATTTGACTTTGTATGCATTCGGTTTCTAACTATGTTTCCCAAGTTCAGATAGGATTTTCTAGGGAAATCTGTTAAGACACTTTTCAAAAAGGTTTGATTTTCTTTGATAACTTATATGCAAAGTCTGTAATATGCTGCAATCATTATTCTATGGCATATACATGTTATAGATAAGCATCTTCAGCGAGATTTAAAGGCTAGCGTATAGTCTCTGGTACAATCCAAATGGCACTAAAGAAAACCAACACATGTGGTTTCAACTAGGCAAACATGCAGATCCTTTTGTTTAAGGGTGCCACAAATTTGTATTTTAATGGTGTATGCATGACATGATCACAATGATGAAAACTTCGTAAGTTAGCATCATGTGATACAGTCTTAGTTTTGAATTATATCTGGCTAGTTACTTCACATTCGGTTGTTTTTCTATTTTATCTTGTGTTTACAGTGTTTATAAATAGAAACATGTTATAGCTTAAGAATAGTTGTTTCCTTTTGACTTCCCAACCATCAGCGTGTCTTCATCAGACCTGGTCTCGAAGTGGATGGGTGAAAGTGAGAAGCTAGTATCAAACCTTTTCGAGATGGCCCGTGAAAGTGCTCCATCTATTATTTTTGTTGATGAGATAGATTCTTTGTGTGGTACACGTGGAGAAGGAAACGAGAGTGAAGCTTCAAGACGTATCAAAACAGAGCTTCTAGTGCAGATGCAGGTGTAAAACTGAACCTTCTGTCATTGAATTTTAGCAGAAACCTTCTTTACTTATCACTTTTTATTTTAGGGTGTTGGACACAATGATGAAAAAGTACTTGTGCTTGCAGCAACCAATACACCCTATGCCCTTGATCAGGTGAAAAGCCTAAAGAGCTGATTAGTTCAATGTTTTCTTTATCAGTTTAGAAAACTGCTGTTCGTTAACACTATGTTGATTTAGGCTATTCGAAGACGTTTTGACAAGCGTATTTATATTCCTCTCCCAGAGGCCAAGGCTCGGCAGCACATGTTCAAAGTATGGAATTTGCTCATGCACAAGTAACTATCTTTGAACACAGGCAAAATCAAATTACTAATATCATCTTTTGTAAATGCAGGTCCATTTGGGAGATACACCTCATAATCTAACTGAACGTGATTTTGAATATTTAGGCCAAAACACTGAAGGGTTTTCTGGTTCAGATGTGTCTGTTTGTGTACGTGACTTGGCCTGAGTTATTTCCCAGTGTCCACAATTTGCTTCAATATTGTTATAAACAAAAATTCTTCGTCTTGAGAATCTTGTTTGACTCTTGCAGGTAAAAGATGTTCTGTTCGAACCTGTTCGTAAAACACAAGATGCAATGTTCTTTTTCAAGTCTTCTGACGGGACATGGATGCCGTGTGGGCCTAGGCACCCTGGTGCCATCCAGACGACAATGCAAGATCTAGCTGCGAAAGGGCTTGCCGAAAAGGTACAAATCAAAAGTTACAAAGTTCATTGGGTGGTCATAAGATACTGCGTTTCTTGGTTTTTGTAGTCATTAAGACTTGGGTACTGTGGAACTAAAAACTGATTTGGTTATGCTTTATGTGACTTAAATACAACAGATTATTCCACCACCAATCACCAGAACAGATTTCGAGAAGGTGCTTGCTAGACAAAGGCCAACTGTGAGCAAGTCTGACCTCGAAGTCCATGAGAGATTCACACAGGAGTTTGGAGAAGAAGGTTGATAGATTTGACATTTCATCAAATACTTCTCACGATCACTAGTCTCTTGACTTTCTCCTTATGTATGTACTGAGAAGCAAAATCAAATTTCAAACCCATGTTTGATTTCGTCCCAAAACATTGAATTTGCTTTATTTCTCGAAATGTGTAAAAAAATGTTCTGAACAATGTTTTCTTATATTATGTTACCCAAAGTCCCCGCATGAGCAAATTGCATCCGTACGAAAGTGATGAAATCGATTTGTATCTCTAACTACAATCTCTCTTTCTTCAATCTTTGCAATTAATTTGATGACTACATGATATCTCCACAAACCCTGAGGTTCTTAATGATCAAAAGTGGGCTTCCCTTTGGCGTAGCGATAAACCCAAAAGCTATAGCTAACCTCTCACTATGCTTAGCAAGAACAACTTCTTTATGCTCATCCTCAATGTCCTGTAGTACATAACTTGTATCCGGCTCGTACCCTAAATGCTTTAGTCGCGTACTCAATTCTTTTAGCTTCTTATATATTTGATCTTGGAGAGGATGAGACCGATCACCTGCCAAGAAGGCGTGAATTTTGTTCTCGACTTCAATCCAACTGTAAGCAGCTTTTCTCTTTACGTGTCTCTCATTCATCAGTTTCCTTACTTTGGCCTTCTCTAGTCTCCTGACTCTGCATACATGTTAGCCAGCAACACATATGCAGCTGAATCCTCTGGTTTCATCGCAATGATTTTCTCTGCAGCTAATTTCCCGAGCTCTGTTTTCTTGTACACACGACATGCAGCTAGAATTTGTTCTCCAAATGGTGGAACTAGCAGGGTTCGGCATGTTATCTACTACCTTCATAGCCTTTTCAAGTTGCCCGGCTCGGCTATACAGATCCACCATACAACTATTATGCTCCTTTGTAGGTGCAATCTTGCATTCTCTCACCATTATATCGAAATACTTTTTGCCTTCTTCTACTAACCCTGCATGTGTACAGGCAGCAAATACTCCAATGAATGTTACACTATCCATTTTCACCTTTCTCTTCTTCATCTCCTTGAAAACATCAAGAGCCTTCATAGCTTGCCCGTGTTGTTGTGCATACCCAGAGATCATCAAGTTCCATGAAACTAAATCTCTCTCTCTCTGTCTCTTAAAGACTTCTTCCGCACTCTCGATGTTTCCTTTCTTTGCATACATGGTCAAAAGTGCACTACTAACACATAGAAAGCTATCAAGTCTTGATTTTATTGCGAGTCCATGGAATTGGTTTCCCTGTCCCATGGATGCGGTAGTAGCCGCACACACGTTGAGGATGCTAGAGAATGTGAACTCATTCGGTTTTATCCTTCCTTTTGTCAGCTCGCCAAACATCTTTATAGCTGCCTCTGTCTCTCCAGTCTGTGCATATCCTGTAAGCATCGCTGACCAAGCCACTATATCATTATCATCAATACTGCTAAAAACTTTTGCAGCCTCGTCTACTTTACCTACCTTCACATAAGCATCTAGAAGACCGGCTCCAACAGTTGAAGATCTCTCGTAGTTAGTCTTTACTACCTGTGCATGAAAATCTAATGGAGAAACTACAGGAAGAGCTGTGAGAATGACAGAATAAGTGAATTCGTTCGGTCTAAAGACCTTTCCTCCTCATTTCCAAAAATAAATTCACTGCTTCCTCTTTTCCACCATTCAGCAAGAAACCACTAATCATCGCTGTCCATGACACAACATTCCCGAGGAATTCCATCTCTTTAAACAGATTAAGAGCATCATGCATCGCCATACATTTATTGTAGGCTACCATCAAGCCGTCCTTATGTTTTGATCAAACAAGAACCCATATTTTACAACACTGCAATGTAGCTGCTCTGTGAACTTCAGTTCTTTGAGGTTAGCGCACAGCTTGATAATGGAAGCAAAGCTTGATTCAGATAACCGCACGTGATCAAGCCTCATAGAGTAAAACATTCTCAACGCTTCGAAATGAAGCCCGTTTGCTGCATATCCCCAGATCATACTATTCCAGGTCACCACACTCTTTACTTCCGTGTTATCAAACAAAATACTAGCTTCCTTAACATTCCCGCACTTGAGATAAAGATTGATCAGAGAATTTGACACTGGAATTGTTTCATCTAAACCGTTCTTTACAACAACTGCATGTACCTGAATTCCCCTCCCACCCACTCCTTCTTCAGCCAAAACTCCAAGAGCAGCTGCAAACGTAAACGAGTTCGGCTGAGTCCCTTCGTCTTGCATTCTCATAAACAATGTCAAAACTTCCTCATTATGAATTCCGCGCATACCCGGTAATCAATGTAGTCCAAGTAACAACATTTCTCTCCTTCATTTCATCAAAAACATTCCTTCCATCCTTAAAGTTACTGCCTTTGATATATATATCAACCAGCGATGTACCCACGCTCACATCGTCTAAAAATCCAAACTTTACACACTGACAATGCAACTGTTTACCGAGAAGATCATCACACAAAGTAGCAGAAACCTTTAGAACAGATGAAAAGATTGAACAGTCCATCTCCATCCCTAAACGATGAATATTCAAGAAGAGTCTTGTTGCTTCTTGAGTGCGTCCGTCACGAGAAAACCCAAAGAGCAAGCTAGTATAACTTTCCCGATCTCCGTCAGAAATTTTGTCGAACAGGTTGTGTGCATGCTATAAACGGGAGGATGATGCAGCAGAAAAGCAATAGATTCGGACTTGGGTAGCGCCAATTGTATATATACGAGATTTGGATTTGAAGTCTTAAAGAGATTGAGGTCTCCATATTGTCGGAATGAATCGCATTTGCTTTTGAAGATTAAGAACTGAAATTGTGCTGCTGTTTTAAATTCATTCATTTGCAAGTGTATATTTAATAACATACATTCGTTCTAAAGAGGAATATTTTCGAAGGCATGCGCACTTGAAAAATCTTGAAAAACAGTAAGTAATTGTTAATTAAAGCTCTGTTATAATGTTTGGTACTTGTAAGAGGCAGTTCACAATTCAACAGGATTTCAAAGCCAAAATCGTTGGAAGCGAGCCCTGTGACTGTCAAACGGGGCATGATCTATTGAGTTCATTTTAAAGAAATGAGAATATGCAATATCCATTTTTATCTAACACCAAATCAGTTTAAATGAAATTTGATTTACCTTTTTTACCATTCTCTTTCCATTTTTTTTTAAATTAAAACAAAACAAAATATTTTAAAAAAATTTACAGAAAATAAAAAAACTAGCGACATCACTTTCCTGCGTCTTCGACCTAACGACAACGACATGCTCTGGTGCCATTGATCCCAACCTAATGACAACAATGTGTTCTGGTTCCGTCGATATTACCGCCGTAACGGGGAACCATCTCTGTCGAAACTCTTTCTCAGCATCACCGTCTTGCTCTGCACTTCTATCTCGTCTCCCATGAAAGTATTTTATTGAAATTGGTTTTTGATTTGTAAATTGATTATTTTGCTTGCTTATTTGGTCGAATGTAATTCAATCTGGATCAACTAGGACTTGAAATTGGTAACAATTGCGATTCATAGGTTTAATTGAAATGCATTGTAGATCATAATCACAGTCCATTCGTTTTCAGGTGATTTCACGATAGTATAACTGGGTAAACCTAGTTTCAATATTACTTAACTAATTGAATTTTTCTTTTTTATTATAGCAGAATACAATGGGCGACGACGTCATCATATGGTTTGAATGCGAAGGTCACTATGTATGTCTAATGATGCAACATGTAGTAGAGGATATCACATTGTCGGTGATGGAAGATTGTCTATTACAAGAGGTTTCATTTAGATAGAAGTAAAATTAGATTGAAATTGAGTTTCTACCCACCTATGGTCGGACGTAAGGTAAAATTGAGTATCTTTGATGATGTGGATGCTATTCAGAAATTTGAGTCTATGATTTTATGGTGTCTTCATTTTCATTTTGTATTTGTAAAACTATATATTACTTTATACAACTTTGTAAAACTGGTCCTGATTTATGCAATTTTTCATGTTAAACTATTATGCAATATTATATATCTTATATATAAGTAATACTTATATGTGATATAAGGTGTATGTATAATACTATATGTGTACCTAATACATGTGTATATAAATAATGTGTGAAACATATAAAGAAAAATTAAAAATAATCGAAAATAAAAAAATTGGACATAGATTACAAAATTTTAAGTTTGGAAATTGGTAAACATAATGAAATTTTTGTATAATACTATGTATTTTGGACAAAAATTAAAATAAATTTTATATTGTACCAATCAACACACTATAATACTTATATTTTAAGGTTATTTTCTAAATAATAACCAACTTAGGAACTTAAAGTTACGTAAATCTACGTTTAAAGAATTTTAATACATTAAAAACGTATAATCATAGTATAATATACTAGAATCAACTATACAACATAAAAATAATTTGTTGAGATATGTAATACTAATTTTAATGTAAATCATTAAAAGTATAACTCTTTAGAAAATTTGTATAACTATTAACTCCGTATAATTGGTATAAATCAAATTTTTATTTCATTGGGAAAACTTTCATTGCAGCACCAATAACTATTTTTACAATTTTTTTCTTTTATGAACCAATTTTTTTCTCTCTCTCCTCATTCTCGTTTTCTATTTTCTCTCTCTACTCTCTTAACGATTTTCTCACTCTTTTCTCCTTCCTAGCACCGTTCTCTCTTGGTCTACCTTCAAGCAAAGGTAACTACGTTTTTAGTTTATTTGTTTGTTATTTGTGTTTTTGCATAGGGAATTATGAGTTTTGATTTCAATTTTTGGTTCTTATTTGTAATTCCAGAAAAGTTAGGGTTTGGTGATTTCAACAAGATTTCTTACCATGCTTTAATTGAAATGCATTAGACTATTCCATACAATATGGACAAGATAACCTTCCATGTCTAGTCCATCCAGATAACATTACGTACGCAGGATAGTCACTAATCGTCCACATTAAAACTGCATGCATCTTGAAATTCTGCTGCTGCGAGAAATCATATGTGCGAACACCTCTATACCATAATTGTTTCAGCTCGTGAATCAGAGGTTGCAGGAACACATCAAGAGATCGCTTAGGATGACTAGGACCTGGCACTAGAATATTCATAAACAAGAATTCGTTTTGCATGCACATATCACGTGGAAGATTGTATAGCATCAATATGACATCCATATAGAATATTATCTCCCAGACAAACCAAATGGACTAAATCCATCTGTGCATAAACCAAGATAAACATTCCTAGACTCTTTGGCAAAGTCAGAATGTACCATCTGAAAGTGTTTCCAGGCTTTTGCATCGGACGGATGTGTAACCTCCCCATCATTTGTTGTGTGTTCTGCGTGTCTTCTCATTGTCGCTGATGTCCTTTCCAATTGGTATAGTCGTTTCAATCTATCAGTGATTGGCAAATACCACATATGTTTGTATGGGACACAAGTCCTTCCACCTGTTGCTTTATATCTCGGCTTTCCGCAAATATGACATTCTTGCAACTTATCATCGTCTTTCCAGAAAATCATGCATTTATCAATGCAAACATCAATCATTTCCGATGGTAATCCAAGACCCGCAAGTAACTTCTGCATTTCATAATAACTCTCAGCAGAATTATTATCTGCTCGCAAATACTCTTTAAATGCATCCACTATTTGGTTCATACTTCTCTCGGCTATGTTTCCTTCACTTTTAATAGACATCAACCTAGATGCTAATGCCAGTTTAGATAGACCTTCTCTATATCCCTCATAGATAGGTTAATTAGCAACATCAAGCATATCATAGAAATGTTTCACTTCAGCGTTAGGTTCTTCAATAATATTTCCACTACCAACTGGAATAGATCCATGATATGCATATGTAACCATATCATGATACTTATTTCCTTGTAGATTCTCATAACTTTCAAACATATTTTGCCATATTTATAATTAGCATTATACCAAGGTTGATCATCAACAACAGCACCCGTACTACTATTCCCTGCACCGAGACTATACCCCTCCCAATGTGAAAACCATACATAATAGTTCGGGGTAAATCTTCTATTATATACATGCTTTTTCACCATATCGATATTCAAATATTTGGTGTTCCCACACTTTACACATGGACAAAAGATGTTACCGTCGTTCAGAGTAAATGGGTTATTAGCCGCCTGGTTTATGAATGCTCGCAACCCATCTCGAAACTCTTTTGTCACTTCTCCCGTCTCCAGATCTTTTCGATTATACATCTATCGTCGTAATGTGAACAGTTCATGTTCCGACGTCATTTATTTCTCTTAAAAAAAAACTTCTGAAATTATTTTTTCCCACAATATTTCTCCCCAATTTCTTTCTCTCTCTAAGTATTTATGAGATTTGATGTGAAGATACAATCACATGGTGGACTATTTATAAGGGAAAAGGGAAAATTTGCTATGTAATTGCGATGTAGGTAAGTACATCGCAACCACATCGCAGTCGTCTCACAATTTTGCTATGGAAAAAACAGCATCACCTAAACGTTGCAATATTGCTACGCCGTTGCGATAGCCGACTGTGCATCACAACAATGTCGCAACAACATCGCAAGTGTGTCAAAATTTTGCGACACCAGAATATGTCGCAACACTGTGTCATTGCGATGTTGCATTTTTTATCGTAGTAGCATTGTAATGATGTTGATTTTCCATCGCAAAATGACGTCGCAAATCGGTTGTTTTCTTGTAATGCATACCAAATATCCAAAAAAATCTTCTAAAATTTTTCCAAATCTATTAAAATTTAAATCCTATCAAATCCCTTGAAATGCTAATTTGAATATTGTCACAATAGAAACAAAAGGTTTATCTCTCTTCTTTCTCTATTATCTTCTACTCATCCTTTTTTCCATACATTATTTAAACAAATAAAGCTATAGAAACAAAACATAAAGACTTAGTGAAACTTAATTCTACAGATACCATAGTTACAAACACATAGTGGGTACAACCATATGGCACAACCACAAAGGAGATTATAAGGATCAAAAGGTGGACTCTCAAGAGAATGATAATGATAATAGGAAAGTAGAGCTTAGAATTACTTATAGAATAGGAAGCTTTATGAAGAACACTCAAAATAATATTACAAAGACTCTTTAGAATACTCTTTAGACTTCTCACTCAAGCTTGGATACAACTCTTGCCAAGCATTGATATTTATAGTACAAACCTCAAGGAATATCTCAAGGAATATTCCTTAGATTTTTACACACTTATATATTACATTATATTACAACCATACATTAATTCAACTCTTAACTTTATCTTACAACCACATTTTATTTAACTCCTTACTTATTATTATGTTGACTCTTATAACACTTATCTTTACTTTATTTACATGAAATTTTTCTTACTTAAGTGTTTTCAAACCTAAGGTTAGTAGCTCACTGTCTGCTAAAGTTGACTTTTATACCTTTATGTTTTATCTCATGCTTTTATCTCTTCTCTTCCTCTTATCTCTCTTTCATCTCACACTCTCTTTTCTTCAAACAAATATAATTCAATAAAAAACCAGAATTTTGGTTGTAAAATTGTAAATGAAGAAGAAGAATCGAGTTGATTCTAGTGAAGAGTCAGAGAGATCGAAAGATTGAAGTAGAAGAAAAAAGGCACACAAGATAGAAATAGATTGTCTGATATACAAGGAAAAGAAGAAAGGATAATATTTTTTGTTTATTGTTTGTTGTTGTTATTGAGGTTGAACTGTTGTTGCATTTCTGAATAGTGACGATATGTAATCATTGTTCACCAACAGTTACATACTCGTCAAGTAGAGCTTTTTATGAACACTTGAAGAAATCTTAGTTGATCCATGACCCCAAAACTTATTTGAAGAAGACTAAGATAATTTGATAATTTTGCGAGGAATAATAAATTTGTTATCAGATAAAATGTATTAATAGGTAAGTATATGTTAGTAAGGTAATATCTATATTCACACATAATATATGTGTTAATCAAATACTTGTTATTAGATAATAAAGGGGAAAACGATTAATTTAATACCGAACTTACACGTTTTTGCCATTTTAAATTTGAACTTCTTCTCTCTCCAAAAAAATTGTGAACTTTGCGTTGACCACGCCAGATTAGTATCACCGTTAGTCAAAATTAACTGACGTTAAGCATCGTCAGTTTAATTAAACGGGTTGTTTGTTTGGCTTGAAACTCAGCGTTTTAGCTGCAAAAAAAAATTGAAATCCCTAAAAACTGAGCCCCAATTCCTTTCTCTCTTTCTCCCTAGTTGATTTTGCTCGATGATTATCAGGTGTTGATGAAGATGATGAAGAAGAGAGTAATGGACTTGATCTTGAACTGCATAATTTGGCCAGAGAACTTCGTTCTCGTGACTCGACGATTAAGGAGATAGCAGATAAGCTATTTGAGACAGCTGAAAGCAGCAGTAGCTGCAGCATCCGCAGCTCATACAATTGATGAACAACAGAAAATCATTTGTGTGGAATTTGAGCGCCTGAGTAAAGACTCAGAGAAACAACAAGAAACCATGATATTGAAGGTAATTAGTTTGTGTCATATTCAGAGACTTTTGCATCATTATGTATGTCTTGTTTTATTGATCTTTATTTCCTTTGTAGCTTAAGGAATTGGAAGAGAAGACATCTACTCTGAGTAAGGAAAAAAACCAATTGGTTATGGAAAGAAACTTTGCTCTCCAAGAGGCTCATATGTGGCGGTCTGAGCTTGAAAAAGCCAGGGAGCGTGTTTTCATACTTGAGGGAGTTGTCCTCATAGCCGAAGAGAAAGTAAGGGTTGCAAAAGCAAGTGGTGAAGCAAAAGTAAAGGAGGTTTCTCAAAGAGAGGCATCTGGTTTGACAGAGAAGCAAGAGCTTTTAGCGTATGTGAACATGTTACAAACTCAGCTTCAGAGGTAAGCTTGTCTGAATCTAACGCTATTATTTTGTAATATTATAAATGTCTTTATCTTTGATTTTAAATAAACAGGCAGCAACTAGAGACAAAGGAAGTGTGTGAGGAGAAGACCGAGTCTACTAACGGCGAATCATCTCCTCCAATGACAACAAAAACATAAAAGAATGTGGATAAAGCATGTTTGAGTATTTCAAGAACAACCTTTATACCAGGAGAGAATGTAGTCCATATGAGTGAAGAATAAGTAGTAAATGCTCAGCCTCCGGTCGGTGAGAACGAATGGAATGATATTCAGGCAACAGAGGCAAGAGTTTATGATGTAAAAGAAATATCCGCAGATACTGAAGGAGACAGAAGAAACATCATGGATATCCTAGTAGTGACTCCTTCACCTAATGTTCCACGCAATGATATGCCTTCGGAATCTTTGGATGCTTATGTAATGTTTGAAGAGTTGATTGTTCTAACAACAAAAAGAATTTTCCTTTTGGTTTTCTTGTACCTTAGTTGACTTTGTATTATCAACTCTGTGTTTTTCTGACTATGGAAGGATTTTTTTCTCCTTTATGATGAATTATGAAGAACAGAGAGATAATGTGTTTAAAATGTAGATTGTGAATGATGTTTATGTTTTGGATTGAACAAAAGAGGCAGAGTTCTGTGTTTTATTAAAAGGGAAAAACAAAGTCTCACACAGAACACAAAGCTCAAACAAACAAACTTAAAGCAGTATCACAACAAACAAATGATATCTTGTTGCCTCCACGTCTAGCCATTGTTCTACTTGTCCTCTCTCTTCTATTGTCTTCCCCAATAGATCTGCCATTGTAAAGTCAAATCTCCATCGACAAGCACAAGGATTTTACCAAAAGGCTGCATAGATCGGAAAAAAGAAGACAATCAAGATCAGAAACAGACATCGAGAAACGATTCAGTAAGTAAGAAAATAACAATGGATGAAGAAGAACCTGAATGGCAAGATATTCGGGCTGCATCACTAACAATGAAACAACCCAAGGTCCAATCATCTTAATCTTCTTCAACATCTACTCTTCCAAGTTGTTTCGTTTGAGCACGGCTACTACTAGTACTTGTGTTCTTAGATCGAGTTAGGTAAGTTGGTTTCACAACTCTTTTCGATTTCACCATCAACTCTTCATCTTCCTCACTTTCAACATCGTCCTCCTCATTCCCTTTCTTTCTTCTTCTCTTTTTGCTTAATCTCTTTGTTCTCTTCTTATCTTCATCTCATCCGACTCTTTAGATACTGATCAAATTCTTTCCCAATCACAACAAATCCAAACTCTGCAGCAACACCACAGTAAGTACACAACAATGAGACTCATTCTAGAATCTAGATTCAAGCACAAATCAGAAACATAGACATAAATTAGACGAATTTGGGTGATCTAAACCTGCAAAATTAAATACCTTTAACATGATTAATAACCGAGACTTCCAATTCATCGTCACCATCCAAATCTCTCTTCTCCATCTCTTCATCACGACTCTTCAAAGTGAACCAAATAGGTTGATTACCCGATACACAGAATTGATCGCCGGCAACGATCTCTCCCGCCTCAGATTTCCGCAAACTTTGAATCTTTTTTTCTGATTCACTCGCCCTTACCCTTTTCTAATCACTCTCTTCAGCCATATATTCTTCTTCAATTTCTTCATCATCTTCTGATACTTCAATCTCTTCTTCTTCAATTTCTTCATTATCTGTTTCTTCTTCTTCGATCTATACTTTTTTTTTAATTTGTTATCTCTTTTCTTTCTTTCTAGCTCGTGAACAAATGAAAACAAAAATGGTGAAAATAAGAGAATAAAAACAAAACGGCCACATTTTGATGATTTCATTCAGCCAAATAAACAATCCGTTTAATTAAACTGACGATACTTAACGTTGGTTAATTTTGAATAATGGTGATACTAATATGGCGTGGTCAACGTAAAGTTCGTAATTTTTTTGGAGAGAGAAGAAGTTTGAGTTTAAAATGGTAAAAACGCGTAAGTTCGGTATTAAATTGACCGTTTTCCCATTAATAAATACGTTAACAATTAATATATGTGTTAGCCATATAGTTTTGTAATATATATGTTAACGAACAATATTTATATCAATCAAATACACATTTTATCAGTAACATGTAATAAATGTTTTAGCATCTAACTTATGTGTTGACATATATATTTTCAAGTAATATATGTGTTAATCAAATGCGCATTTATTAGATAATAAATACGTTAACATGCAATATATGTAGTGTTTCTGAAGAGAGAGAGAGGGCTCAAGTGCATTAAATGCAGGGACTCCACATTTAATGCGCTATCTTCGCATGTGTTAGTTGTATAGTCTGATAATATTTATATATATATATATATATATATATATATATTAACGCACAATATTTGTGTCTATCAAATACATACTTTATCAGCTAATAAATATGTTAACGACTAATAGAATTGTTAGTATATAATATATATATTAACATATATTGTTTCAAATACTATATGCGTTAATGGATAACGCATGCATTAACGGTTAACACATGCGAAGATAGCGCATTAAATGTGGAGTCCCTGCATTTAATGCACTTGAGCCCTCTCTCTCTTCAGAAACACTTCTGCACTTGTAATTCTACTTGTGATCTAATGTCATTTATCCAATTAAATAAACCTAGATGGTAGATTATGAATTTTACATTTATTTGTGTATATTCACTCAAAAACTTATACTTCAAAATCAAATAAAAAAGAGAAAATAATAATAAAGATTTTGTGCAAAACAATCCATCCAATTCTGTTTTACAACTTTAACTTCAATCTTTCAAAAATACAAACGAAATAAAAAATAATATGCAATTTTGCACAATATTGGATACCATTTTCCATTTTTTGCGTATTGTGATTATGTTTAGCCACTAAACATGTCTCCTATATCGGATGATTCACCACCGTCTCCGACTCCACCGTCGCCTGCTACAATGTCACCCACACCACCACCGCCACCAAACAAGTTCATAGCAAAGTCTTGACACAAACCCTGCACCATAGTATTAACTAATGTGTTTCCAAGCCCATTAGGTCCATTGGACATTCCGTTCGGCCCATTAAGTCTCCCATTTACCCTATAAACTCTTCCATTGGGCTTATATTGGACCGGTCGACCCATAGTTCTAGGTTGGGTTCTATTAGCACCTTGATTCATGTTTCCATACATGTTCATACCACCTCGTCCAATTATGTGTCTGTTCATCGGTCTGCCAGTTTGATTGTACATGTTTTGGTTATTCATACCCGGTCTACCAATCGGCCCAACCATGGGTGAATATTGGTTATTGGGCTCATCATTTGGCCCAATATATTGCGAATCATCTATACTCCTGTAATCTCCATCATACATAGACTCACTTCCTCCCGTGACATCACTGTAACTTTCGAAATCATTTTCACCGTAAGGCTCATCATAAGCTTCATCATCTCCATCTTCCAGTGAGTAGCCTCCTGCTTCAAATTCACAATCAACTTCAAAATCACCTCCAGCTTCAAATTCACAATCAGCATCAACACCAACATAATCATCACCATAATCCTCTTCATAGCAAGCATTATCTTTACCAACAACATAAGAATCAGTTGCATCCACTTCGTTGTAGTTGTAGTTATCATTGGAGGGTCCACCACTCGGCCCATTAACATTCTGGGGTCCAATAGTTGCAGCTGGGCCTAGGACACGAGATCTGTTAACTCTGACACTAACAGCCCCATTAGCTCTTCTTCCATTGTTATGAACATTCTGCACGTTTCTACTTTGAGGTCCTCTTGCGCTTTGAGTCTTGGACCCTGGAAGTCCACCACGCGGCCCACTACGAAAAATATTCTTAGAACGAGTAGCTGGATCATTCCGGTTCGTGTTTTTTTTCTTGCCACCACGTGAGCCTTGGTTTATACGAGCTACTGGTCCTTGTGTGTTATCCGGAGAGAGTGGATAGAGATCAGCATCAGCTAAATCATTACATTGGCTACGAGCATCACTACTGCCTCCAAATTCACTCCCACTACGAGTAGATACGTCATCGTTGCCATAAACCACGATTTCAAGTTCGGTACCTTCAACACCTTCTCCATCATCATTAGCCTCTCCAAGACCTTCATCATATTCAAACTCAACATCGACTCCACCATCAAACTCTTCGTTCCCTTCATTACCATCGTAGCTGCTTCCATCTATTGGTGCTTGACCAAGACTCTGTCCTACTTGACTAATTAGTTCATCCCTCATAATAGGCCCAACCTGACCAGTATAACCAATGTTGTTGTTTTGTCTTCTTGGTCCATAGGCATCTACATTTTGAGCTATGGGCCTATTTGGATTGCGGATGGTTCCCTGGGGCCTTGTCATGGGTCTGGTTCTCGGCCTATTGTTGCCTTGACCATGTATAGGAAGCGTTTGATGCTGAGGATGGCCACGAGGACTAGGTGCAGATATAGTATGTTGAAGGACATGAGGAGGAGGAGCAGTGATGCAACCGACATGAGCGTCGAATTCGCAGGGTAAGCATCGATAGAGCCACTGGTTCTTCCCGATCTGCAGGCAGATGTCGCAGGAGAAACCTTTATTGGCTCCATAAGGAGATTGAAACACGAGTTTAAGGCTGTGAGGGTGAGAATTGTGGATGATCGAGAGTGACTTATAAGCACAAAGTGCGTGGATATCAAAGTCACAACGAGCACAGTGGTAGCTAAAACCCGTGCCGTTGATGCCACAAGCGTCACAGTTAAAGCATCCACCATCGTAAACAGGAGCAACGAGAAGGTTAAGCGAATGAGAAGGGTGAGAGGGATGTGTTATTACCTGCTTCATCTTGCTACAAGACTCATGGAGAGAGAAGTTGCAAGGTCTACATGTATAACTCCGGCCGGTACCTCCGAAAAGTTTACAGGCTGAGCACGGTGGTGATGATGCCGTCGGGGTTAACTGAAGACGGTGTGGGTGGCTGAAATGGTTTATAAAGCCATTGTTTTGGCTTGTTGTTGGCTTCCCCATTTGGTTTTGTGCGTGTTTTGTTTTGGTTTGTGTCTTAGTAATGAGATTGCTACTTATGAAGAACACAACTCAAGAGTTTACAGAGATATAATGGTTGACTTTGGTGTTAATAATTGAGGGCTAAGTCAGTCAACGGAACGCGTTGCACGTCTCTTCCATGTGAAGAGTAATACACTTTGACTTTTACTCCTTCAACTTTCTAATTATGTGGTTCTTCTATCTTTCTTTATTTTGTCTTATACTATATACATGCAAGTGGTTTATATTTTCTATAAACAAGAGGGTATAAATGATTTTTTTTTTCTATCGACCAAGAAAGAGTTGCATCGTAATGCCTTTTTCTTTTAATTTTTTTCTGTTACTTTTGAATGTAAAATCTTTATTTTGTAATTTACAATCAGAACATAGTCATCATAATTATCAAATGTCTAATAACATGTAACTATCAAAAAATCTTAATTATTGAATGATTTACGATATTAACTAACTTATAATACTATCAAATAACATATGATATCAAATGAGCCCTATTCTTTATTAAATGAATATTATTAATTGACTCGTTATTATCAAATAACAAAAAATATTAATTATGACCCATATTTTGTTATTAATTATCAAATGTGATTATACAAATATCAAATGTTTATATGGTAATTACTTTATATTTTTACTATTATTTTATTTGTTTTAATAAATTTAGTTTTATAAAAAAATTTCAACTCATGTTCACTTAAAACTCATATAAGGTCCTAAAAATGTATATATGCACTAAAATTTACATTTTGTTTGTAAAATTCTAATTTGTTTAACTCGTTTTCATTTAATATTTTTTTAAATCTTTTTTCTTTTTAACTGCTAATATTTTGTTTTATCTTATTATTATTATTTTATATACAAACTACATCTAAATTTATACAAAAATATGAGTACAACAATTAAATAATAATTATTAATTTAATTTACTATTATCATATTTTTTGCCTAATTCATTTATTCTCATTAATATTCTATTTGTAATATGTGCTTGTTTAGTATATATGCTCATCAAGTAAATATATATCATTATATCTCATAAGTTAACATTATAAATATTACATGTACATATAAAGAAAATTAGTACACTGAAATATATATTTTTATGTAATATGAATTTTTTTATGATATATATGGTCATTTATGATTTTTTGTATTATTATTTCTGTTCATAACCATACCTGTATTTATAAGTATAAACATATTTTATAAACATAATTTTTAATAAGTTGAGTAATATACATTCGTTTTCAAATTTTTAAAGCATAAAAAATATGTAAAAAAACACAAAACTTTTCGCAGATTTTTGTGATACAATTTTTAATTTATTTTATAAAACATATGATAAAATAAAGGAGGAGTGAAAATAGTTATTTAGAATATATTTTATCTTCTATACGCAGAATAACTGGATTGACCAAGAGTAGGATATAGAAGCAGAGGCAGTTGATTATTTTGATTTTCTTTTCACGTCAAATGGTTCCTCCGTTCAAGATTATTCATTAGAAGAAATAGAACTTATTATCTCAGAGGATAATAATAGGATACTTCTGGCTAAGGCCATTGTAGAGGAGGTGCGGAAAGCGGTTTTTATGATAGATCCAGGAAAAGCACAAGGCCCGGACGGCATGACGGTTTTGTTCTTTCAACAATCGTGGTCTCTTATTAAAGAGGACGTGGTGCGTCTTGTGAATAATTTTTTTGAGACTGGTTTATTTCAAAAAGATTTAAATCATACAAATATATGTCTTATCCCAAAGACAACGAGACCAACAAAGATGACAGAATTCCGACCTATTAGTCTCATAATAACCAAAGTGATGTGCTTATGGCTGAAAAAGATCTTACCAAATTTAATCTCGGATACACAATCAGCTTTTGTCTCGAGACGCTTGATCTCGGATAATATATTGATAGCCCAAGAAATGTTTCATGCCTTACGCACAAATAAGAAAGTGAGAGGGTCCTATATGGCCATAAAAACTGATATGAGCAAGGCATACGATAGAACTGACTCGGGCTTTTTGAGTAAGTTATTGTTAAGATTAGGATTTAATGAATGATAGGTTAAAGGAGTGATGCACTGTGTCTCTTCAGTCTATTATTCGATACTAATTAACGGGACCCCAAAAGGATGTGTTATACCTCACAAAGGACTAAGACAGGGAGACCCTTTGTCGCCTTTTTTGTTCATCCTTTGAACAGAAGCATTGATCGTGAAGTTAAAATTAGTGGAGTCACAAAACCAAATGACTGATATTTCCGTGGCATGCACGAGCCTAGCAGTATCACATCTATTATTTGCAGATGACAACCTCTTTTTTTGTAAAGCCAACTTGGAAGAAGCATCAACTATTTTACAAGTTTTGAGAGACTATGAAATGCAATCAGACCAACAGATTAATTTTTTGAAATCTTCAATACAATTTGGAAAAGAAGTAGATCAATTCTTAAGGCAGGAGATACAAGAACTCCTTGATATACATACCATTGGGGGTATGGGCTTATATCTTGGTCTCCCGAAAGGTTTAGAATGCGCAAAAACTAAGGTTTTTGCTTTTGTTAAGGAGAAGATAGAGACAAGGATTAACTCTTGGATGGAAAAATTCCAGTCGAAAGGAGGTAAAGAGGTTATGATTAAATCAATGCTTACAGCTATCCCATCATATGTCATGGCGTGCTACTGTTTACCTAAAACAAATGATGAGGACATGAATGCTAGACCAGCTGCAGCTAGAGAACTCGCCATTCCAATACCCAAGGGTCCAATCACACGCTCAAAGGCAAAGAAAATAAGAGAAGGATTCACCAAAGCCATGGGAATGCTAATGAGTTCGATTCAAGAGGAAACCTTTGATGAAGCTCTCAACATTTGTACCAACATAGACTTGTCTTTGCTTGGAGCTTATAAAGAGGTTCTAATCTTCACATTCGAACCAGAACCAGACCGGAATCGTTTAGGTATTGAGATTGGTTAAGTGATCTTGTACTCTTTTTCCTTATCTTTGGTTTTGTCCCAAATGAGTTTTACAAATAAAGGTTTTAATGAGGCAAGCCATTTAACCCACTCTCATCTCAATATCAAGGTGATCCATGGTCCATAGAAGTCTAAGAAGTGTCAATAAGAGGCCAAACATCAAGAAGAAAGCCCGAAGACTAAATTGAAGTCCATAAGTGATCCAAGAAGAACATGGGCTGAAGATGAAGTTTAAAGGGGTGAAGCTTGTTGTATTTTCGGTCCATTTAGAGTCCAATAAATTTCTTGAAGAGTCTAGTGTCTAGATACATGAAGTTAATTGTCAAGTTAGTGGTAGAAGTGGGAGGAAATGTGAGTTAAGGTGAGCATTAACCAACTTGTAACGGCTGGATCTTCAAAGGTCTTATCGAAGCTCATGAGTCTCCCTTCTTGTCTTGAGTCTTTCATTTTCTATTTATACTCGCTTGAAACATGAATAAGAGGAAGCATGATTGAAAAATCAAACTCTTGAAACTCTTTTAGAAGTTGAGACGAATTCTCAAACTCTTTTCTCTTGTCTAGGACAAGAAACTATCTTGCTTACCATCCGATTGTGAGAAGCATTCGTGTAGGAAGTGTACTGCTTATCAAAGGCTTTTCACACCCTTTGTGGCGTAACTCGATCCATCTACAACCTCATCTTCCAGAGAACCAGAGGTGAATGTTCTCCGAACAGCCTTGAAGTCTCACAAATTACTTCTATTAACCGCCTACGACAACATCATTGAACCGGCTAGTGAATGTTCTCCGAACAGCTGCCCTTTTAATCATCTATCCACCCTTAAAGCGCTTCCGAGGCTACATCATTTGGTATCAAAGCCAAAACAGAGCCAACACCTTCCATTGCAGCATCAAAACCGGTTCAAACCAAGCCGAAATCGTCAAGATAAGTTCAATACAAAACTGATCAAATTTCTTATTGATAACCGGCGACCGTTACAAAATCATTACTTGATTTGTATCGGTTGTTTTGTGATTGAACCAAGAAAAATTTTGAGTTGATATTTGAGTGTGACTTGAGCCTAGATAAGACTTATACTCACTGATCTTACTCTATGGCTGCAGACAATGCAATAATCATTCAAATGCTCACGGTTATGAGAGAAAAGAACCAAACTTTACGCCAAGAAATTGAGGAGAGATTTAGACGTTTGGAGATGGCTCCAAGGTATGCACGAGCTCAGCAACATCCTACTCCACTTGCCTCACGGCAAGGAGAAAGTGAAGAGGATGATGATGAACCGCCTTAATTAGAGGAGGATCCACCCGATCCTTTGGTGTTAAGACCGCAACGAAGAGACCGCAAAGAGTTGCTAGACCAGAAAATACGGAGGTGAAGCTGACAGCCCACGTATTAACGGGAAAATCAAATCCAAGTACCTACTTGGATTGGGAGAGAAGAATGGAGTACATTTTCGAATGTTATGGTTATCAGGAGCCAAGGAAGTTAGCCCTTGCAGCAGCCCAATTTTCAGAAGGAGCATTGATTTGGTGGGATCGTGAGGTGCAAGAAAGAAGAAGGATGAGATTCAGACCCATAGACTCCTGGGCTGACATGAAATTTCTCTTGAGAAAGAGATATGTTTCACTACATTACCATAGAGAGCTTCAAAAGAAGTTTCGGAAGTTGGTGCAAGGAAACCAGTCAATAGCTGAGTATTATGAGGAGTTTGAGCTTCTCAAAAACATGCTGGGGAATCAGAATAATTCTTGATGGCTTAATTCAAAGATGGCTTGCAAGAGAGAATTGCAAGAAAGATAGAAAGATAGTCATATGGAGATTTACAAGAAGTGTATCATCTTGCAACAAAAGTGGAGCATCAACTTAAGCAGCGATCCATGGCTAGGACCAGAACATTTCAGCCAGCATCATCAAGCTCTACACCAGCTAGAGACAAAGGGAAGGTAGCTGAAAGCTCTCGGACAACACCTAAGCCGAGTTTTGACAAAAGCTCTACACCTAAAAGCCGAGAGGTGGTGTGCTTTAAATGTCAAGGGAGAGGCCATTATGGTTGTGATTGCCCTAACCAGAGGTTCATGATCATCACTCCAAGTGGTGACTATGAGTCTATGGATGAAATGGAAGAAGAAAAGGAGGACACAGATGAAGAGGTCGCTTATCCAGATGTTGGTGAGTTGTTGGTGGTGAGAAGAGCTCTCAACACTACAATGCAAATTGAGGAGATCAATCAAAGGGAAAACATTTTCCATACACATTGCACTATCAAGAACAAGGCTGGTCATCTATTGCTAGGAAGATCTTGGCAATATGATAAAGATGCTCAACATCATGGGAAGTCTAACTTTTACTCTTTCACTCACAACAACAAAAGGATCAACCTAGCCCCTCTCAGCCCTATGGAGGTTCATTCTATGCAAGCTAGGATGTCCAAAGAAGCTGAGAAAAGAAGACCAAACTTATACCTTTCATCAGCCGGAGTGAGTAAATCAGTGAACATGAAGGAAATCTTCGTATTGATGGTATTTAATGAGTGTTTTGAAGATGAGGCAAATGCATTAGACCTGCCTGAGGAGGCTCTGAATGTCTTGGAACAATTCCAAGATGTGTTTCCTGAGGAGATCCCAGCTGGTTTGCCGCCCATAAGAGGAGTTAAATGCCAAATCGATTTCATACCGGGTGCAACTCTTCCCAACAAACCATTACCGAATGAATCCTGAGGAGACTAAGGAAATTGAGAAGCAAGTCCAGGACCTCATGAGCAAAGGATACATCCGAGAGAGCCTTAGTCCTTGTGTTGTACCGGTCTTGTTGGTACCAAAGAAGGATGAAAATTGGAGGATGTGTGTGGATTGCCGAGCCATCAATAACATCACCATCAAATATAAGTATCATATTCCTAGACTTGATGATATGTTAGATGAACTAAGTGGTGCTACTGTGATTACAAAAATAAACTTGAGGAGTGGCTATCACCGAGTGAGGATGAAGGAAGGAGATGAATGGAAAACAGCCTTCAAAACCAAGCAAGGTTTATACGAATGGTTGGTCATGCCTTTTGGCCTCACTAATGCGCCAAGTACATTCATGAGACTCATGAATCAAGTCTTGAGGGCTTATATCAGTAAGTTTGTGGTGGTTTATTTCGATGACATACTAATTTATAGTAAGGATTTGGGTGAACACTTAGTACATTTGGATAAGGTGTTAAGAACATTTCGGAAAGAAGGATTGTCTGCCAACAAGAGAAGTGTAGCTTTTGTGCTAATCAATTAACCTTTCTTGGGTTCGTGGTAAGTGCAAATGGCTTGCAGGTTGATCAAGAAAAGATCAAAGCAATCCAAGAATGGCCAACACCAACGTCCATTGGTGAAATAAGGAGTTTCCATGGCTTATCGAGTTTCTATAGAAGATTTGTGAAGAACTTCAACACTATAGCAGCCCCTCTCACTTCAGTCATTAAGAAAGATGTACCATTCAAGTGGGAAGAGGCTCAAAAGAAGGCATTTCAATCACTCAAAGACAGCCTCACTCAAGAACCGGTATTAGTCTTACACGATTTTGATAAGATGTTTGAGGTTGAGTGTGATGCTTCAGGTTTTAGGATTGGAGGAGTATTGACTCAGTGTGGAAGACATGTGGCATACTTTAGTGAGAAAAATCAGTGGTGCAACCCTCAATTATCCGACATATGACAAGAAACTTCTAGCCTTGGTAAGATCATTGGAAACTTGGCAACACTATCTATTTTCTAAAGAATTTGTGATCCATACAGAGCATGAAACCTTAAAGCACCTAAGAGGACAGACAAAGCTTAAGAGAAGGCATGCTAAGTGGATGGAATTCATTGAGACATTTTCCTATGTCATTAAGTACAAGCATGGAAAGGAGAACATTGTTGCGGATGCATTGTCAAGGTGTTATACTTTGATCTCAACAATGGAAGCTAAGGTATTGGGATTTGAATTTCTTAAGAGCTTGTATGTTGATGATCCAGAATTTGCGGAGGTGTATAAGCAGTGTGAGAAGGGTGCTTATGGTTCATTCTATCGACATGAAGGCTTCTTGTTCAAGGAAAAACAACTTTGTGTACCGCAAAGTTCTATGAGGGATTTGATCATTAGGGAAGCTCATGGAGGTGGATTGATGAGTCATTTTGGACGTGATAAGATCTTGGCAGTGGTTAAAGAACATTTCTATTGGCCACACTTGAAGAAACAAGTCGAGAAGTTTTGCAATCGGTGTGAGATTTGCTTGAGAGCAAAATCCAAATCACTCCGCATGGGTTGTATATGCCTTGCCGATTCCAAGCTCATCATGGGTAGATATTTCTATGGATTTTGTGCTTGGATTACCTAAGATTAAACACAAGGATTCTATCTTTGTTGTAGTGGACATGTTCTCCAAGATGGCACATTTCATTCTATGTGCAAAGGTGAATGATGCATCACAAATTGCAAGTCTTTTCTTTAAGGAGGTAGTTAAGCTTCATGGGATGCCAAGAACCATTTTATCAGACTGGGATTCAAAGTTCTTGAGCCACTTTTGGAAGACTTTGTGGAGGAAATTGGGAACCAAGCTCTTATTCTCAACAACTTACCACCCACAAACCGATGGGCAAACCGAGGTAGTGAACCGGACATTGTCTACCTTATTGAGAGTAACAGTTGGGAAGAATTTGAGTAATTGGTTGGAGTGTTTACCCTTCATTGAGTTTGCATACAACCATGCTACTCACTCAGCCACAAAGAAGTCTCCATTTGAGGTGGTATATGGTTTTCAACTCTTAACTCCCCTTGATTTAGCTTCCTTACCGCTTGAAAGTATTTCATGTCAAGAAGGTGAAGCCAAAGCAGAGATGGTTAAGAAGCTACACCAAAAGGTTAAGGACAACTTGGAGAAACGAACTGAGACTTACAAACGTCAAGGTGAAAAAGGGCGTAAGCATGTTGTCTTTAAACATGGAGAATGGGTGTGGGTACATATGCGGTCAGAATCTTTTCCACAAAAGAGAAGTTCTAAATTGATGCCTAGAGGAGATTGGCCTTTTAAAGTGTTGGAAAGGATTAATGATAATGCATATAAGCTGGAGCTGCCAGGTGATATGAATATTTCTTCTAGCTGTAGCTTTGAGGACAAAACTTTCTCAAGAAGGAGAGAATGATGAGGACATGAATGCTAGACCAGCTGAAGCTAGAGAACTTGCCATTCCAACACCCAAGGGTCCAATCACATGCTCAAAGGCAAAGAAAATAAGAGAAGGATTCACCAAAGTCGTGGGAATGCTAATGAGTTCGATTCAAGAGGAAACCTTGGATGAAGCTCTCAACATTTCTACCAACATAGACTTGCCTTTGCTTGGAGCTTATAAAGAGGTTCTAATCTTCACATTCGAACCAGAACCAGACCGGAATCATTAAGGTATTGAGATTGGTTAAGTGATCTTGTACTCTTTTTCCTTATCTTTGGTTTTGTCCCAAATGGGTTTTACAAAGAAAGGTTTTAATGAGGCAAGCCATTTAGCCCACTCTCATCTCAATATCAAGGTGATCCACAGTCCATAGAAGTCTAAGAAGTGTCAATAAGAGGCCAAACATCAAGAGGAAAGCCCGAAGACTAAATTGAAGTCCATAAGTGATCCAAGAAGAACATGGGCTGAAGATGAAGTTTAAAGGGGTGAAGCTTGTTGTATTTTCGGTCCATTTAGAGTCCAATAAATGTCTTGAAGAGTCTAGTGTCTAGATAGAAGTTAAGTGTCAAGTTAGTGGTAGAAGTGGGAGGAAATGTGAGTTAAGGTGAGCATAACCAACTTGTAACAGCTGGATCTTCAAAGGTCTTACCGAAGCTCATGAGTCTCCCTTCTTGTCTTGAGTCTTTCATTTTCTATTTATAGTCTCTTGAAACATGAATAAGAAGAAGCATGATTAACAAATCAAACTCTTGAAAATCTTTTAGAAGTTGAGACAAATTCTCAAACTCTTTTCTCTTATCCAGGACAAGAAACTATCTTGCTTACCATCCGATTGTGAGAAGCATTCGTGTGGGAAGTGTACTGCTTATCAAAGGCTTTTCACACCCTTTGTGGCGCAGCTCGATCCGTCTACAACCTCATCTTCCAGATAACCAGAGGTGAATGTTCTCCGAACAGCCTTGAAGTCTCACAAATCACTTCCATCAACTGCCTACGACAACACCATTGAACCGGCTAGTGAATGTTCTCCGAACAACTGCCCTTTCAATCATATATCCACCCTTAAAGCGTTTCCGAGGCTACATCAAGTTACATCCAAGATTTCATCAACTATAGCAAATTTCTTGTGGCATAATTCAGGAACCTCAAGAGGTATCCACTGGGTAAAATGGGAATATCTATGCAAAGATAAGGGCAATAGAGGATTTTAACTCCGTATTACTTGTTAAACAACTCTGGAGGCTCCTTGATCACCCGAACTCTCTTTTGGCTAGAATACTCAGGGGTCCGTAATTTGAAGGAT
This sequence comes from Lepidium didymum, assembly GCA_963920545.1. NCBI lineage: Eukaryota > Viridiplantae > Streptophyta > Magnoliopsida > Brassicales > Brassicaceae > Lepidium > Lepidium didymum. Next base: position 11,870,928 of record OY986991.1, on the reverse strand, counting down.
CTCACCCCTTAGAGACGAGGCACTCGTATTTGCCATTTTATGGATGGCGAAATATTATTTCGGCCCGAGGCCTGGTAATGAAAAGACTAATTAAACGGGTGGGCAACAGTGATACTATCAGAATTTGGTCTGACCCTTGGATCCCTGATAGTACACCCAGATCCCCGATCGAGATCGGTCCAAGGATATATCCGAACTTAAGAGTTTCATATCTGATAGACCCCTATACGCGATTATGGAAAGAACCCTTGATTAGACAATTTTTTGATCTTAGAGATATGCTAATTTAATCCTCGGCCTCCATATACCACGACTCCCAACCTCAGACCGACTAGGGTGGCATTTTAATAAGTCTGGGTTCTACACGGTTAAATCAAGATATTGGACGGAGAGAAATATCTCCCAACTCTCGACAGATTATTATAGCCCCCACTATCAAGAGTTGCAATCTCAAGTCTGGAAAGTAAAAGCACCGCAAAAGATAAACCACTTTATATGGCAAGCGGTATCAGGACAATTAGTGATAAAAACTAATCTTGAAAGGTGAGGTATACACTACAGTAAGAGATGCGACAGGTGCAGAGCGGATACAAAAACAATAAACCATGTTTTATTTGAATGCCCTCCAGCTATCCAAGCCTGGGCATTATCAAAAATTCTGGCAGGGTCATCTTTTCCTGGTTCATCAATTTACGCTAATATTACTCATCTCCTTTGGAGGCTCCCCAAAAAGGAAGATTATAAAAGTTATCCATGGCTTCTATGGTTTCTATGGAAGTCAAGAAATGAAAAGGACTTTTCCAATAAGAACACCGATCCTAGCAATTTGGTTTTAGCAGCATAATCAGAAGCGGAGGCGTGGGCCTTATCTCAGCATGCAATTTGCATAAAATTAGGTGCTAATAAGGAGATACGACACTTTCAAGAGGAGAGGATTTATAGACCACTGACGACGGATCCGGTTTTTACTGGGTACAGATGTATGATAGATGTGTCATGGAAAGAGTCAGATCTTCTTACTTGATTAGGATGGTACTGTTTCCCTTTCGAGTCAGGAGGAAGCAACATGGTAGCATAGTGCATTAGACGAAACATTTCTCCTCTTCATGCGGAGTTCGAGGCACTCCTGCATGGCATGTCTTCCTTCCTTATCTATCTTATTTTTCTCGACTACAGAGTTACTTTACCAGCTTTTCTCTCTTCATGATCCCATGTACTTTCAATCACAAGGCTAACTTCCTAGCGCATAGTGTAAGAGGGTTATCCAGGAACCAAGTTTTCGTGAACGAGGTATCAGTTATGTGTTCTCGCTTTTGTTTCGCGAATGAATAAAGTTGACAAAAAAAAGAATATATTTTATTTTTATTAGATATGAATGGTTATTAAAGATTTGATTCACTATGGATTAAAAAGTAAATTTATTAACTTTTTCGATTTATTTGTAGTTAAGTTTTTTACAAATTGAAAGTCGTTGTCCTACAACAGTTCTCTTTTATATATAAAGATACTACGAGTTATGGTCAATATATACAAAACCTACCAAATAAAACATTAAAAAATAAGGGTTAGAGAGGATGTAAAAGAAAAAAATACAATTTAAGAAGACAAAGGAGAGTGCATGTCTCTTTCGCCAGGAGGGAAAGCAGATGGCTTCTAATGATACTATTCATGAAGGTGCGAAGAGTTTAAGCATGTAACACTTGCTGGGAGAAAATCTAGGTGTTCCTCTCTCGCTAAAGAGAGTAGACAGTCAACTGGAGGAACAGCTTGGCGAGAGTGGAGAACTTGGTACGCGCAAGAGAGGCATGAAAGCACAAAGCATGAGCAAAAAGGAGATCTAAAGGAGCATTCGGGAAGATCTTTGACGCGAAAGGGACCCAAACTTCTTGAGCAAACATACACTCAAAGAACAGGTGGGGGTGCGACCATTGATTTATAGGCTCTACTTGCCCCTATCGCAACTCCGTGACTTGTTAGTTTAGATTTTGGAGCTATGAGCCTAATGGTGTATACATCGTGAAGTCGGGCCATTGGCTAAGCAATGACTATGGATCAATATATTGCACTATCACCTAAAAATATTATATAGTTCATAATTTGAAAATTAAAAATAAATATATACATTAATACAATTTAAAATCATTTAATAAAGATAATACATATTATTAAAAAATTATATACTAAATAATATAAATTGGATAGGATCCATATATTTGGAGGAAAACAAATTAATATCCGAATCTATAAATACTTAAATTTTTTTATCTGGATCTGGTTCTGTTTACCTCGAGTACCCAAAATTTCATAACGGATTGGATCTCGAATAATTTGACCAGCCGGACTGCAAACTGTCATTCCTTTGTTTGAACTAAGATAACAGTATCAACTCCAATCCCAATCCATTACATATCATTTGGGCTCCTCCTCCAAACTATAGTTGAAATTTAAAATTTTAATAGCGTCCATCTTAAACCTTAGTTCAATTGTTTTTATCGCTTTTTTATGAATTATCGTGAAAAAAGTAAATTCTTTTACTAATAATTTTTAATTTTTGCTATGCAAAATTATGCAAACTTAAGAAGGAAAAAGGTTTAAGATTTCGGATTTTGGAGGAGTTCAATTATGCACTCATTGCAAAGCAAGTATGGCAATTATTAGATTATCCTAATTCATTATTTGCAAAAGTTATGGAAAAGAGATATTACAAAAACCAATGTATGATTTCGAGTACAACTTCAAAACCTTCATATGGTTGGAGAAGTATCTCTTCAACCTGATCATTGGTTAATAAAAGAATTATAAGAAAGATTGGAGATGGGAGATCAAACCGTATAGAGAGCTCTTTGGATCTCTGATGTTCTCTTGAGAGCGGCAATAGAAGTAGGTCTGAATATTTATTCGGACCTTATAGTCGACCAATTTATAGATTCTCATACCAAAACTTGGTGTGAGATACTATTGAGACAATATTTTGATACCCGAAGGGTAAGACTAGTTATTGAGGTTGACATTTCACCAAGAATGGTCGCTACACAGTAAAATCTGGAAAATTGACTAGACAAACTCTTTACCCGAGGTGGGAAGATTATGTCCAAAAGAGAAGAACATAAGAATTTGGTGAAGAAAACGAAATAAATTAAAAAATTTATGTCGGTTTATGTCGAAAATTCAAAATAATTACCGTCTATTTCTCCCGTTTAGGACAATTTAATTTTTTTTTGAAAAACTGTCGGAAATCTTCAAAAAATTCCTACAGTTTTCGACAGAAAATAATTTATTATTTAATTATTTAAAATTTATTAATTTAAATTTTTAATAATTAAATAATAAATTATTTTCCTTCAGAAGCTGTAAGAAATTTCTGATGGTTTTCGACGGTTTTTGTAATTATTTTTAATTATATAAAATTTAAATTAAAAAAATTGATCCGTCGGAAACCGTAGGAAATTTCCTACAGTTTCCGACGGAAAATAAATTTTAATAAATTATTTTCTCTCAGAAAACTTAATTAATTTTTAACTATATATAATTTAAATTAAAAAAATTATTTTCGATCGGAAACTATAGGAAATTACCAACCGCTTCCGATGGGAATTTGACGGTAGAAAATTTTCGACGATTTCTGACTGGAATATTCATCCGGTCAATTTCCGTCGGTTTCTTGTAGTGATCATATACGTTGGTATTCGTCTCCACAGTCACCAATCACTTGGAGAAGATTTTTACCTTTCTAGGTAACCTCTTGTATGCTATTAACATCTTCATCATCCAAGACTAATGAGAATATCGCGTTTGCGTCTTGTATGTGTTCTGCTAACCTGAGTCTTACCCCAATCATCGATCCACCAACTCCTTGCTGAGATGAGATCCCCAGTTTTCAGACATATCAACAAACTAGATTGGCCTTAAGAGTCAAGAGTTGTCCAAGAATTTACCTGATCTAGTACATATCTCACAGCCACTGTCGGAATAGAGACTCCATGTTTTGTAGCTATGTTATTCATCGTTCGAAGTAACCCTTGGAATAGATTCCACCCTCCCCATGCTATGTTTTTCTTTATTTGGAATATGTTCCTATCGTTATAGTATTTATTTTTTAACAAATTGAAATACGTTTAAAAGAGTCAATTAATGATTTCAACTCTTACCCTTTTGTACTTTTGGAGAGAAGGAGTATTCAAGTGAGGGCCAGCAAAAGGGATTGTTAGATTGGTATCAAGAAACTTCTCTGACAGGAGACCACCCATTACTGTTCCATATCTGCACCCAAAGACCAACGATGTGTGGTTAAATCAGGTGTAAAGAGGAAAAGATGTCAAAAAGGAATTTTATGGAGTATAATTACGTTATAAGTTTGACGCCTGTAAGCTCGCATAGCTGAGCCATTTTTTGTTGAGGACGCATGTCTACAATGGAGTGTTGCACCTGAAAGAATTTGCACAGAGATTTACAAAAGCAATGTATCATGATAAAGGCATATAATGTTCGACATCAGTATATCAGACCACCTGATTGCTAACAACGGGGATTCCACTCTCTAAGATTTTCTGAAGTCTCTCAGTATCAAAATTTGTCAAAGCAACAGTCTTGATTTACCTGCAAGCAATTTGATGCTGCACTTAAGCAAGCCCGTCTAGAAAGATATGTCACAGATTGAAGGATATATCCCCTCTTACTTATCTTCTTCTTTCAGGTCGGTGAGGTGTTTTAGTGCGTCAAGATAGCAATAGCCATCATTCGCATAATCCCACCTATTCCAATATTACACGTTCGCAAATAATGCAGTACTCAGAGTGATAAAGGTCACCACAGAAGGTACTAGAACTGCACATTCCAGTTCTATTTTAAAAAGGAAGACATTCAATCATAGCAATTATGTGGAGAGAATCACCAGTGCAACTGAAGCATGTCAAGAGAAGCCACATCCATTCTCTTCCGTGATATATCGATGTTCTGACAAACATAGCTACTTGTCATCTTCACTGGAGGAGGGACCCATTTTGTCAAACTGCATCATAAACATACCTTAATCATCTAGCCATCCTAACATTTCTTATACAAAGTGTAACCAAATGGGATGAGATCAAGTCTCAAATTCCATATCTCTCCACATCAACGAAAAATAACTAACTTACCCTTTAATTTTGTCCAAGTACTCAGGAGGACGCTCTCGACGAACCCTATGATAAAAATGCCGTAAGATCTTCAGCAGGACCATCTGAACATAAGAGAAATAAACTAAGCACAATTCTATAATCAATCTCGACGCAAAAACCTATCAGTTCATGCCTTCTGTGAGCAAAAACATAACACTACGCATGATGTTCATCAAAACTCTACTTCAAGCACAATCTGTTAGCAAATATCCACAGAAAAAATCTTTCTATTCATGTATATTCACATCAGACATATCTAGTCATCATTTTCTCTTGTTAGCTACTTACAATGTCGGCCATATCGAAGGTAGAGAGACCAGAATCTGCGTGTCGAAGAATTGCCTCAACGGCGTCATTTCGATCGATTTTACCCCATCCTCCGCTCGTTTGCCACATTCCGTTAAGAACTCTGCATATCTCCAGCGAATCGTTCCCGTTCTGCAGCTTCACCGAACGGTCAGCTTCCGCCGTCTTCTCCACCGATCATTTCACAGAGCTGTAGCTTAATCGACGAAGAGAACTATTCCGGTTACACCAAGACGATGATACTGTAGTCGCTACGTTCGTGGCGATAACGGAATGTACGGACATAGGTAGGGGTGTCACTGCCGGTTAATCCGCCCCATTTACCCGTTCTGTTGTGGGTCTAATATTTTTTGGGTTAAATAAACCAATCCGTATAACCTGCGGTCATAAATATGATAATCCTAATTCGCTCTATTTTATGACTGCAGATTATGCTGATTATCCGCGATTTTTTTAAACGTACTTATATTTTAATATCCAAATTTTTTTAGTAAAACTATATTAATAATTAGATAATAAAACTATAAGATGCATCTGTTATATTTGACTTTACAAAATTAAGATAATTATTTACAAAATTAAGATAATTATGTTTTATAGTAACATTATATATTATATATTATGTGATATTATAATTTTTATTTATTTAATTATTTATAAATTTTAATTATTTTTATAATTTTTATATGTCATTCGGATAAGTCGGCTGACCAAATGATCAAATCCGTATTAACTCGTTGTCCATAACAGATTAAGATGTAAAAAATATTTTAACATAACTCACGGATTTAAAGCCCGAACTGACACACCTAGACACATGCATTGCCACTTTCTCTCTCTCCCGTTTTCTCTCCCTCTCAGCTAAAGAAGAAAAGTAGATAATAAAATATAGGCCTATGGGCCTTTACTATATTCATGCCCATATTTTATTTTATTTCTTTTCTAACTTATTAGTGGCTAAAAGACGAATATTTTTTTCATATTTAACTCAAATTATAATAAAAAATTCAATCACGGAAACAGAAAAAAGATGTTTACAAGTGGTCATAATTTTATTATATAAAGTATGGTTTCTTAAAGTTACTAATTAACATGATATTTTCACGTGTCAAATCCAACGATCAAAAATCTTTTTCATATTTATATATTAAAAAAATAAAATAAAATATACTTAAAAAATATCTTATTATATAAAGTACAGATTCCTAAAACTACTAATTAACATGATTCTTCTACGTATCAAATCCAACAATTATAAATCTTTTGTATTTATATATCTTATTATATAAAGTATAGTTTCTCAAAGTTAATAATCTTATTATATAAAGTATAATTTCTCAAAGTTACTAATTAACATGATTCTTCCACATATCAAATCCAACGATCAGAAATATTTTGTATTTAAATATTAAAAATTAAATTAAATACATTCAAAAAAGATATTTATCTCTGTCAAGAAATATTTATTTTTATTCACAATCCTAACACAAAAAAAAATTTGTAAAATAAAAATAAGTATAAATATTTATCTCTTACTAATAATAAAATAAAAATGAATCCTAAAGAAGATAATTGTCGATATTCAAATAATATAATAAAAAAATTACAAATACTTTTATTATCTTAACCAAAAATCCTAATAGAATATAATTGCCAATATATCTCTATCACTAAAAATCTCTCCATATATATATTCCTAATCTAAAAAAATCTTTATTCTAAAAGAGAATTTATGAATATTAATTGCAATATATATATAAGCAAGCAGATAGACAATTTAGTTAACACATAAACTTTTGATACTTTCTAAACTCTCTCAAACTTTCAAAAAAAAAAAAGTTTCACTATTGCTTTCATCAAAAAATTTCTTGCGTTATTAATTATGTCTCTTTCGTTTACGTCCAACGAAATCAAAACAAACAAACAAAATAGGTAAATTTAGTAATTAATGAGATTTTTTCACGCTTCAAATCCAATGATATAAAGTTTTACAGTATTTTTATATATTTTAAAATCTCTTTTTGTTTTAAATATTTATATGTACTACGAAATATTTATCTCTATTCACAATTCTAACATAAAATAGATTATAAATAATTAACTTTATTTATAATTATATATAAAATCTAGTTATATAAAGTTGAGTTTCAAAAGTTAGTAATTAAATGAGATTCTTCTATATGTCAAACCCGACGATTTAAAATTTTGTAGTATCCTATTATATAAAGTTGGGTTTCAAAAGTTAGTAATGAACAAGATTCTTCCACATGTCAAATCCAATGATTCAAAATTTTACAGTATCATATTATATAAAATTGGGTTTCAAATCATCTTATACAAAGTTAGTTTTTTAAAATTAGTAATCAACAATATAATACATGTATATATGTATATATATATATCAAAAAAATTCATAAAATACACGGGTCCATATCTAATATAATAAAAAGTAAACAAAGAAATAGATTCAGGAGAATATAAAAAATATAACCTATTAATGAAACAAAGATTCTACATACTAAGTTTAAAACAAAACAAAATTAAAATAAATTAAATTGAAAAAATGATAAGCTCATTTGGTCAAATGATTAATATCACATTTTATGAGTTGCGTTTTACATTAAAATATTATTAGAAATTTGGGAATTATATTATGAATCAGGATATATGTCCATCTAATTGTAAAGTTATCGACATGTTTTCAACCATGGTTTGCAGTCAACGAGAGTGTAATCGGATCAACTATCTTGTTTTACGACAATATTTGAGTGAAAGAAACAAAATCTGTTTATCGGCGAGTTAATTGCCCGAAAGTCAACTCCCTAATCTCGTAAGGTTGTAGAGATAAGGAGAAGATTTTTTTTTTGGTTGATTTTTTCATTTTATTTTTAGTTTAGTTGACATATTTCTTTTATTTTTAGTTTAGTTGACATATTTCTTTTATTTTTTTATATTATTAATTTATTTATTTTACTTTTTTGTTGAAAAAAAAAAAAACAATTTCTTTTCATGATGTCTATGATCATTCTTTTGTTAGTTGTTGAACTATCATCGCAGTAAGTAGTCGCGACAATTGTAAAAAGAACAAAAAGTTAAATCGTTGGTCGCTGGTTATTTTCGTCAATGATCAATGATCATGAGAAGAACATGGCCAATGTATTCTAGTTGGTATTTTTTTTGTCAACTTAAACTCAATTTCAAAGATATTTGTTTCAAAGAAAAGGTACATTATCCACAAAACTTGATTCCTAAATAGCCCTCTAACATTGCGGGCTAAATAATCGGCTTTGTGGTTCAGTGCTCTTGAGATCAGACCAAGGGAACATGCTCTGAAAGAACTTCTAAGTCTGGATAAATCTTCAAGGTATGGAAGAAAAGCTAGCCAGGCGGGGGGATCGTCAATCATCTTTAGGACCTCCGAGCAATCTACAAGGAATTTCTCTACAAGGAAATTTACCTATGAAATCTGTAGAGATAGTAGACAGTTCATGGCCCATATTAGAGCTTCAAACTCTGCGTGGAGTGATGATAGACTACGTGTGATACTCTCTGCCCTCAAGTTCACACCCGTAATACCATCTGGAAAAATAGTACCAGCCAAAGCCTGCAAAGAGATTTGAATCTTTTCATGAGGCATCCACCATACATTTGTAGCGAGTAAACGCGAGATTCATCGTTAAGGGTTGGGAAATCGTTCCAATCTGTTGTCTCAATGTCTCCACGTTTATTTCCAAAAGAATTGTTCTTCTCTGTTTGGGCCATTGCCCAAGCCTTTGCCTCGCTCTCTCCTGCTACGACTAATTCATGTGGATTGGTATCCTTGTTTGTGAAAACCTTCTCATTTCTCGCCTTCCATAAGAACCACAAAATCCATGGTAAACTATGATAATTTTTGGTCGTTGGAATACTCCAAGTCAAGTGGTTAATAGTCGCATATACAGATGAGCCAGGAAAATCATGTCGTGTAGGGATCTTAGATAATGCATGAATAGCTGGGGGACATTCAAAGATAACGTGATTAATCATTTCTTTGTCGGCATCACATCTATCACATCTCTCGTCACAATTTATTCCTCGCTTTGTTAGGTTGGCTTTAACCACTAAATGTCCTGATATGACGTGCCAAATAAAGTGTTTAGTCTTTTGTGGTGCTTTAACCTTCCATACTTGAGATTGCAAATCCTGAATATTCGGTCCACAAGGTTTCAAATTGTAAAGAGAAATGTTGCATTCAGTCTACTATCCTGATTTCACTGTGTAAAAACCCAACTTGTTATATTGCCAGGCTAAACGGTCTGGATTCGATCTTCGTTGAATATGAATTTCGAGAATTAGTTCAGCATCTCTTTAAGTAAAAAGTTGTCTAATTAGGATCTTTCTCCATAAATGAGTATTCAGATCGATTAACTCTTAAACTTGGAGATCCAGATGAAATTCTGATCTTGCACCCCGTGCATGTCTTGAATTATTATCAGAAATCCATGGGTCAGTCCACACTCGGATTGAATCCCCATTTCCTACCCTTTTAATTAGATATTTCATCACCAACGCACGAGCTTAGGTGATGCTTCGCCAACCATAAAATGGTGAATATAATCTTCTTGGCTCTATATGGGTTGATCCAACGAAATAACGCCCTTAGAGAACTCTAGCAAGGAAAGACTCTGGTTTTTCTAGTAATCTCCATAATTGTTTGGCGAGAAGAGCAGTATTGAATTCCTCAATAGCTCTAAATCTTAAACCACCTTTTGTCTTATGCTTACATAAGTGCGCCCATTTCGTCCAAAGGATGCCTTTCGAGGTTTCAGAATTGTGCCACCAGAAATCATCTATGGCTGCAAAAATATTCGAGGTTACTGCCTTGGGTAGCCCATAACAAGACATCATATAGAAAAGGATGGTTATTAAAAACAATTTTATAAGTACCTTTTTCCCTCCTTTCGAAAGAAATTTAGCCGACCATGAGTTAATTCTCGCATTTATCTTATTCTTGACAAAAAGTGAAAACCTTAGTGTTTTCTCCTTCTAATCCTGCCGGGAGGCCCATATAGGTCACCATACCCCCTAAGTTCTTGATGCCTAAGCGTTCTTGAATCTCACATCGCCTGATCGTGTCCACATCCTTCCCGAATCGAATAGAAGATTTGGAGTAGTTTATTTGTTTTCTTGAAACCTTCTCGTAATCCGATAAAACTTTCAAAATGGTACTAGATTCTCCTGAAGATGCCATACAGAAGAAATGATTATCATCTGCAAATAGAAGATGGGACACTGTCGGGCTTGTCTGAGCTACAGTTATCCCAATCAAATGTTTTTGCTCAACCGCATGTTTTAGTTTTGCAATCAAAGGCTCGGTACAGAGGATGAAGAAGTACGGGGATAGAGGGTCACATTGTCTTAATCCCCTCTTTGGAATTAGCTGGCCTTTTGGGGTCCCATTTATAAGCACAAAATATCGGACTGAAGATATGCAAACCATAATACCCTTAACCCAGTTTTCGTGAAAACCAAGTCTCGTTAATAATCTATTCAGAAAACTCCATTCAATGCAATCATACGCCTTTCTCATGTCAGTTCTTATCACCATATGTGTTCCTCTAATCTTTTTATTTGTCATGAGCGCATGAAACATTTCCTGAGCAATTAGAATATTATCCTATATAAGTCGGCCTGAGACAAAGGCTGATTGTGTATCCGAAACTAATTTTGGTTACACCTTCTTACACCTCAAACAAACAACTTTGGAAATAACTTTCTATACTAGATTACAAAGACTAATAGGTCCGAACTCCATATTTTTGTTGGTCTCGCCGTCTTAGGTATTAGACATATATTCGTAAGATTTAACTCTTTTTCAAATAAACATGTCTAGATAAAGGTATTGACAATCTTCACCATATCTGGCTTGATAATATGCCATGATTGTTGGAAGAAAAGAGTAGTCATTCCATTAGAATCAGGAGCTTTCCCAGGGTCCATCATGAATAATACATTTTCCACCTCCTCTTCTTTCGCCTTACTTAGTAGCATTTGGTTCATAGCCTTTGGGACAATGGGATCTATCTCGACTAGAGAAGCGTCAATATCATTTGCCCGTTTGATGTGAACAAGCAGTTAAAATATTTAACTACTTCGGCTTCAATATCTTCGCCCTGGTCAACCCATTTCTGATTGTTGTCAAAAAGGCCAATAATTATGTTCTTAGCTCTTTTCCGTTTTATTTGGACGTGAAAATGTTTTGTATTCGTATCCTAACCATCTATTACGGCTCTTCTGTTTCTATTATGTCTCATTCTCTTTGTAGGCTAAATATAGGTCGTGAGCCACTTGCTGAATTTCTGTGCTGGGACATGTATGTAAGGTTTTCATCGTCTCCAATTTGGTTTTTAGCTTTTCTACCTTCTCTTTTCTTGGGAGTACTTGTTTCTTCCTCCATCTTAATATATAACAAAGTGCTTGTACTATTACACTAATTGTAATACGTAATTCAGGACCAAAAAACTGTAATACGCTAATTTGTGGGTTTATAGGTAATTACTATGCAAATCATTCCCTTTTTTTCTGCCTAATTAATCACATAAAATATTGAAAAATTCCAAGTCTACTTGAGTCCATGTAAACTATATATATATATATATATATATATATATATATATATATATATTGACGGAAAAGAAGTTCAATTGAACCCCTTAATTTTGAAACAAAAAAATTATATTAAGAACTTATGTTTTATTAAAACCAAATTCAGTTTTTATTATTATTTTGACACCTATTTAATTAATTAAAATCCAATAACTTTGTTGGAAACTTTACATATTAATAAGCCGCCTAAAATCAACTCACTACACTCATTTAATCAACTCACTAATTCCTATTTTGTAGGAATTCTTTTTATTTGTATAATATCTCATAAATACACAATATTACTTTATTTAATAATTATCTTATTGAAATTGACTATAATTGAATACATACAGTTATTTTGTTAACAGTTAGATCGACAAAAAAATGGAGTCAATGACAAAAAAAAAGTACTATATAGAGTGGAAATTCTCAAACCCTTAATACCAAAATCATTAGTTAGATAATCTTAACCACCGTATTCAGAAGAACTCAACTATTTTTAATACATTATATTGTCGATTGTAAAACAATTTTTATCGATTGTATTTTTTGTATAGTATTTATCACTTATTAGTTATGAAACAAGATATTTTATGTTTTCATAACAAATTATATTATCTCTTATTTAATTTATATTATGACCTCCATAAAAAAAAATTCTCGGTCCGCTATTTTATATATATATATATATATTAAAATATGTTTCGTAGATATGCATTAAGTTACGTCAATACATGTATATTAAACACACAAACAATTAATATAAAAGAAAAGTTATATACAAATATAAAAGTTATATATTTTAGAAAATTCAATAATTATAAAAAATTTAAAGGAAAGTATTCAACAAAAATAAAAGTTATATATTAATATAAAAGTTATGATCATATTATTATTTTTATTATATATTTCTAATATAATGGTATCTATTAAATAAACGCATCACTTATATTTTCACCAATCACGTATTTTAAAAGTATTTTTTTTATCAAAACCATATCCGCACCACAGTTTAAACCACACTTGTATCGTATTGCACTTTATCCCACACCACTAAAACTGTAATTATCAATCGAATCCTTTATTTCTCACAGTAATTTTATAATTTCACTAGATGTAAATTACTTTTTTGTTATTTATCTTCTTCTTTTCAACCAATTTTGTAAGCTTTCTTGTTAACAAATACAAAATTGTGAGTTTTGACTATATGGTGTCCTCTGAAAAGAATTTTTTTTAACTTACTAAACAGTAACTCTTCAATAAACCTGATATTAGATGTAATTTTTTTCAACTAATCTTAATTATAGAGAATTACATGACAATAAGACATCTAATTCTTATGGAAAAACATCAGACGTTTTATACCAATTAAAGTATTTATTATCTTAGTTTTATAACATATTATCAGCACGATTGCTTTTAATTGATATAAAATTTAATATATATATATATATATATATATAAATAAATAAAGTAGTTTAGTCATCAGGTTGATTCGCTCCCCATATATATATTAAATATTTAAATTTAATTTATATGCTATGTATTTAAATTTTATTTATATATCGTTATAAAGGTCAATTTGATCGTCTTATGTGGTGACTATGTCACCACATTATACCAGATAGTGATTTAATACACATTATTCTAAGGCATAAGGAAAATACATTTCTTTGAATCTAGAGAATGTTTTTAACATGATATCGGGTCCACAGACATGATTAAAATGAGTGTCAAAAGTCAAATTTATGTTCTTAGTAGGAACCAATCTTTCCATAGATTAAGCCATAATACTTCGAATTCTGAAGAGAATTTGTTGAGTTTCCAAGACATATAGTTAGAGAAGTATATTGAAGTTCGTTCTCAGGAAAACTAAAGAAAAAATTTTAATATTGGAAAATAAAAAATGGTCAAATTTATGTTCCTAGTAGAAACCAATCTTTCCATAGATTAATAAGCCATATATACTCCAAATTCTAAAGAGAATTTGTTAAGTTTTAAGGAAACCTATTCCCTGGAAAAAGGAAAAATAGGGCTTAATTTTGGAAAAGATTTTGTAACTTACTTTTTGATTTGCATAAGATGCATTTCATTTGTTGTCAACATAATATCAGATTGTGAGACTTGATTAAGGTGGCAAATTTATTTATTGATAATGTCTTATGATTTCTGAATTCTAAAAGGAATTTATAGAGACTCCATAACATATACCTTCAGGTATATTATATTTAGTCTGATCAACTGAAAATAAAAATTCCAAAGAGAATGAATAACTTTGGAAAAAGATTAATATTGGGAAATATCACAAAACTTCTTTCGAATATGTATCATACATAAATGCACATAAATCACATTTTGTGATCACTAAAAATCTTAAAGATTTCATTTTGTGGCATGATCACCCTAGACACCCCAACACCACTAGGGAACTCACATGGTCATTTATGAGATTAAAATGATATGTGTTGTATGTTCTCTTGGAAAGTTGATCATAAGACCATAACCATCCAAAAGTTGATAAAAAATCACCAAAGCCCCTTGAATGGATTCAAGGTGGTATTTGTGGATTTTATATATCAACCATGTGGATCATAATGCAGATGATCGCATGTTTGTAGTCATCTCAAAATATAGTATTTGCGAGGTTTCTAATTCATATAATTAAGAGGTGAGTTCTCTGCTTATCCTATCACCAAAGTTAGATTAGACAACACCGGTGAATTCTCATCCCAGACATTCAATGTTTACTGAATGATAACGAGATTATAAGTTGAGTATTGTGGCTCACAAAATGGTTTGGTTGAAAAACATAGTATACCCAAAATAGCAAAGAGCATTTTGGAAGAACAGATATGTGAAATATGTGATTCTCAACATTTGAGGGGAAGTCTGTGTTGCACTCTTTTTCTCTTTCTCTAGTTTTTCCCAAAATGTATTCCAAGAAAAAAAATTTTAATGAGGAAACACAAGATAACAAAAGAAATCAAAGATTATGTCTATAAGATTAAAACGACGCCCTCAAGATGTGAAAGTGCAATTCTCATCATTCCAGGGGGAGTTGACATCGTTGTACTGTTTTTCCTTTCATATGGGTTTTCCCATCGGGTTTTCCAAGAATTTTTTTTTAACTAGACAGCAAAGGAAAATAAAAATATTGGAATAAGATATGTCCAATCAACAAACTATGTTGAAGAAAATTTATTTATCATATTGGAATGCGCCATCAACGAGATATGTTAAGATTTGAACCTCATCACTTGAGAGGAAGCTTTCGCCGTTGCACTCTTTTTCCCTTCCTATAGTTTTTTCCATTTGAGTTTCCAAAGAAGGTTTTTAATGAGGAAACACTAGAAAACAAAAGACGGTTAAGACATAACGTAAGATGCAATAGTAATTGTGGTGTCCAAGGAGGAGAGTTATAAAATTGACATGTGGCAAGTTCATCTTCAAGCAAACTTAATCATCACCCAACATGTCAATATGCTTCATCAATCTCAAACGGTAGTCATTAACAAATGTGGATTTTGTATATCGTGTGGATCCTACTGTAAATACTATATATAGGAACATTATGTATAGTTACGATACATACTTTCAATACCTTCAATATCAAATAAAAAAAGTTTCTCTGATATCTCTTTAGAATCATCTCTCTAAAATTTTGGAAGTCTCACCGGCCTAATCAGATTTTTATTCCGATTAAAGTTATTATTATTTCAGTTTTATAACAGTAAGATTTTTTTTAGTTTTCTTTTTATTTTCATACGTTTTAGTTTGACTATTCTCATTGATATTAATAATTATATTATTATATGTAATCGATTGAACTTAATATGAGAGTTGTACATTTTTATCGTTGTGATATTACAACAATATATAGACAATATATACGATGATCATGGAGCTAATTAAACAATACAGTTAATGATAATAAATACTAAATATACAGTTGTCATATTTAGCTTATATGTCCCCTCAAGATGGAAGTTTCTTGGAGACTCCAATTTTGGTACAAGTCTGTTGGGCTTCATTAGTGTATCCGCAAGCTGATCATGTGCGGAGACATGTGAGACTCGAAGCATTCCCTGTAGGATTTGATTGCGGACAAAATGATAATTTATGGCAATCTGTTTCATTTGTGAATGAAACACGAGATTGACACATAGGTACGTGGTTTTGATGTTGTCGCAATATACAACTGGAGCAGTTTTGTCATCAATAAGCATAACCACCTAACTTTAGCAGTTGTATTGGCAACTACTCTGTATTCGGCTTTTGTTGAGGATTTTGCCACACCTTTCTCTTTCTTTGATATCCAAGATATCGGGTTATGGATAAGATAAGTAATTTAATTATTCATGACCCATCCAAGTCTCCAGCCCAATCAACATCGGAGAAGGCATGTAGAGCGAGTAGAGATGATTTATGAAATTGTATCCCATGTGAGGTACCAGACAGATATCGTAATACCCTCTTTACAGTAGCCCAATGTGTGTCACTTGGCTTATGCATAAAATGTGATAAAGGATTAACCGCATAAGCGAGATCAAGTCTCGTGAATGATAAATATTGTAGCTACTAGCTTCGTACAAGTGAACGATATTTCGAGAAATCTGTGAGTGGTGCATTGTCGTTGATAGTGAGCTTTGGTGATACTTGGAGAGGTGTAGAGACATGCTTTGCATCAGACATGTTGTACTTGGCAAGAAAATTACTGACATACTTTCTTTGCATTAGATGGAGACCATTATCTGAGAGTTACTTCTACGCCAAGAAAATAATGGAAATCAGTTGGGTCTTTGAAGGAGAACCGATTGGCAAAATTTTCAAGGACTTGGGCAACACGAGCATCATCATTTCCTATGACAATAATATCATCCACGTACAAGAGGATATAGGTGAGAGTGTTACCGTTAGAGTTGATACAAGGACGTATTGGCAAGTGATGAAGTAAATGGTTTTTGAGAGATATATACCACGATCGTGGCGCTTGTTTGAGGCTGTAGATGGGCTTACATACCTTACAAACAATAGACAGTCGATTTTGATCTACAAAGCCAGGCAGTTGCAAAATAAAAAATTCTTTTGTAAGTTTACCTTGTAAAAAAACGTTGTTGAGGTCTAGTTGCTTCAGAGGCCACAATTACTTTGTTGCAACCTTAAGAACTAAGAGAATGGTTGTTGTTTTGACGACAGGGCTAAACATCTCTGCATAATTAACACCATATTGTTGTGTGTAGCCCTTTGCTACAAGTCTTGCTTTGTAGCGATCAAGAGTTCCATCGACTTGGTACTTCGTAGTGAATAATAGCCAGCGACAACCAATAAGATTTTGTTGTAATTCAGCTGGTACCAAATCCCAAGTGTGATTGGCTATGTGAGCATCAAACTTTGCAGAGGATGCATGCCCCCAATTCTGATCTTTAAGTGCTTGTGATATTGTTGTTGGTTCAACAATTGGTGACACCGGACCTGCAATAACAAGAGACATTTTTGTTTTTGGTTTTTGGATAATATTTTTGACTCGAGCCTTCATTTTGTGGACGTTTTTGTTTTGTAGTTCAAAATGTGTGGTTATTGTTGGTTTTGCGGGGAGTGTTGGGTTATCATCGTGGGTTAATGGACTTTTTTGTGGATTTGGGGCGTTTAATAGTGGTTTGTGGCTGAGTTTTGGGTATCAACTCATTCTCAGTAAAAGTAGTGGGCTCATTAAAAGTTAAGTGTTGTTAGGCTGGGAGTTAGGAATGGGCTCTGAGTTTTGAGACAGAGAAGAAACATAGTGAGGTTCAGAGGATAATACATGTGTGTTGTCATGATCACCACATGATGTGTTTGATGGCAATTGTTGAGCGGGTGAAGCTTGTCATAGTTCGGTGATTGTTGAAACAATTTATGATATGGAGAGACCATAGAGATTACCAGAGTGGGAAAACGGTTGATGAGATATATTGTTGTCATGACTGCGTATGTCCAATACAATTTTGAAATAGTTGTTGTTGAAATGAGTGTGAGTCCCGTTTCCACTGTGTCGATGTTTCTGTTCAAACACCCCATTGTGTTCCGGTGTATGCGGTGGAGAAGTAAGATGTGTAATACCATGTTGTGCTAGGTAATCTTGCAAGGCTATAAACTCCACTCCATTTTCCGAGAAAAGAATACCTATCCAGGTTTGATACTTGTTCTCAACAAGCGAATCGAATGCAATAACTGTGCTTTTAACTTCATTTATGCTTTAAAAGAAACAATCACATATACCGAATTGATTGATCGACAAGAACAACATAATATTTGTAGTTGTTGATTGACACCAACGTTGATGTCCATAAATTTGTGGAAATATATTCAAGAAGTCGATGAGATGTTATGGTTGATTACGTGAAAGGTAACTTAGTACTCTTATTAATCAGACAATCGGAGCAAGACACATGTTTGAGTAGAAGTAAGCGGAATTGAAAACTCAGACACAATCGTTTTTTGTAAAAAGAAGTAGACGAATGACCCATTCTTGACTGCCAAGAATATAAGCTAGTTGTCGGAGTAGATGATGATAAAAGTGAAATCGCTTGAGAATTAGAGATGAGCCACTCATAGGATGATCTTTTCTTTGACCTTGGAGCAACAAGACCCCCGTATTGAAATCCTTCACCTGAAATGAGGTAGGAAAGAATCTGATAGACACATTAGTTGTTACACAACCAGTAAACATAGATTAGTTTTTATTGTATGCTAGGGACATATAATATGTTGTCTAAAGTTAATGAACGATAAAGAGAGGAAATATTTTTGACACCCACATGTGAGATAGCATATTAGTGTCATTTGCAGGAAGCACATCATCACCACCGTTATAGTTTTGGTGGAGTGAGAGTTTGTTGCGATCCACGTTATGTGGTGTGTGGCACTAGAATCGACAGGCCAGATCGTTGTATTCTTTGATGTTTTCCAAACAATTAGCTTTAGGTTGCCACAACATCAGATTGGTAGATGTCTGCAGGTTTTGGAGTTGATGAAGCACTATGTCTGATGAGGACCCCGAATGGAGTTCTTTCGGATATGAATCCAAACACTCGACCTTGGTAAGTTCGAATGAGTAGAAGATGAATAGATAGTAAGCTAGTGGTTTAATTGACTCTCTCAATCGGTGGAGATTGATTGAGTCTCCCAATTGGTGGACAAAATAGACTGTTTGAATCTCACAAACAAGCTAAGACACTAATTCTAAAGAGCTAAGTGAATCACACACTTAAATCTAAAGAAATGACAATGCTTGAAGGAAAACACATTTGAAAAAGAATAAAATACTTCTATTAAACTTGATTGAAAGGTGCCTTCTAAAAAAGACGAAATGAGCTTTATATAGAGCTCTTAGATGAGTAGACTAAGGTTTTAAAAGAGTATAAACAAGAAAAAAATCTCACAATTGAATACAAACTAGCCGTTGGACAATAATAAACAAATCAGGTGAAATAAGGAAACTTGAGTTGTGTTTGAGGCTTGAAAGTTTAGCCATGAATGTGTGATGTCTAGGGAAGTTTTGATTCATTTAATTCACTCTCAAGTTGTAGCTGCAGCAAAGATAGAGTCGTTGAAGAGTTATGACACAAAGTGTGAACGATCTGAATATGTCAAGTAGAGTCTCAAGGGGATTCGTGTAATCCTGTGAGTGATGGAGCATGATATGACTTTCTGGGCTGTTTCTAATTGGTTGGAGTATTTCCTTGGTCTCTCAACATAAGCTTACAAGCCTTTAAGATAAGTGGATCCCATACTTGACTTAAACGGAACAAAATCAAACTATCTTCTTGATTGGAGCGTAACTAGAGGATCCGAAGGTGGCTTCATGCGTTCTTGGTGCGTTCTTGGGCTTGTTGAAACCATATAAAGCTCAAAAACATTCTCAACATGGTCTGATGTTAAGGCCGCATCTTACTTGGGCTGTGTAGTTCGATCTTTGCCTTTATCGTGCAATTATGCTCATTACATAGGCACCAAATTCTAAAATCTATAGCGTTCAGCTCTAAGCTTCGTTTAGACTGATTCAACTTCTAGGAGTTAGCTGGTTTAGTCAAGAATCCATAGAATATTGATTCGTAACTTGGTTCCTTCTAGATCGGCAGTAAATCAGTAAAAAGTGACCGCATGTCCTTGTTGGAGTCAAAATATGGCATGTGAAATCTTGGTTGTGTCTTCGTGGGAAAGGGCTGGACTGTGATTATTGTAAGGTCCTCAAGGGTCTCAAGATTATTTGAAGTCTTTATGTAATGCTCGGCCAAGTCATTTTGGTTAGATTGCTTCTCTTCTCGAACTTCTCGGATTACATAGTTTTCGGATATATTATTGCGGTCGAGGATCCCATCATTTCCTCTCCCTTCAAGAAGTTTTTTCCTCAAAACTTGTTTACATGCACCTAGAGAAGGCAAGTTTGGTTCAGTGTGATATAAATGGTTTAGAAGCTTACCTCCCAAGTATTGCTTATTGTAATTTGGATTTGTCTTTTTGTCGGGTGGTTCTTCCTTGATTAGCAATGAATATAGAACGCTTTTCCAACTCTTGGTGTTGGTTTCCTTGAACTGAGGATCTCCTTTTACTCGTGTTGTCTCCTTGGCCTTCTTGGAAGTATCTTCAAGGTTCATTTGTGGCCTTTCTTCACTAGTCTTATTTTCCATGTATTCTCCTTGGACCAACACTTTTGTATATGACTATCCGGTGGTTCTTCTTTGATTAGAAAAGTATCTTCAATATTTCTTGCCTCCTTTGTAGCTCCTATACATGTCTCAACATCTTTTGGCGAAGGCAAGTGCATCATAATATAATTGGAAAATTTCAATTCAGAACTATCTAAACTACTACTAAATTAGGTGAGTCTGTTTTCAGCTCTAGTGTTAGGGTTTTAGCCTCTTGCCTAATGACTGGTAATATGACAACAATAATTGCTACAACATCATAACATGCTTAAAATATGCACCATTTATAGCAACTTTTTTGTCATATTACTAGGCATAACTGTGTTACCCTTCAAGTCTACTGCTTGACAGTCTGATTCGGTAAAGGTCATCTTCATTCCACTGTCTCAGAGTTGGCCTATGCTGATTAAGTTTGTTATCAAATCATCAATGTAGTACACATCAATGAGAGCTGGAAGATTTGGACTGTCTGTTTCACCTTTGCCCTTTACTCTTTTTTTGCTTCCATCTTTCTGAAGTTGGTCAGAGCTGATTTACGTCCTATCATACGCCTAGAGGAACCACTGTGAAAGTACCAACATTTGCCTGAAACACACCAATCAAACTTGTCGATTCTTCCAACAACTTACCATATCTCTGATCTTTTATCTCTTGAGTGAGATCACCATAAAGATTATTTCTGGCTACCCAGATGTACTGAAACTGTGTTGCCTCAGGGTAACACTTGTTCAACTCCCACATAACCTGACGCTGCTTTTGAAACATATGACAAGAACCTCTGTTGTGACTAGGCCTGTTACAGTAGAAGCACATGTGTTTCCTCCGTCTTGTGGCAATCATGTGAGTCTTCCCTGATGGACACTTGGTCTTCCACTGCCCTACTTGATGTCTTTTATCTAAGTTTCTTATTTCACGTTTATGACTCTCTTGTTCCAAACATTTGTTACTTCTTCATACACCCATTATCTCATCAAGAGTCGTTGCTTCATTGTTGTGCATTATGATCTCTTTGTGTCTGTCACTCAACTGTCTTTCCAAGAACATTATCTTCTCTCTCTTGTTCATACCTTTTTCACCACAGATCTATAGGACTCCCAAACATGTCCTTTACAGTTGCAGGTGCTTCTTTTACCACATGTTTTTCTTTGTGCGCTGCTTCAAGTGTCTTCACTTTAGCTTCTAGATTGAGCTTCTCCTTGGTGAGCTGAAGCTTGTTCTCACTGGTTTTTACGCGATTGTTGTACAGTACAACATCACCAACTTCATCTGAGTCTGAGTCACACTCAACTGGAACCTTCCCTCTTCAACTACTGAGGCAAACAAAGTCCAACAACTCAAGCTCATCTTTTGTCTGCTTTAAGAAGTCTTGTTTAGTACCAGCTTCAAATGTAACACTTTCCATTTCTTTAGACATGTTCTCCATTCGTACCTCAAGATCTTCAACCTATTTGAGAAATGAACCTCTTGTTGGTTGAGCGCGTCTGATACGAATTGAAAATACAAGAATAGATACACGTTGTAGCACAAAGACTAACACAATAGAAAGACTATTGTAGAGCAAAACAAATACAAAGAGATGGACTGTTGTAGTACAACGGCTAATGCAAGACATAGACAGATAAAGATACTTTAAGCTTTTGTATTAAAAATTATATAAACAATGTGCAGTCTTGTTTATTCAGATTTACACACAACTACAACTTGATTTGTCACTAACCAATTCCTAACTACCCAAAGCTCATACAACACAACAACCTTGTAGCTTTTGTAACACACTCGGTTACACTCACCAAACCCACACAATAATTTAAAATGTGTAAATCTCATTTTTTTCTTTCTGAAACTCCAACGTTTTTGAAGATGATGAGCACTCCTTGTATAGCCTCAACACTTCTAGGGTTTCAAATGTGGTTTTTGGAAAACTTCCACACTGTCGCAACACCTTTTTATTTTTTGCATCCTATAGAACCTTCATAGGTAACCCTCCGGCTTCCCTCATGTTCTGCTGCCGCATAACCAATCTGGGTTTATTCAACCTCTACTTTCTTTTTTCTGCAGCCGTTTCTCGTTTTATCGATTTTGGTGTTAAGTCCCTTTTTAGCCAAACCCTTTCCTTTCAGCCAATAAGACTATTCCACGTTAGCTTTGTATAACCAAAAGCAAGGTCCCACTTTTGTCTTGTGCCACGTTTAGCTCCTCATGTTCTTCAATTCTCCTTTTTTTATTAGAGTGTGACACCTCAAGCTACTTATTATTGTCGCAACACACTAGTCAAACATAATTGTTTCAACTCACAACACATCAATGCTACAAGGCACAACACTGAAGCATACATGAAGCTATATTCTCCCCCTGCTTGAGTGCATATACTCAGTTGAAAACTAACGTAGATTTTATTCCTTAGAACCAACTAGTTTTGATACAAGATTTTGAATTTCATTTCGGTCGAAACGTTCAAGTTCTTCAGAAAAATTGGATCATTTCACGAAAGTTGATTTGCTTACCTCGTGTTACCCTTTCATCTAGAAGATTGATTATGTCTGATTCAGAATGATTCCTAGGCACTTGAACTCCCTTTAATTTTGGAAACTCCAAAGCTAGTTGTTCTTCTGTCTGAACGTCTTGGTGTTCTTCAAGCTTGTCTTGACCCTGTGTTGGTGTATGTTTTTCATCTGTGTCATACAGAATTGGTACAACAACCAACCTTTTTCTTTCATCAAACACGACATTGATTGATTCCATAACAATCTTAGTCCTCTTGATGTACACTTAAAACTTCATACTATTAGATGCATATCCTAAGAAAAATTCCTTCATCACTTTGTGCATCAAATTTACCAAAGTGGTCCTTGTCATTCAAGATGTAGCACACACATCCAAACACATGGAAGTAGCTCAAATTGGGTCTTTTCCCTTTCCAAATCTCGTATGGAGTCATCTTAGTACTTGGCTTTACATATACCATGTTTATGACATAACATATATGTTGTGTTTATTGCTTCTGTCCATAACCGAGTTGGGATGTTGTTTCCATGCAACATTGCCCGAGCCATCTCTTGTGCTGTTTAGGACTTACGTTCAACAACACTATTCTGTTATGGTGTCGTTTGTGCTGAGTACTGATGTCGTATTCCATGAGTCTGACAAAACTTTTCAAACACATTACTTTGAATCTCCTCCATTATTAGTCTTGATTTGCATAATCATCTCTTTCTCATATCGCATGTGTAAAGCAAATATTTTGAAGCTCTCAGCTGCTTCAGACTTATCCCTCAAAAATCTAACCCATATAAACCTGGAGAAACCATCAATCACCACAAGGATATACCTTTTTTCCATTGACACTTTCTTCTTGTACATGATCCATGACATCCATGTGTACTAACTCAAGAATATTCGTGGAGGACACTTGAGCTACCTTTTTGTGTTGAAATCTTGGTTGTTTCCTTTGTTGCACTCTTCAAAAACAAGTATCTATTTGTCCTTCGAGTTTGGAATTCCTCTCACAACCTTTGCGCTAACCAGCTTCTTTAGATGCTACACATTCATGCCTCTCATCCGCCTATGCCACAATTCTAGCTATGACTCAACACATCATAACACTTTTCAAATATGCACCACTTGTAGCAATTATTGTATGTCCAATTACAAGCATAACTGTGTTGGCCTTCAAATCTACTGCTTGACAATCATATTCGATAAAGGTCACCTTCAGTCAACTGTCACTGAGTTGGCCTATGCTGATTAAGTTTGTTATCAAATCATCAACATAGTACACATTAGTGAGAGCTCAAAGATTTGGACTATCAGTTTCACCTCTACCCTTCACTCTTCTTTTGCTTCCATCTCCAAATGTAACATTTGTTTCTCCTATCTTTCTGAAGTTGGTCGAGCTGATTTACATCCTGTCACACGCCTGGATCAACCATTGTGAAAGTACCATGAGTCATCCTCAATAGTTGTAGTCAAATATGTGGTTCATTCGCCTGAAACGCACCAATCTGACTTGCAGATGAACGATTTGTGCCTCTAACCACTTTGTAGCTCAATTCTTCTAGCAACTTACAATATCTTAGAACTTTTATCTCTTGAATGAGATCACCATA
Source organism: Lepidium didymum (assembly GCA_963920545.1). NCBI lineage: Eukaryota > Viridiplantae > Streptophyta > Magnoliopsida > Brassicales > Brassicaceae > Lepidium > Lepidium didymum. The sequence continues at coordinate 11,846,049 of OY986991.1, read as the reverse complement.
AAGATCCTTTTTTGCTACTCAGATGTACTGAAACTGTGTTGGCTTTAGGTAACACTCGTTCAACTCCCACATAACCTGACACTGTTTTTGAAACCTATTACAAGAACCTCTGTTGTGACCAAGCCTGTTATAGTAGAAGCAAAGGCGTGTCCTATGTCTTGTGGCAATCATGTGAGTCTTCTCTGATGGACTCTTGTTCTTCCACTGCCCTACTTGATGTCTTTCATCTGAGTGTTTTGTTTCATGTTTGTGACTCTATTGTTCTATACATTTGTTACTTCTTCCTACACCTATTATCTCATCAAGATTTTTTTCTCCATTGTTGAGCATTATGATCTATTTGTGTATGTCACTCAGCTGCCTTTCCAAGAACATTTTCTTCTCTCTCTCATTTTCATACTTGTTTCACCATAGATCTATAGGACTCCCAACCATGTCCTTTATAGTTCCAGGTGCTTCCTCTACCACATGTTTTTTCTTCATGCGCTGCTTCAAGTGTCTTCACTTTAGCTCCTTGGTGAGTTGAAGCTTGTCCTCACTGGGTTTCACCCAATTGTTCTACAGTCTGCAATACTCCTCCTTAGAGTCAACATCACCATCTTCATTTGAGTCTGAGTCATACTCAATTGGAACCTTCTCTGTTCTACCACTGAGGCAAACAAAGTCCAACTACTCATCATCATGTCCTGTTTACTTCAAGAAGTCTTGTTCAGTACCAGCTTTAAATGTAGCACTTTCCATTTCTTCAGACATGTTCTCCATTCGTACCTGACGATATTCAACAATTTTGAGAAATGAGCCTCATGTTGGTTGAACGGCTGTGATACCAATTGAAAATACCATAAAGGAGACACGTTGTAACACAAATACCATAAAGGAGACACGTTGTAACACAAATACCATAAAGGAGACACGTTGTAACACAAACACCATAAAGGAGACACGTTGTAACACAAATACCATAAAGGAGACACGTTGTAATACAAATACCATAAAGGAGACACGTTGTAGAGCAAGACACATACAGAAATATAAATTGTTGTAGAACAATGGCTAACACAAGACATGGGCACACAAAGATACACTTTAAGCTTTTGTATTAAGAATCATAAAAATAATGTACAGTCTTGTTTATTCAGATTTACACACAACCATAACTTGGTTTGTCATTGACCAATTATTAGTTATCCAAAGCTCACACAACACCACAACCTTATAGTTGTTGTAACACACTCGGTTTCACTCACCAAGCCCACATAATAAACTTAAAACTTGGAATTCTCAATTTTTCTTTTTGAAAATTCAACCTTTCCTAAGATGATGAGCACTCCTTATACATCCTCAACACTTCTAGGGCTTCAAATTTGGTATTTGGAAAACTTCCAAAACCCTTTGCTGTTCTACATTGTTGCAACACCTTTTTACTTTATGCATCATGTAGAACCTTAAGAGTTGACCGTCCTGCTTCCCTCATGTTCTGGTACTGTAGAACTAATCTGGGTTGAGTCAGCCTTTATGCAACCATTTCTCCTTTTATCCATTTTGGTGCTAAGTCCCTTTTTAGCCAAACCCTTTCCTTTCAGCCAATAAGATTGTTCCACATCAGCTTTCTATAACCAAAAGCAAGGCCCCACTTTTGTCTTGTGCTACGTCAGCTCCTCATGTTCTTTCAGATTGACAATGTTTTCTTAATCTTTGTGCTGATAATCCTCATACATAATCCATTTTAATGATGTTTCTCAGATTGACGATGTTTTCTCAATTTAAGAACGTAACCTATTAAAGAGTTCAACCTCAGATTGACAATATTTTCTCTATTTAAGAACTTAGCCTATTAAAGAGTTCAAAACCCTAAATTTACATTGCTAAATGGTGTTTCTACATCATATTATCAAATTAGGAGGACTTATATAAACTTTCAAAATATTTCAAATATACATTGACATATGTAAACATACTTCTTAAGACATATGTCTTTTGTATTCATTTTAATTTCACAACATAAATTATTTAAAAAATTACAAATTAAACCGCTTTAAATATATTATTATGTTATTGGTAGTTTTCAAGTTTAAAAATGTAAATGTCTTTATATACCATAAAAAATCTTACATTTTTCTTAAAAACAGTCATAGATTAGTAGCAAAAAGTGCCACTAATGTGCGACTGATGTTAAAAAATGGACATCAGACGCAAATCATTAGCACTTTTTGCTACTGATCTACGACTATCTGTATTTAGAAATTTGTAATTTAAGAACGTAGCATATTGAATAATTTCAAATCTTAAATTTACATTGCTAAATAATTTTTCTACATCATATTTATCAAATTAGGAGGACTATGTATGAATTTTCAAAATATTTCAAATATACATTGAAGTATGTAAATATACTTCTTAATACATATGTCTTTTGTATTCATTTTAATTTCACGACATAAATTTTTTTAAAAATAGTAAATTATACCGCTCTAAAGATATTATTATGTTATTGGTAGTTTTGATGTTTAAGAATGTTACATTTTTCACATTTTTAAGGATTTTAGCCTATCTAAAACTTTGAAATAGTATACTTACAAAATTAGTTTATGTTTCTATACCACATTATCAATATTACCAAGAATATATATAGTTTTAAAAATTTATATCATATATATAGAAATATACAAACAACTTGTTAAAACGTATGTGTTTTAGATTGAATTTTCCTAGAGTGCATAAAATTCTTTGTAAATAACTTATTAAAGTATTCTAAAGACATTATAATTTTGATATCACTAGTCCTTATTGAATAGGAAGGTAAATATAATTATACAAATTAAAAATTTCATATTTTTAATGAAATTTGCTGAAATCAGTTGTAATATTTGCTAGTGATCTGTGACTGATTTTTGAGTCACAGACTAATAGCAGATTTTGCAACTGATATGCGACTGATCCTATTTCTCACCATTTATTTTGCCAAAAAATTTCAATCACGTAGTTATTTTTTGCGGAGAAAAGTGTGACTAATTTACAATTTCAACAAAAAATGTGACTGATTTGCAACTATTTTTTCAGTCGCACCTCTCTTAGATTTTAACAACTCATCTTCTCGATGACAGACAATTTCATAACTTAAAATTCTAAGCTTTCTAACATTTCCTCACCGATTTTTTTTCAATCTACACTAAATCTATGTCAAATACCGACAGATCTTGATTTTGGAGAGGAGGAAGAAGATATAGAAGTGTGAGCTGAGGGAGTGGAGACATGAGACCTTCGCCGACGACCTCCACAACACCGGCGAGGCTCCTTATACAGTATCCACATGCCACCGGTTTAGTTGCTTTTGTTCCTGCAAGTTATAATTCGCCGTTTAATCAAGATACTTCACCAAATTTTTAAGAATTTTTTTTTCTCGAGAACAACAAATTACTCTTGAAGATTTGCTTATGGATGAAACCTGAGCCACATATCTATCAAAGTTGGATCCATATCCAAAGGAAGACACAATTTGATATGAACTTTTGCAAATTGTTTTTTGTGTGTTTGTTGATTAGATGAATAACTAGATTAGAGATTTATATGTTAGATTAGGTGAAATTTATATGTTAGAATAGTGGATAGAATTTTTAGTTTATAGTTTGGCAATTATGGTTTTTTAGGAATTCCTATGTATTTTTATAAATTTATAAGAATTTAGACAGAAATTTGAGTTATTATAATTGTTTATGAATTATTAAAACTGTTTATGAATATTGAAATATGTTTATGAATTTGTAAGAAATTGAAAAACTTTTAATGATTTTCTATGATCTTTTATGAACTTTTTTCGAATTTTTAAAAAATTATAAGAAATTATAAAGAAATTTGACATATATTTTTTTATGAATTTTAAAACGTTTCATGAATTTTTATGAATTTTTAAAAAACATTCAGAATTTTAATGATTTTTAAATTTTCTTTTATGAATTTAAAAAACATTTATGAATTTTTAATGCTTTTATGATTTTCTTGGAGGTTTTACAAATTTAAATGATTTTTTTTGAATTTATTGAAATCTTCTTAAGAATACAAATTTAAAACATTTTATGCTTTTTATGATATAAATCTGTTTGAATTTTTATTATTATGTGTATAGGTAAAATTGAGATGAAGACGACATATTCTTAAGAAAATTTCTAATATTTTGATTGACGGGTTTAGGATCTTTTGCAGCCAAACTGACCGAACTATTCCATGAACCTTTTGACTTTACCGAACTCCACTGATTTTCTTTGTTTTTTATATATGGTTCAAGATGTTCAAATAAAGGATCTCTTAATAAATCGAATGATCTTTAGAAGAGTGTTAAAGATAAAAGCCAATAGATGCATACAAGAATAGAACTTCATCTACCCAAATACACAAAAATCAACTCAAACCCAAGTTATATCTAATCCCATCAATGATCCTAATTTCTACCATTTCTCACAAGGCTTTTCTCACTTCTTTTCATTAATTTGGATCAACTCAAAGCTTCAACACTTCATTCTTATTCTAAGGAGAGGGGTTTAAAACTTATTGGTATCTAGCGGGTTTGGTGTTTCACTTAACATTTTTGTTCTACTTCCTTTTCACTCTTTTTGTTTCTCTTTTTTTTCCTTTATTCCCATGAACCATTTATTTTTTCCATTCATTCCAAAACCCTTTACTAAGACCATCATTTCTTCTTTTCATGTACCCTTTCTCTCCTAAGATTTCTTTTGAACATTCTTTTTCTTTTCAATCTCTTTTCAAGCCTTTTTCCCAACACTTTCCTTTAAACTCAATACACAAGTAAACCCATACTCAAAATCACATTCCCACCTAATCCTATCCGGTTCAAAAAGCGTGAACCAATACTACATGAAATACTATCCTTGTCGGCTCAAACTTAACATTTTCTACCAAACTCATTACGAAATAAAGCCTCTCACACACACAACAATCAAATGTACCTTGAAAGAAAGTTAGACTAAGGGTAGGGAAACCGATCCATTAAATGGAACCGGCTATTTGGATTACAAAAGATGGTAAAACGGTGAAAGAAATCCAAGTATGTATGTGTATCTACGAGTTCAAATGCAATGCATAGGTGTGATAATTGCAAGTCAAGATTAGTTTATAATAAGTAAGGAATGATCTAAAATCACAACATACTTCAACTAAGGCAAGAACCTAAAACCGATAATTTTAAGCATGGAGCAATCTTACGTTTCAACATGCTCGTTATGCATCAAACAACTAGTAACTTGGGCATTGAACCTAACAAATGGATCATCAAACTTATGTCAAGGCAATTTCATCATTGTTCCCCATGAAAATGCAATGCAATACTACATGAATCTAGACTCAAACACTAAACAAATGCAAACAACATTTTTTTGGGTTTTTGTGGTTTTCTTATTTTTTTTGCTTTTTTTTGTTTTTATGCAATGCAATGACTCAAAGAAAGAAACAAAACAACTCAAACTAATAATAGCAAACCGGTCCTCTCCCCTGGACTTACTTCTCACCATCTCGGTAAAACGCAAAACCAAGAAAAGGGACCCAACCAAGTGAAACAAAAACTAGAAGAGAAAAATGAAAAGTATGTACAAGATAGTGAAATTGTTACCTTTTCAACCCGAAGGCACTCCCGGTAATTGGGAGGGATCGAGAATTCAATTTGAATTCAAATCCTAATGGCTAATTGCATAGATTCCCCGACAACGATGCCAAATTGATACACACTTTTTCAGTATCAATAAATCAACAAGTGAAACATATCAATGCAACACTTGAAGCTCGAATCCACAGAGAATTTAGAACTAACGCAATAAGATTATAGGATTCATACTTAAGCTAAAGCAATCCAATAGAGCGAAATTAAACTACTACTATCACTCAACCTAAATCAAAACCAAACAAAGCATAAACAAAAGAAAACTCAAACTTAAGACAACTTAAACAAAAACAAAACGATAAAGAAGCAAAGACAGTTATACGAAGGCGAATGGTTTTAGGCAAGGCAATTAATCAAAGGGAAAGACAACTAACTAATGATGCAATAAGAAACCATTAAACTCAACCTAGAACATGGAACACAACTCTAGATTAACCCACTCTCATGGCATTAACCACTTTACCAATCAATCAATTGAGCTAAACTCTCATTTGCCAATTCAAAGATCAATAAGCATTACAAACAAGTCCATCGATTTCACTAATCACCATAACTTCATTTCTCAATGGCTAGAGAAGAAAAACTCATAAAAAGGTCAATCGGGAAATTTCATCGAACACCTCTCGGGCGACAACATTCCTTGCTTCTAGATTCAAATGACCAAGTTAAATCTAGCATTAAGACCGCCTAAAACCCAACCATCAAAAATCAATCATCTAACCATAAGATATACCAAGCCTTCAACCACTCTAAAAACTACTCACACATCTCAACAATGAAACTTAAAACAAAAAATAAAAGATTAAACATAATGAAAAAAGAGGTCTAAGATAAAAACAGATTTCCAATTGATTCAAAAGAATGATCGAAAGATGATAATTCAAAGGAGTCTCAAGTATTCTCTCTCAAATGTTCTAAGTGGCTGAAAAAGAAAAATTAATCCCCTAAAACCCTCAAACTTAAGGTTTTTTAAACATTACAAAACGAATTCGGACTGTCTCGGGTCGAACCAACTTAAGTAACATGTGTCCACCCGATGTTGATTTGGTGAGGTCGGTCTAGGGGTCGACGTGAATGCATCCAGAAGTCTTGGCTCGCGCGTTCCTGGGTCAAGTGCATCACGTTGGATCGCAGGTCAATGGGAGGTACTTCCAGATCGCTTCCCATCGTTGCGTCCCAGGTTGAGTGGTCTAGGTCAGGTGCAGGGTCGACATCTCAAGAATCCGTAGCTTCACAATCATGCATTTCTGGGGTTGAGTGGTCCAGGTCGGGTGCAAGGTCGACGTCTCAAACATCCGCAAGTTTTATGATCGTTGCATCCCAGCTCGAGCGGTCCAGGTCGGACCGCAGGTCGACCTCACCTCCTCTCGGGTTCTTTTTCCTTCATTTCTTAATGTTAACTCAACCAATTCCCATAATTTGAAAGTGTATCTCATTCCATAGTTTCAAATACTTTAAGGTATGCTCCAATTTACTTGAAATATACTTAAAACAGAAAAATATGCGACTCGTTCTATCTAAAACTCTAAAATGCAACGATAAAAAAAAAACTTATGCTAAAATGATTGAATGAGACTTATAAGTAATGGCAAAGGATAAATATATGCATGGAATTCTATGTAAAGTTGATGCATATCAGCTAATGGTTTGATTGACTCTCTTAATCGGTGGAGGTTGATTGACTCTCTCAATTGGTGGACGAAATAGATTGTTTGAATCTCACAAACAAGCTAATACGCTTCTTCTAGAGAGCTAAGTGAATCACACACTTAAATCTAAAGAAATGACAATGCATCAAGGAAAACACACTTGAAAAAAGAACAAAATACTTCTATTATATTAGGGAATAATATCTCACATCAGAAGTTAGAAGGGATTCTAACTAGTATATATAAGATATGTGTCTCTCCACTCATTGCCAATTGGTTTTGAGTTGGAAACCCATAATCTAATATGGTATCAGAGCCCACGATCCACGCTATCTAACCCGATCCGACCCAAATTTAGTCTAATTAACGAAACTAGGCCCAAAATTGGTGTCGTCAATCCATCCCCTAACAAATCAAGATCAATAGCCAAAAAGCCATCGCCTCGAGGGGCATATTAGGAAATATTATCCACATCATAAATTGGAAGGGATTCTAACTAGTATATATAAGATATGGGCCTATCCAATGACTCATTGGTTTTGATTTGGAAGCTCATAATCAAATATATTAATCTTAATTGAAACATGCATTCTAAAAAGGACAAAATGGGCTTTACATAGAGCTCTTACATGAGTAGACTAACATTCTACACGAGTAGAAACAAGAAAAAATCTTACAATTGAATACAAACTAGCCGTTGGACAATAATGAACAAATCAGGTGAAATAAGGAAACTTGAATTGTGCTTGATTCTTGATAGCTTGGCCATGAATGTGTGATGGCTAGGGACGTCTTGATTCATTGAATCCACGCTAAAGTTGTAGTTGTAGCAAAGATATAGCCGTTGGAGAGTTAAGACACAAAGTGTGAATGCATCTGAATATAGCAAGTAAATTGTCAAGGGGATTCACCTAATCATGTGAGTTATGGAGCATGGTATGACTTCGTGGGATGTTTCTAAGTGGTTGAAATAGTTCCCTGGTTGCCAAACATAAGCTTGCAAGCCTTTCAGATAAGTGGATCCCGGACTTGAGTTAAACGAAACCAAATCGAACCATCTTTTTGGTTAGAGCATATCTGAAGGATCCGAAGGTGGTTTCATGCGTTCTTGGTGTGTACTTAGCCTGTGTAGTTCGATCTTTGGTCTTGTCGTGGAATTAGGCTCATTGTAGATCCACCAACTTCTAAAATATATAACTTTCAGCTACAAGCTCTTTTTAGGCTGATTCAACTTCTAGGAGTTAGCTGGTTGAGTTAATAATCTATAGAATTTTGATTCATAACTTGGTTCTTTCTGGATTGGGTTGAAATCTTTGAAAAGTGACCGCATGTCCTGGTTAGAGTCCTAATATAGCATGTGAAGTCTTGGTTGTGTCTTCGTGGGCCAAGGCTGGGTTGTGATTATTTTAAGGTCTTCAATGGTCTCAAGATTATTTGAAGTCTTAATATAATGTTCGGCCAAGTCCTTTTGGTTAGATTGCTTCTCGTTTTGACCTTCTCAGATTGCATCATCTTCGAATAGATTATTGCGGTTGAGGATCCTATCAATGTCCATACATGTTGCATATATGACATTTTCCCATATATGATTTTGATGTGCATGCATCACTACGGTTCTGTTGTGGTTGCCAATTTTCTTTTTGCTGGTCATTATGCCGATTGTATTAAGACTTGTTGCTTGGATTGTTGAAGTTGTGCTGCTTGTTGCCATGTTACAAAGTTGGGCATTGTTGGCATAGTAGAAATGTTGAAGTGTTGGCTGAAGCAAGAGAAAAGAAAAGCAACTTGGCTTCATGATTAAGGAGCCGTTTGTGATTAAAAAGCAACTAATTCACCATTGTCTTGTATTCTTCTGGCATTAATCTAGAATGATTTCAATCACATCTCATGTACATAAAGCTTTTCTAGCATGATACGATCCCACAAAGGAATCAATCCCATTTTCGGCACTTAGAGGATCTGGAGTAGATAGGCTCGACTTAGAGACGACAAACGAGCTCAAAGATGAGATGATGGAGTGATTGACGCCACAAAAGGTTGCGGAAAGGCCTTTTGATAAGTCGAAAAAGATCAAAATTTGACAAACGAAAAGAGATCCATGATCTATGCTTAAAAGAGGTTTTTGATAAAAGGATAGATGGTTTCTTACAATGAAGGCCACGAAAATATAAAGGGAAAAGGAAGAGGAGAAGGCTTGAACATTCCCAAGAAAATCTAGAAAATTACAAAGAATTCAAATCTGTCTTGGAAATGCAATATGCATTAAACTCTTATTTGACTCCTCAAATGACCCTTGGAGTATTAAGCCACGTTTTTGGACCTTTAATGGGCTTAAAACTCATTAACCAAAAGAGTCTCTTGATAGCATAGCCCAATTACCTCATTAAAAACCTTAAGGAGAAAACTCAATGGGATAAAACTCACAATAAAGAAAAAAGAGTAAAATTGAGCTACTCACTCTTTGGTTAATCTTCTTGGAATGCTCATCTCAAGCATCAAGGATGAATGCTTTGCATTTGATCGCTTGTGTTCTTGGTTTCATAGCCATTTCCATGTTCCATTGGTGTTGAAGTTGCACTTGAGCTGCACCAGCCGATTCTTGAGGTAGATATTGGAGCTGTCCAGTATCATATCATAGCATAGCCAGCTGATCAAATTGAGACTCAATGCCTTTAATATACTCATCAATCGGCATTGTTCCTTTTTTGACATGTTTGACTTGATTCTTCAACTAGTTGATGTGGCCACCACTTGGTTAGGGATAGGTTGATGTGAGTGCAGTCCAGATCTAAGACGTAAACATACAACGAGGGACAAGTTGTTGTAGGAAAGTAGATATAAAACCAAGAAGAGAGTTATGTATGAGTTGGTCTTGACGTGAGCAACGCTAGTTGTCATTGTTTCTCCATCGACAATAGTTACTGGTGGTATTTGAGTAGTTTCATCAAGGTGGCCTATGAGACCTTGGCCACTTGGAAAGGATCGCACTTGAACACTCCATGCAAGGTAGTGATATAATAATGGACCAGCAATTTGAAGCAGAGTAAGGAGAAGATGACAAGTTTGGACCAAAACAAGTACAACATGCGACGAAGGTAATAAATGGACCTATCACTTAGGCAAACGCAAGACAACTTAAGCAAGTGTTAGCACGTTGCTAGGACAGGTTGAGAGAAATCTTAGTCCCATGACTAATCCGACCATATTGGTCTTGATTCTAGCCGATTAAAGGTTGTCAATGAGAGGTGTGTGTTCTTACACTTTTTTCCTTGTATATAGTTTTATTCCATTGGGTTTTCTTGACCAAGTTTTTTAATAAGGCTTGTTGACACGCACTATTTCATTTATCCTCATTGACAACATGCTAAGAAGAGTTCTAAGGAGGAGATTTCACTAAGTTATGAAGTTAAGCCTTTTTATATAAGTTTCTAGACTTGGGTATTTGTATTTTTGGCTCATATGTTTCCTTTAAGCCCATTTTCATGGCTCCCTCCATTATATAATCTAAAACCTAGTTCCTTTAAGACTATCAAGCATTTTTATCAAAAACTCTTTTCTTTGTTGATCATGTGCTAGAAGATCTAGTATTCTCAATCATTGACTTAGTCTGTAATATCTATCAAGGAAAGAGCTCAGAAAGTCTAGAGGATTATCCATCACCCTTGAAAGTTTTCCTCAATCCATCTTCGAATCCATCTATATTCCACAGTTCGTCTATCAAATCCGCTGCAAATCATCTCAAACTTTACCAAGTCGTTGTTCAACCATCCAGAATTCATACTATCAATTTTCAGCCAATTCTGAGAACCTCGAATTACTATACTCGACCTCTTATACTCAAGCAACCATGGTTGAGTAGTCATTTTGAAACCTACCAAAACAATTTGCAAATTGAGGAACTGGAATATATCATCGCCAACAACTTATACAGAGAGATTGAGGGTCGATTGTTCATAGAAACATATCAAGTGGTTTAAGAGCTACTTTATATCAAGTTGTTTCGAAAAGACTTTTCACCTTCTTTGCTATGACTCACTATCTGTTTAGAAAACCATTGAAAGTGTTAAATTTGTTCTATAATTTTATAGATCTAGGTTTTAGAAACCATCTAAGCATAAAACCTTTCAGTTTCCATTTTAAGATTGTTAGTAGTTTTTTGAAATCTGAGCATGACCTTTGAACTTCTAGGTTGCAGATTCATCTTTTAACTCTTTTAAATCGTTTTTGCCATTCAAAGATGAGTTCACTTGTCTACTTTGTTGATTTATTGCAGGAGCTATGGCATGAGATAAATTAGAAGAAGGAACAACAAATAACAAGTTGATGTTGGAAGCTCTCACATCAACCATGAGTAAGATGATGAATCAGATGTTTGAAGAGTACAGAAGAAAACAACAAACTCCTCATGAGCAAGTGCGTGAAACTAATAATGTTGATAACAACTATGGCAACAACACACAACAACAACAGCCAGAGAACGATCAAGTGCATTATGTACATGAAGAAGAAGATGCAGAGTACTATGGCAGTGACAATTCTCATCAAAGTCATTGCATCCAGAGATGTGTGACAAGAGAGCAAGGTTTGTTATGTAGCCATTGAAATCTATGACTATGCACTCAGCTAGTGGGATCAGTCGGTCATTAACAGAAGAAGAAGAAGCGGAGAACTCCCAGTTCATAGTTGGAAAAAATGAAACAACTGTTGAGGAAAAGGTTTGTACCTAGCATTTACCATAGAGAGTTGCATACTCGATTGAGAAACTTAACACAAGGAACCAGATCATTGGATGAGTATCATCAAGAGATATAAACTTTGTTGTTGAGAGCAGATATTCAAGAAGATAATGATGCTACAATGTCACAATTTATGGGAGGACTTAACCGAGATCTCATTGACCTTCTGGAAGTAAGTGACTATGTGGATATTAAAGAGTTCTTTCATAAGGCAATCATGAATGAGAAACAGCTCAAGAGAAAGGGTACTCGATCCAATTACAGCTCCCCTCGATCGAGCTATGCTAGAGAGCCAATAGCCGGTATCCTAAAGGATGTCAAACCAAGCTACAAAATAGAGGGTAAGTTAGCTGCTCCAAAAGAGCTCAAACCGAGCACCTCCAAGGAGTCTACGGAAATCGTGAAGCCTAACTTCAGAGCTAGAAATCTCAAATGCTTTAAGTGTCACAGGTTGGGACACTATTCTAGTGATTGGCCCAATAGCCGAGTTATAATGCTAAGAGTTGATGGAGAATTTGAATTTGAGGATGAGAAATTAGAAGAACCAGCATATTCTAATTATGAACCACCACCCAAGGGTCCCCTCCTTGTAACCATGAGATTACTTAGTGTCATTACCAAAGCCACACAACAGGAACAAAGGGAAACCATGTTCCATACTCGATTTTTTGTTAAAGATAAGGTCTGCAGTATGATCATAGATGGAGGTAGCTGCACCAATGTTGCATGCAAAGTTATGGTTCCAAAAATAGGACTCAAAGAGATGCCACATCCATGACCTTACAAGCTGCAGTGGCTAAACAATGATGGAGAATTAGCTATTGATAAGCAAGTTCAAGTTCTCTTTGGTATTGGGAAGTATCACAACGAGATTATGTGTGATGGTCTGTCTACCTATGGAAGCTTGTCATATTCTTCTTGGTAGACCTTGGCAATCAGATCGAAATGTGATACACGATAGGTTCACAAACCGACACAATTTTGAGTTCAAGGGAAGAAAAACGGTTCTACTACTAATGTTTCCACATGAGGTCTATTTGGATCAACTGAAAATGAGACAGAAAGAGAACTCATCTACAACCACATTTACGGCCAAGACTCACACAAAGGAAAGTTCTAAAACTAATATACTCTTTGTGTATAAAGAAAACCTATCCACTTCTTATGTTTTATAACTGATACTGCCGAGTTATCTTGCCAATGTTTTGAAGGAGTTTAAAGATGTTGTCCCAAAGGAGACACCAGAAGGATTACCCCAAATTAAGGGAACTGAGCATGAAATAGATTTTATTTTGGGAGCCTCTTTGCCAAACAAACCTGCATAGAGAACCATTCTGGTGGAAACCAAGGAACTTGAGAAACAAGTGGTGGAGCTAATGAACGAAGGACACATTAGAGAAAGCATGAGTCCTTGTGTTGTTCTTGTACTACTTGTCCCAAAGAAAGATGGCAGCTGGAGAATGTGCTTAGACTGCAAAACCATCAATAATATAACAGTGAAGTATCGACACCTCATTCCTAGACTAGATGATATTTTTGATGAGTTGCATAAGTCTACTGTGTTTTCTAAGGTTGATCTTAAGAGTGGGTATCACCAGATTAGGATGAAAAAAGGGGATGAATGAAAAATTGCATTCAAAACGAAACAATGACTCTATATGTGGTCAGTAATGCAATTTGGGTGACAAATGCACCTAGCACTTTTATGAGGTTAATGAACCATGTCTTGAGATCATAACATAGGTATATTTGTGGTTGTTTACTTTGATGACATTCTTGTGTATAGTAAGAGTCTAAGAGATCATGTGCTACATCTAAAGTTGGTTCTAGAGGCACTTGGAAAGGAAAACTTTATGCTAACTTGCAGAAATGTACTTTTGGAACGGATAACCTTGTCTTCTTAGACTTTGTTGTGAGTGCAGATGGAGTTAAGGTTGATGAGGGGAATGTTAAGGCCATCAAAGAGTGGTTGAGTCCCAAAACTATGGGTGAAGTCCACAGCTTCAACAGATTAGTTGGGTTCTATATGCGGTTCGTAAAGGACTTTAACACCTTGGTTACACCATTAATGGAAGTTATCAAAAAGGATGTGGGTTTCAGATGGGAACAAGCACAAGAGAATGCATTACAAGCCTTGAGAGAGAAGCTTACGAATGCCCTCATTCTATCTCTTCCAAATTTTCTTAAAACTTTTGATTATACAGGAAAAGAAGCTGATTGCATATTTTAGTGAAAAGTTTGGAGGAGCCATGTTGAACTATCCCACCTATGACAAAGATTTGTATGCTTTAGTGAGGGCCTTATAAACTGGCAACAGTTCCCATGGCCTAAGGAGTTTGTTATACATACAGATCATGAATCGTTGAAGTATCTTAAAGGACAACAGAAATTGAACAAGACATATGCTTGTTGGGTTGAGTTCATAGAAACTTTTCCCTTTGTGATTAAGTATAAGAAAGGTAAAGATAACGTTGTAGCCGACTCATTATCCAGAAGGTATGCTCTCCTTAATTTTCTTGAGGTTAAACTGCTGGGTTTTGAACACATTAAGTCTCAATATGCTACTGACCCTGATTTTGAAAAGATATATGCTAATAGTGAGAAGTTCACTTCTAGAAAGTATTACCCACATGAGGATTTTCTTTTCTATAAAAATCAGTTTTGTGTTCCTAACTCCTCTTTGAGTAAACTATTTATTAAGGAAGCACATGGAGGTGGTTTGATGAGACACTTAGGAGGTGGTTTGATGGGACACTTTGGAGGTGGTTTGATTGGACACTTTGGAGTTGTTAAGACTTTGTCGGTTATACAAAAAACTTCCATTAGCTACACATGAAGCGAGATGTGGAACGGTTTTGTGCCAAATGTCCAACGTATAAGATGACTAAGGCCAAAACACAGCCACACAATTTGTATACTCCTATGTATATTCCTTTGCATCCATGGCATGACATTTCTATGGACTTTGTTGTTAGTTTGCCTAGGACTAGGAATAGTAGAGATTCTATCTTTGTGGTTGTTGATAGATTTTCTAAAATGACACACTCTATTTATACCATGTTATAAGACTGATGATGCTACTAATTTTGTTGGGTTGTTCTTTAAAGAGGTAGTATGCTTGTATGGTTTGCCTAAGTCTATAGTCTCTAATCGTGATGCTAAAGTTCCTTACCTACTTTTGGAAAATGTTGTGGTCTAAGTTAGGTACTAAACTTCTATTTTCTACAACTTGTCCTCCACACACTGATAGGCTAACTGAAATAGAGAATATTAAGAGAGAATATTAAGAGTTGGGAAGAGTGTTTGCCACGTGTAGAATTTGCATATAATCATATTGTTCACTCTACTTCTAATTTTTCTCCTTTTCAAATTGTTTATGGGTTCAATCTCATCACTCCGTTGGACCTAATGCATTTACATGTGAGTGAAAGAGTAAGCTTAAATGGAGAAAAGAAAGCAGAATTGGTAAAACAGATTCATGAGAAGGCAAGGAAGAACATAGAAGAACAGACAAAGAAGTATGCCAAACAAGCCAACCAAAACCGCAAGGAGCTCATCTTCAAAGAAGGCGACATGGTCTAGATCCACCTGAGGAAATACCATTTCTCAATCGAAAGAAAGTCCAACTTAATGCCTAGAATGGAAGATCCCTTTAAAGTTATCCGAAAGATCAACAACGCTTATCAATTGGACTTGCAAGGTAAGTACACTGTGAGTAATAGCTTTAATGTTGCTGATCTCATGCCTTTTGTTTTAGATGATTCAGATTTGAGGTCAAATCCTTCTCAAGTGAGAGGGAATGATATGATAATGGACCAGCATCTTGAAGCTAACCAATGAGAAGAGGACCAGTTTGGACTAGAACAAGTACAATAGGCTGAGAGCAACCTTAATCCCATGGCTAATCCGATCACATTGGTCTTGATTCTAGCCGACTACAGGTTGTCAATAAGAGGTGTGTGTTCTTGCACTCTTTTCCTTGTGTCTAGTTTTGTCCCATTGCGTTTTCTACACCAAGGTTTTTAATAAGGCTTGTTAACACACCCTTTTTCATCTATCCTCATTGAAAACATGTTAAGAAGTGTTCTAAGGAGGAGATTTGGTTAAGTTATGAAGTTGGACCTTTTTAATTTAAGTTGGTAGATTTGTGTCTTTGTATTTTCGGCCCATATGTTTCCTTTAAGCCCATTTTCATGGCTCTCTCCTAGAAGATTATCCATCACCTCTGAAAGTTTCGTTAAATCCATCATCAAATCCATCTATATTCCATAATTCGTCTATCAAATCTGATGCAAATCGTCTCAAACTTTACCAAGTTGTCGTTCAACCATCCATATTTCATACTGTCAATTTTCAGCCTCATTCCAAGCACCTTCAATTACTATACTCGGCCTCTTATATTCGAGCAACCATGGTCGAGTATCCATTTTGAAACCTACCAGAACGATTCGCAACTCGAGGAACTGGAAGATTGCAACAAACGATTCGCATTATGTGCTAGTAAGTTTAGAGGGATGAGACAAAATAATATTAAGAACAGAGTTAGTGTTTGAGAATATTGTTTTTGCAGAAATGGCGGAGGTGTTTTGAAGAAAAAAAATAGATAATTGGAGCGATTAGCTCTGATACAATATAAGATGTTTGAAAATTATAATCTTATTGAAAGCTGATTAAGCAAAACATCTATTGATAATAAATACTAAATATACAGTTGATATATTTACCTTATACACTACAACACTTTTAATTTTCAAATCGAATGTATAGTTTTTAAATATTATAAAATCTTACTACTTATATTTAGGAATCAAAAATATAATCCATTATAAATGAAATAAATCACAAATTTTAAAGTTTTTAAAAGTGATGCGTATAGCAATTTAATCATATTGGACTTTAGAGTGTGTTTTGTGTAAAACTTTAAGTTGTACATATAATGCAAATAAAGATTGTGGGATAGGTTTATATCTTGTGATTAGATTAAATATTTACGATGATTATATAAGAATACCTGTTGAATTTTTATCATAATCTCTTACAAATAAAATTGATGTTTTGATTATATTTTATTTTAATTTTCCTATATAGATGAAAAATTCTCAAAAAATGTACCCACTATTTTTCTTTCTGTAAAACATATTCTATTAAAATGCAATGGAATAGGTCACATAGCGGAAAAAATACAATGAGACGCTCTTTAGCTAAATGAAGAACAGAACAACAAACAGAATGGGAAAGATCATACATCTAAGAACAAGGGTGGCGGCTAGATCCATCATAAGTAGAATGATCCTAAACTCGAGCCGAGGTCGATGACGAATCACAAGTAAGAAGAGCGGACAGAACTTGAAAAGAATCTCCAAACCTCAAACTCAAGAGCAGACCAATCACACAAACCTTGGTGACTCTCTAATAACATCCTAGAAAAACCCATTGTGGATCCAGATCATAACAAACTAAACCTCTCAAACCAGATCTTTCTCTGCACAAAGCTCAGCAAGACATAACACAAGTGGGATGAGGAGGAGGAAAACCAATGCTATGGAGAGACAAGAAAAGACAGATTGAGAGAAGAGATGACCATTTCACCATTTTGATTGGTAGAGCGGGCCTAAGGACCAATCAAAATCGTGAGCCACAATGACCCAAACCTAAAAAATAAGGACAAACCAATTGAGAGCAAATAGATAATCTCAGCAAACCTAAACAAAGATGAGGAAGAAGAGGGAAACATAGCTGCAACAGAGACTAACAATTGCTTCAACGAGAAGGCAAGGGAAGCTGAGGCAGTCAGAAAGAAAATGAGCGTAGGGCCACCACCAGACACAACAGAGATGCTAAGAGGAGAAGAAAGAAAAACACCTAGCCGGAAAACTAGCAACCAATCCAACAAACATCCTCAAACCATCGGAGAAGAGAACCAGAACCTAAATGAAAACCTTAATACACTGTAGATAGAAGTGGACACCAGAGAGAAGAAAATAACGAATTGAAATTGAGCATAGGGAACATCAATGGCAGCTTTCCTCCAAGCACGAATCTCGTCCTTGATAACTCCTGAGAAGGACGAAACCACCGTCGAAGAAGCAATACTCCACCACAGCCTCAATCCATGAATTCTCTATGGATTTATGAAGATAGAATCCTCAAACCCAACACCATCTCCTAGATATCTGACAAACCTAGCTTAAATGTCATTTCACATAACTTCTTAATATGTGTCAAAATCTTAAAACATGGACTATTTTTATTAAAAGGTTACCGTAGATGTGAAGTAATATTTTTTCACTAAAATTTAATTTTAAAAAGTCATATAAATTCATATTAGTATTGTTTGGAGTCTCACTGAAATCACTTTGATTTTAGAAAAAAGTTACAATACATACATATTTCAATTGGACCGATCGAAACGCAATTATCGCACTATAATAAATGCGGATATTGTTAACTTAGGATAAACACTATTATACGTTGTCTACAATGTTTTTTGTAAATGTTATGTTTGCCAAAACTACAATAAAATCTTTATATAATGTAGTGTTTTTTTTCTCATTCAATAACAATATTTAATTATGGATTTGAATGGTATATGGGAGACAAGCAGATAAACGGTAAGGGGACCATCTGTTGTGTTTTTTACTATTCACTCAATATATAATGTAAAACAAAAATTAATAAATGCAGATAATAATTTATGCATATCAGGTAAAAGAAAAAAAAGAAGAGCATGCACACTCTTGTAAGAGACGCCTCCTATCTGCATTTTTCTTTTAAATTTTTTTTTTTTTTTTTTTGATAAAGATATATATATATATATATCAAAAGATCCGGTTACATAGATTTACAATCAACAATGATTTCAAATTCCCAAAAAAAATTAAAAGAGGTGACAGCCAATTGCTTATGGAGTTAGAATCCGTCAAGCATGTGTAAACCAAGTTGAAAGAAGACCCTTGCCTTTCTTTGTGTACCGAATGGCCAGCAATGCGTCCCTTATGTTCTGGTCAATCTTCAAAAAGAGTTGGTGGGAGTCAAGCTGCTGAGAGCCGTGCATTCGGGCATTTCTCTCTGACCATATGAGATAAGTGGTTGCTTGAGTCACTAGCTTCTTCAGGGTGGATGAAAATAGTCGGGTGTTACCTAGTAGCCAAGAGATGAGAACATTCCAATTAATGAAGGGGGCATGCGGCATACCTAGCTTATGCAGCACCATGTTCCAAACTTGAGTGGTGTAATGACAATGAAGCAGAATGTGGTCTCGGGTCTCGATATCCACTAAGCATAGATGGCATATCGAGGAAAATTGTGCAAACCAGTTCTACATTCTATCCTTTGTGGGCAGCCGGTTTAAGTTTGTAATCCAAAAGAAGAACGAGTGACGAGGGATCGCCTTAGAGAACCATACCGCCTTGAACCATCTCTTAGATTCTTCCCTTGGTCTTATTGCCTCCCAGGTTAGTTTGGAGTTGAACTTGGCCGCTGCGGGGAGTAGAAGCATCTCTCAGCCCCCAACAGTATATATCTGGACCGAGATCTGTAGTAGGTAATTCTTGCTCTTGGAGGATGTCTCTGATAATAGTCATTCTTGGGGTTATGTGCCTAACAGAAGGTAGTATCCATGTGTTATGCCGAGAACCCGCGATGACCGTTGCATTTTTTGGAATACCCAGTAGTCTTGGTCCCTCAACACCCCTGATATCAATGAGAGGGCTGAAAGAAGTCCAGTCTTGGAACCAATAACTAGCGGACAAACCATCATTCACATTTACTCCAACAAACTATCGCGCTAGATGCCTTAGACTCATAATAGATTTCCACATCCAAGAGACGGAAGGGGAGGGAGTAAATGTCCACAAAGTCTGGCGCTTGAGGATGTGTACCTTTGACCAAGCGACCCAAAGGGAGCCACTGCTGGAGAAAAATAGCCAGATTAGCTTCAAAATGAGAGTTTTGTTCCACCTGCCGAGGTCTCTAAGACCTAACCCTCCCTCCGATTTGGGTAAGCATAGCTTAGACCATGCTAGCTTAGCTGAATGAGTGGTCATTGTGTCTCCCGACTAGAGAAAAGCTGAGCACATGGACTCTATCTTCTTGATACATCCTTTTGGAAGGATAAACGTTGAGGCCCAGAAGTTGACGGTACTAAAAATAATTGAGGTGATAAGTTGTAGCCTCCCAGCATAGGACAACTTCTTTGCACCCCATGAGTTAAACCTGCCTGAGATTTGATCCATCAATGGTGAATAGTCTGCTTTTCGGAGCCGCCTGTGGAGGAGGGGCAGTCCAAGATATCAAACTGGTAAATGGCCGGATTGGAATCCCATGTTAAGGGCGGTGGCAAGGTCTGAATCAGTTCCTCCTGAGAGATATAGCGTTGATTTGTCCTTATTCATACTAAGTCCAGAGAGCTCTTGAAACTCCTCCAGAACCTCTGCAATGTGGCCAAGAGAATCCACTGTTCCATCGAAGAAGATCATTAAGTCATCCGCAAATACCAAGTGAGTTACCTTTGGGTTCTGACCAAGAGGGTGAAATCCTATGTCTACTTGATCAAATCTCATGCGAAGTAATTCAGAGAGTATCTCCATACCAATTACAAACAATGAGGGAGAAAGGGGATCTCCTTGACGTAAACCTTTTGTACCTCGGAAAAACCCACAAAGGGAACCATTGACATTGATAGAGAAGGTGGGGCTGGAGATAAGGGTGCGGATCCACTCTGTGGTAGTGGCTGGAAAATTAGCAGTCTGGAGAACCGTGATGAGAAAGTCCCATTTTACACAGTCGAAGGCTTTTCGGAGATCAACTTTTATCATTCCCTTGCGGGCTGCATTGGCCCTTGCGGAACCTTGAGTCATATCCGAGGCATGTCATACATTTTCCACCAAAAGACGGCCTTTGACAAAGGCGGAATGGTTATAAGAGATCATTTTCGGTAGTATATCACGGATTCTGCGGGTCAGTAACTTGGATAGAACCTTGTAGAAGACATTGCAACAAGAGATAGGACGAAAGTCACAAAGCTTATTTGCACCCACTCATTTTGGAATCAGGGAGATTGTCGTTGCGTTGAACTGACGTAAGAGGTGGGATGAATTGAAGAATTCAATAACCGCGTCTGTAGTTAGAGCCCCTATGATTTCCTAAGATGCCCGGAAGAACTCGCCTGTGAAGCCATCGGGACCCGGAGTTTTATTGGGAGGCAAAAGCCAGAATTCTCTCTTGATATCGGAAGGCGAGACTTGAGCATTAAGAGAGGAAGCTTGATCCTGTGAGCATCTAAATTTGGTTAATGTCGCAATCCTTTCACTTTGTTCAGCAGAGAGACGTTAGGATGGAGGTCCGAGAA
This sequence comes from Lepidium didymum, assembly GCA_963920545.1. Lineage (NCBI taxonomy): Eukaryota > Viridiplantae > Streptophyta > Magnoliopsida > Brassicales > Brassicaceae > Lepidium > Lepidium didymum. The sequence continues at coordinate 11,824,647 of OY986991.1, read as the reverse complement.
GACTTTGGTAGTAAGACACACGGTGAGATTCAATGTCTTGGATTGAGCCCAACCTATTATCATTATCATCCATTAAGTAGTGAATTTGGTTAAAAGCTTTCCTAGAGTTGATGGCCCTGTGAAACATGGCCGAATTGGAGTCCCCATGTTCCATCCAACTAACTCTTGATCTCTTATTTAAAAATTTGTGTTCTGCCTGCAAGAGTATAGACCATTCACAATATTTCTATTTTTCTATTTCCGCCGATTGCAAAGAGAGGCTTGAAAGAAGAGAGTTGGGCCGAGGTAAGGTCCTGGAAGGCGTCCTTTACTTTATTCTCCAACCCCAAGAAAAATTTCGCATTTATTCCTCTCATAGTGCTTTTAAGGGACTGAAGCTTTTTAGCTAAGCAAAACTGCGCCGTTCCCATGACATTGTGTTCTATCCAAAGGTGTGTGAGTCGAGGGAGGAACGAGGGGTGGAAGAGAATGAAGTGGGAAAACATGAACCTTCTTTTCCCGTATCTTGGGACCCGAGAGATATCTCCGCTGGACAATGGTCTGAGAATTGCAGGGAGGCAAAGCGGACATAGGAGAGAGGGAAGGATTCTGCCTAGACCTCATTCACTAGAACCCTGTCAATCTTCTTCGCAATAGGATTGAGTGTGTGCTTATTCCACCAAGTATAAAAACAGCCCCGCTGAGATAAGTCGTGCAGGTCAGAGCAGGAGAGGCAGTCTATGAGGTCTTGCATACCTCTATTGATTCGAGTTCCTCCTACAGAATGGTTGTTGGGGTTTAATGTTTGGTTAAAATCCTCTAAAACAATCCAAGGCTTAGAAGTAATTGAAGTGTCCTGAGATAGTGTACATATATCCTGCCACAGGGCCCGTCTTTCAATCAGAAAGTTGGAGGCATAAGAGAAGGAGACAGTCATTTCCAAAGGGGAGTGCGGGAAGCGGACGAAACATGTAATCATTTGGGAAGACTTGGAGTGGACGCTGAGGTGAACCACTGGCTGCCACAGAACCCAGATTCGACCCAAAGATGCAAATTCATAATTCGAAATCACCTTCCAACCATTGCGAGTCGAGGAGACAACAACCGAGGCCTTACTCTGACGGATTCTTGTTTCTAGAATATTACCAAAAAATGACTTGGACTGCCGTAGCCATTTCTTGAAATTACGTTGTTTTACATGATCGTTGAAACCCCTAAGGTTCCAGCAAAAAGTGTCAAATGACATTAACACCCTTCATTTGGCGTCGCTGCTTCTTAGAAAGCAAGTTGAGGATCGGAGTATGGTCAAGGTCATTGTCGTCTTCCTCGGAGGGATAGTCCAAAGTGGTAGAATCGGGAGGAGTGTCAGTTTCTGAAGATGAGGAAGAGGTTGGAGGTTTTATTGGTTTTTTTCCCGCCAGTTTACGCTTTTGGTGAGAGGTGGCAATTGATGGTTGGCCGATTTCAGCGATGAGCTCAGCCTTTTTTGGAGAAACAGTTTCAATCACAGACTTGGTGTGGTTGGTAGGGGGTGGGTTTGTTTTCCTCACCGAAGACGCCGGAGGTTTCTGGTGGCGCTTCCGTTCTCTCATAGGCTTTCAAGGGCCTTGTTTGTCGTGGGAAGTCAGGGATAAGGCCCTGGTACATGACTCTATGGAGTGGGTAGTAGAAACACATACACTGCAGGAGATTGGAGCAGTGGGGCTGCGTCTAAGTGAATGGCCGATTTGTTCGCAATGAGAGCATTTAGGGGGTAACCATGGCTGGAAACTTCAACCTTAGCTTTAGCTCCGCTTTCAAATTCAGCAAAGATAGCCTCGGGTAGGGGTTTTGTAATGTCCACTATAGTAAGGACCTTTGGGACATCCATGTCCGTGAAGTTCGTCGTTGAGGGGTGGAGGCAAATTGGTTCTCCGACAATTCTCACTAGATGTTCAAGGGCCTCCTTTACGCAGAATTGCTTTGGGACCCCCCGGAATTCAAGCCAGACTGGCATTTCTTTGAGCTCTGGTATGACAGGAGAGCATCCTGGTTTCCATTCCGCGAGAAACATGGATTGACCCTCGATGAGCGAAGCGCGTTGGGCAAGGATGCGTTTCCGCTTGATGGGGCATGGGACCTTGATTAGGACAGACTTGGGACAAAGCTTAGAGATCGTGATGTCTCTTTTTTTTCTGCTCCATATACCATTAAATATTGCAAACAAGGTGTCCTTCGGGGGGAGGTTGCCGTGAAATTGGCCAACGAGGAAGTCCTTCCACACATGTTTGTTGCGGTGGATGACAATGTTAGGTATTTTGACGCACATCTCGCCGGTATCAAGTGCGTACGGAGACCCTTTTCGTGACATAAGGCCTTCAGATCCAGCGAACAAATCCGCCCATTTGGGCTGGGTCGGAGTAGGTGAAGGAGTAACAGGAGCAGGCGGAGGGGCTGACGTGGTGGAATCCAGCGGATTAGAAGGCATCGACGCAATCTTCGATGCTAGCGATTCGGAAAGGGATGGAGAAATTGATTTTGTTAGTGAAGGAGTTGGGTCGGGAGGAGGCAGCGTTGCGGCAGGGGGAGGCGAGGAAACCCCCAGAGGGGCCGGATGAACCCCGTCGAGCGGAGATGAGGAGGAAGGCGAGGGCGAATGAGTTTCTTGTACTTTGGGGTGCTTGGGTTGTAAAACTCGCTTCACGGAGAAGTTCTTGTTCTTCGTCATGGTAGCAAAGAACAAGTGAGGGAGGACGGGCTGCCGCCGCCGAGATCGACAACGGCAGAGAGGAAGGAAGGTGGCTCTCTTTTTAGGTTTCTCTCTTGTACAATATAGTTAAATCGCTTTTTCAAGTTAAGATTTTATTTATTTAATTTATTTTATTTAACCCATGTCATTCATTCCAATTCACTATTGCACCTCAATTTTTTCTCTTATTCATGACAAAGTATGTTACTTTTTTCCAATCTTGCTTTTCTTTTCTTTAACTTAATCATAATTTTATTAATTTACAAGATTATTTATTCCAAAAATTGGTAAAATTGTACGATAATCATAAAAATACACCAAGAATAATCAAAAGAAGTTACTCATCTTGACAACAACATCTTCAAAATCAATTGTTATTTTATTTTAATATTGTTAAGAAAATTATGACATTGTTTATAAAATATAACGCTATTATTTTTATGCAATATTTAAGTTTGATTTGCTTTTCACAAGTTTATAATACAGTTTTTGGAATTTAGTAGAAAATTAAATCAAATATATAATTAAAATGTGTGCATATTTAGATAAATTAAGAAAAATAAAATAAATATACATATATATGGTTTATATTATATATCATAGTAAAATAACTGCAAATTTTGAATAACTATCACTAGAATAATTAAATTATCATATAATTCATTATAAATTGTTTTCTTATATATATTATTAGTTGAATATATATTTTAGCATAATTGTTCTAAAAATTAATTTATTATTAATATCATAGAAATCGTATTGTAACGTCGAGTTGCTCTGATCTGGTGGTTAGGATAATCCAGCTAATGACTTGACGTCAGGGTTCGATTCTTACCCACTGCATTATGGTAATTTAAAAATAATTTTGGGGTATACTTTAGGCTATGGATTGGGTCTTGTCGATCCAATATTAATAAAAAAGAAAAAAAATTGTATCATAACTAAAATATGTTATTAAAATATATTATGAAATATGAAAAATACAATAAGCTCATTTTCAATATATATATAATTCGTGTACATAAAATAATTAAAAAAAATTAAAGTGTGAATTAAAGTATGTGGGCGTACACGAGAGGTGGGACTGGTGGGTTGAATAGGTTAGTGAAGATTCATATTTGCATTTTTAACATCAAAAATACGAACCAAATCAAAATCTGTTCTACATTATTTTTTGGAAAACAAACTATAATGTATTTAAATAGATAAATTCCAAAAACCAGTAACATAATTCTACATAAAGTAGTAAAGAATCTTATGTATTTTTGGTAATATATATATTATTATTAAAATTTATTGTCACACTAATTAATATAATATATACTATTTAAATTATAAACATTTTTTTATCGTATTAAGTTTTATTAGAACAAGCTTAAAGCTCAAAATATACAAAATAGATTACAACAAAGTTAATACAGAGACTGAAAGAAAACTGGGTCTGACAGGTGGTCCATGGAAAAGAAACTTCGAGACACAAACACATTTTAGGAGATGCAACGTGTTAGCCTAAGGGAGATCCCACCATGCAACTCTGGTTAATTGGCAAAAGGTATATCACCGTGAAACGCCTCCAAATCATTTCTTCTCTCTGGAATTGACTCTGATTTTGATCGCCATGAAACTTTTCTCCCGGTAATATTCCAAAACGTGAAATTACCTAACCCTACGGCAAACATCAATCTCCACCTCTGTTAGAATTATCCCCGTTGGGATCCAAAATAGGGCCTATCTTACTCACCATTTTCTCCTCCTCTGTGAAAGCAACGAAGATTTACAAATGAAGATGAGAAATCAGTTTGTTATAACTTGAGTTAAACATACTCTGATTTCGATTGCAATAAACAATGATGGAAGAAGAAATACGACCGAAAAAGATTCCAGAAAGTTACCGACTAAACCGGATAGTAACATCCACCATTGGTCCGATCGAACCAGTCTCTCTGAAGGATGAATTGTTGGAGAAGAGAAAACGCCGGGACAGAAACTTCGCCAAGAGAGAGAGAAAGTAATATTTTATTATGTCACAATTATAAACACTTATATATCATTGATCCATAAATTATTAAAAATACTATGTGTCTAAAACTAATAATATTTTAAAATTTGTAGATATGATGTCAAATCATACACAATACATCAATACGGGTAAAACACAAAGATTTAAGGTTAGGTAATTTTCTCTCGGAACTCCTTCGGATAACTCTCTCGGACTCAAATCTCCGACAACCTCTCATCACATCTTCTATGGACAGCCGATCATCATTGACAATAGCTCTCATCTTCTCCACGAATGATAGCCCCATAACTATTGTGCCCTCCACTTGCATAACTGAACCTTCCTCTTGCGAGAGTCGTAGCGGTCAATCTTGTAGTGGTAATAGGAAGAGCTTCACCTGTTTCCATTCGCGAATCGACGGAGGTCAAAATCCCTTTACTTAGTTGCACTAATTCCACTCTATTGCTCTGCGGTGAACCCTAGAAATCGTCCGCTCACGAAGCAAAACAATCTCACGAGCAAACCCCTCGGAGAATCCGTACTTCGATCTCTCTTTACTAGCTTCTGTTGCTACTCTCTCCCACAAAGACAAATCCTTCTTACCGTAGGGACAAGACAACGAATCTGAGCAACACCGACCTCCCACTCGAGCTACTCCGAATTTAAGGAGACACAAAAATCAGCTCACAATTGGAAGCTTAGAGGATTTTAACGAGTTTCTAAGTATCGATTCGGAGCAATCTCTAGGGGATCCTTCTGAGGCCATCGCACCCTGTAATCCAATATATCTGCAACCCTAAAATTGACCCCCAACTGATGGAGAAGCTTCGATTGATGTCAATAGAGGAGGACTCAACGATTGACCTTTCGGACACAGGCACTTACAACATCGCGTCGGACAATTACTGCTCCCTCATCGGTAAGCTCCTCAATCCTGAATCGCAGAAAATGATTAGGCTAATGATGGGTTTACCTAGGATATGGAAGTTACAAAATAAAATCAAAGGTACGGTTTTAAGCAGAGATACTTTTCACTTCCGTTTTCAATCGGAAGAGGACATTCAGGAAATCCTGAAATTTAATCTCTGGAATTTTGAAGATTGGGGTATAGTAATAGCCAAACTAGACTCAGAATTTAAGCCAGACAACCTAAGAATGGTTTCCATGTGGATACGCATCTCGGAGATCCCTGCCGTACACTTTACTATGGACTTGTTCAGAGCTGTGGCCAACTCTATGGGGGAAGTTCTTGAAATTGACTACGACCTAGAGAAGCATCATCTTCACTCTTTCATTAGAGTAAAGATCCTCTTTAATATTAACAACCTTGTAAGGCAGAATAGAAAATTCAGACTCCCAACCGGGGAAACAATTATAGCAAAAGTCAACTTTGAAAGGGTGCGAAAGCTATGCTCTCACTGCCGCAGACTAACTCACGCTGACGAGCACTGCACTGAGTTAAAATCTACTGCGAAAGCTACGGATAAGAAAACTATGGATAGGGATAACGAGGAGGGGACGCAACATGATGAGAATGAACAAATCAACACCCCGACACAGGACACCATGCCGCACAGACTCAGACAAGACAGGGAGGCGATGGAGATAACGATACCAGAAAACATAACAACAAAAACAAAGGGCAATATACCAACGCCACTACCCTCAGCTGAACGTGAATTAGCTCCGAATACTGGCATCAAAACAATTTGCAACAAAGCACTCAAAAGAAGCATAGAATTGTTGAGCCCGATATCACCAGATATCACGATGGTAACCGAACCAAGACAGACGCGACAATTGTTTACTGAACAGGGGTGCTCTTCTGAAGGGGAAGAATTGGGAGGCCAGCTGAGACAATATAAAACTTAGAAAAAACAAAAAAACTCACAGTCTACACCCAACATGGCTACGACAAACAAAACAATCACATAACTAGGTATGGTGACTATCCAGAAGTCACCCAATACTCAATGAGTATCCTTAGTTGGAACTATCAGGGAGTGAGGAGCACCTTGACATTTCGACATCTAAAGGAAATAAGGAAATCCTTGTTTCCACACATTATGTTCCTCATGGAGACTAAGAACGATAAAAATTGTCTAGAAGCAATTAGAAAATGGAATGATTACAACCAAATCTTTACTGTGGAACCGAGGGGATTGAGTGGAGGCCTGGCTCTGCTGTGGAAAAACCATGTGAAGGTTCAAGTCACACATGCTTGTGATAACTTCCTTGATACCACGCTTTACATAGGAGATGACTTAGTGATGGTAACATTCATCTACGGTCACCCTGTCCCACACTTGAGACCTGAGGTATGGAATAAAATACAGACACTTGGGACTTGTAGAAACTTACCTTGGCTCCTTATTGGCGATTTCAACGAGTTGTACAGCAATAATGACAAAGTAAGTGGTCCACTGCGAGAAGAAAGGACCTTTAGAGCATTTCGTGATTTCATTCAAAATTGCAGGCTGCACGAGATAACAAGCATGGGCCCACACTTCTCTTGGATGGGAAACAGGAATGGCCAGTGGACACAATGCAGATTGGACTGTAGCTATGGTAATACAGAATGGTTCATGAAATACTCAAGATCAAATACAACATATTTACCAATAATGGGTTCAGATCATAGACCTTTGTATACGACAATAATGACGGACACATCGAGTTTCCACAAGCGATTTTGTATTGACAAATGATGGATCAAAAGGAGGGGTTTCGAAAATATGATCAAAACCAACTGGGCCAAATCCATGAATAATCCGTCTTTAACAACGATGGATTGCATTGCAAAATGCACACATGAAATATCCAGGTGGAAGAAAAAGGCTAATTCAAATTCAAGCCTGAACATTGAGAAGGTTAGAGCTCGTCTTGAACTAGAAAGCATCAAAGTCAACCCGGACACATATCTGCTTGGTCAACTCAAAAAGGAGCTCTCCCTACATTATATTGAAGAAGAGAGATTTTGGAAGGAGAAAAGCAGACTTCGTTGGCTTAAGGAAGGAGACGAAAATACCAGTTTCTTTCATAACTATGTCAAATATAAATGAACAAAAAATAGGTTGATCTGCCTCAAAGACTCGCGGGGACACCTACACTTTGAAGAAGGCTCTAAAGGTGATATTGCAGAAAAATATTTCCGTCGCCTCTTTCAAACTTCCAACCCTCAAGGAATAAGGGAAGCGATGCAAGGCCTGACACCCAAAGTGACTGCAGAAATGAATCAGATGCTGGTTCGACAAGTGTCACCAGAGGAAATTAAAGAGGCGGCATTCAGCATTAGAGGAGATAGCGCGCCAGGGCCGGACGGAATGACTGGTAACTTTTTCCAAGCTTATTGGGGTATCATAGGAGGTAAAGTGACCCAAGAAATTCAGGAAGCATTTAGAAGTGAGGAGTTCCCTAAAGAGTGGAAATATACGCACATAGCCTTAATCCCTAAATGCACACAGCCAAAGGAAATGACAGATCTCAGACCCATCAGCTTATGCTCGGTCCTTTACAAGATTATATCCAAAATTATATCAAAACGACTCCAAGGGATCCTACCACACATTGTTTCTGAAACTCAAGGAGCCTTTATTTCAGGGAGACTTATTTCGGATAATATACTCCTGGCCCATGAAACAATGCATCATCTCAACACACATAAAGAGGGGCAGGAGCACTTCATGGCCATTAAAACAGACATGTCCAAAGCTTATGATAGGCTGAAATGGGCCTTTCTCAAAGAAACACTTACGACATTGGGCTTCCAACAAGAATGGATTAACCTAGTAATGTTCTGCGTCTCGACGGTAACGTACTCAATCATCATAAATGGAGTTTCATATGGATTCATCAATCCCCATAGGGGACTCAGGCAAGGGGACCCCTTATCCCCTTTCCTCTTTGTACTTGGAACTGAGGCGCTCATTAACATTATGAAAAAAGCTGAAGTAGAGCGAAGGATCACGGGTATTCAGCTCAACCCAAGAGGGCCCATGATTTAGCAATTATTATATGCAGATGATAGCCTCTTCATAAGTAAGGCTTCCACGCAGGAAGCCAGTGCTCTTAAGGACTGTCTCAACGTATATGAACGAATTTCAGGGCAAAGCATAAATTTTGATAAATCGAATGTGGCTTTTGGTTCGAAGATAAGCTTGGAGAAGCAGATGGAAATCAAAAATATACTCAATATTCATTCCAATCATGGTATTGGCAAGTACCTAGGCTTGCCTGAATGCCTCAAAGGATCCAAGAAGAACCTCTTCAATTTTATCTCTGAGAATATGGCTTTAAAGATGGATAATTGGTTTGCGAAGACATTATCCTTGGGTGGAAAGGAGATCATGATAAAGGCAGTGGCAATGGCACTTCCGGTGTACACTATGTCAAGTTTCTGTCTAAGGCACAATGTAAAAAACTCACCAGCGCTATGACACAGTACTGGTGGAGTACAGTCAAAGACAAGAAGAAGATTCCATGGGTATCGTGGAATAAAATGTGTAAGCCAAAAAATAAAGGAGGGCTGGGGTTTAGGGACATTGAGAAGTTCAACCAAGCCTTGCTAGCCAAACAAGCGTGGCGGATACTCAGCAAGCCAAACATGTTGTTAGCAAGAGCATATAAAGCCAGTTATTTCAGAACTTCCTCTTTTTTAGACAGTGGCAAAGGTATCAGACCATCGTACGCGTTGAGAAGCATATGTCATGGGAGAGAACTGTTAACCCAGGGTCTCATTAAGCAAATAGAGAATGGCAGGGATACTTACGCTTGGACAACAAAGTGGATATTTCATCAACAGCCAAGACCCCCTATTAGTAAAGAACCCATTTTCGATGTATGCCTCAAAGTCTCTGATTTAATAACTGATGGAGAATGGAACCGGGAGAAAGTTAACAATACCTTATTGCCAATGGACGCAAAGAGAATACTTGATATCCACCAGATATCTCTGCCGAAGACAGCTGGATCTGGAGTTACAACAATTCTAGAGAATACACAGTGAAAAGTGGGAACTGGTTACTTCATCAACAAGGACATGGAGTGAATTCGAACAACCTTGGGAACCCGGACTATGTCACAACCATGAAAGAAAAGATTTGGAGCCTACATATACCCAGGAAAATCAAAATGTTCATGTGGAGAGCATTATCCGGAGCTTTAGCGGTTAGAGCAAGATTAAAATCACGATCCATTGTCCAAGATGATAGCTGCCAAATATGTGGAAATGGAGCAGAAACGATAAACCACTGCCTCTTTATGTGTCCCCCAGCAAGATTACTTTTGGCGTTGGCATCATTACCCATACCAAACAATGGCTATACACAACACTCATTGAACTCCAATATGGCCTTCATGATGAATAACATACAGTTAACCACTCCAGGATTAGCCCAGAGGGTCTCTTTCCCGTGGATTCTTTGGGCTATATGGAAGGTTAGGAACAGCCACACGATTCAGGGATCACAACCAAATATCGCAGAAGTATTCCGTGAAACAACTCAAGAGGAAGAAAGGTGGAAAAGTACAAAAAATACATCAGGCGATAGCGTCAGAAGGGAACCCACAAACCATGTTTTAAGTCCACAAGACACATCCCTAGGTCGGCATTGTAGAGTTAGCTGGAAGGTCAAGTTGTCAACACAGAGTAGCTTACACAGAGCTGCCTTTATAATTAGTAAATAAGGGAACCCTACATGGCTACACTCAAGGCATGTTATTGCAAATGCACTTTCCTTCATCAATTTGGCATTTGAAGGCTTAATATGGGTACTCAAATCACTATCGGAACTACAGATCACAAGAGCTCTTGTTGAGATAGACAATGCTACGCTCTATAACATTGTGAGTGATCAAAAAGGTTGGCCACGATACCGACCCTGGTATAAGAAAGAAAGTGTATCCAAAGGACAACACCAAAGCAACGGCCATTGCGTTAAGTGTCGTATGAGACAAAAGATACAACGATTACATAGCGAGGGGTGAACCAGCCTGGCTCTCCAATTAGCACTGGCCAGAACCAACCAGAACAATTGTCGAACATTGAGGCCAACCAGAAGATGCTACAATCGCAAAAGCACCTTCCGAACAACCTCTGAATAAGGAACGTTAACGATGAAGCACAGTCAAGTTAAAGAATCCTTCTTTAGTCTTAAACTTCCCCTTCCGCCTGCATCATTTCGTTTTAAGTATTTTCATTTTCTTTGTTGTTGTCTTTTGGGCCTCATAAGGCTAAGTTTTTAGAGTCAAGTTATCAGTAATGTAACCAAATCCTCTCTTTCGGGCTATGGCCTTTTAATATTAAGCAGTTTTAGTGTCAAAAAAAAACATCAATACGGGTAAAATAATCAAAAAAAAATGAAAGTCGTAGTGTAGTTAAAGTTTTAGTGAAAATTACATTTGTGTATTTTTGATATTTGTAGAGTGAAGACTATTTCAAATGGATTCCTAATTGAGAAAGAATATTTTTTAAACTCTAAAATGAAGCTATTGCCATGAATAATTACCGCTTAAAAGACTCTACTCCACTTAGTAAAGAGTTTATAGTTGAAAATTTAAACCAAGAGTTTAATCTTACTATAAACTACAAGTTCTTCAGAGAAAAGGTTGATCAATTAAAAAGAAAGTATAAGAAGTATTCAGGTCTTCTGCAAAACTCTATGGATATCTCTTTTGATCATATTACATATGTGATATCTGCATCTGATTTATGGTGGAAAGATTGTGAGTAAGTACTTAAAATATCTTTGACACCCAATATTTGTAGAGTATCTATAACAATATGTAAACTTAGTGCATTAATTTTTTTTATAAATTTGTCAACATGTATGTTAAATTATAAAATCATTCAAAAGAAAACCACCAGAGTTTTGGGATGTGATACAACGTTTTACATTATATGACATGCAATCCCAATCTTAATACTCTGCGAACCAAAAAAGAGTTGAGATGATGACTGCGGGTTTAGCTAATGAAGAACATCATGTGTACTCAGAATCATATGGTGGAGATCTCCCACAAACTCAAGTTCCTGAGACACAAAAAGATGACAAAGTGTATCACGTTAACATTGACGATGAAACATGTCTTTCAAATGAATTTGTACATGAATCTATGCGTCAGACTTCTCCACCGGATGATCTGTTTCATATTCCTACTTCTAGAGCTTAACAAGGAGGAAGAGAAAGATGGGAAACTACTTCACAGAGAGTTAGAGGAAGCTCACGAGTTTCTGCTAGAAATGGTTCACGAGGAAATCATAGAAAAAAATCTTTTGAGGCAACTTTAACAGATACAATGACTAGGTTTAGAGAGTTTCAATGCCAAAGTCTACAGCAGATGCACCCAAATTCTTTTGATCAAGACGATTACAACTAATGTGACATGGCTTTAAAGATATTTGAATCGATGGAGGTTCTTAAGTGCACTTATTTTTACTGACATGCATTCAAGTATTGAAAGATGAAATACTTTGGCGTAAGCATTTTATTGATCGTGAAAACACTACTGAAAATAAGCTTCAATTTTTACAAGCTCTAACTGGATATACAAGAGACAACGAATTTGTAAGGAAGTGGTTAGCCTCAAGACAAATGTTGGGAGTCCAAATTTAGGCGGGATTCCTTATGGTACACCTCCAAATGCTCAACAATGGGGTTTATCGCCAAATAACCAACCATATGGTACACTTTCAAATGCTCAACAATGGAGTTTCTCGCCAAATACCCAATTATATGGTACACCTCTAAATGTTCTATAATGGGGTTTCTCTCCAAATAACCAGCCATATCGTACATCTCCAAATACTCAACAATTGGATTTCTCGCCAAATAACCAACCATATCGCACACCTCCAAATACTCAGCAATGGGGTTCATCATCAAATGTCCACAATGGGTTTCATCATCAAATGTTTCACAATGGGTTTCATCATCGAATGTTCCACCATAGATTACTCCAACATATGTTCAACGTGGATATTCAGTGGAAATTGAAGTGAAAACTACAAAAAATGCTCAACAAAAATTTCCAAAGGAATCGGAAGCTCATACTCATACCAACTTTTATAGGGGAGGATCACCAGAATTTGGTTTCACGAATTATTCGCAAACAGAAAGATTACTAAGAACACGTAGAATTGGATGATTATTCAACATTTGGGGAAATAAATGAGGACCAAATTTAAAAAAAAGTCGCCAAAGTGATTTTGAAACTAAAAATTAGTTTAGTAGCACTTTTTTTTGTTATTAACATCCATAAAATGTTTGTGTAATATTTTTATATTATCCATTATGTATTATGTATTATTGAACAATTCCAACTTTTTTTATCAACTTGATTTATCTTACATTCGTGTTTTACAATATTTCACTTTGTATATGTTAGTTGCGATCACAAGGTATCCACAATCTAAGTTATGAGGAGAGAATTGAGTTATGGAATTTGAAAAATGAACAATTTGAGGAGTTAATAATTCAAACTACCATCCAAACTAACAATTTGAAGAAAATGAACCATCATTGACTTACTAAGTACCATCGATATTTTGAAAGGGGACCCGTCCAAACTAACGGTGGTTTGGGGTAGGTGAATGTATGGCATCGATTACAAGTAGATAATGATGCTTGGCTTCAGTTACTACAAATATCACTTGATTGTTTCCGAAGATTATGTGGTGAATTGGAAACAAGATATGGTTTACAATCAATTTTGAGTGTAAGCATTGAATAAAATGTAGCAATGTTTTTACGTATATGTGGACACAATGATGTTCAGAAAGATGTTGGTTGCGATTTGGGCGAACACAAGAGACAGTGAATTAAAAAATTTGAAGTTCTTAGAGCGACAAAGTTACTTGCTTGTGGTTATATCAAGACTCCAACGAGAGAAGAGTTAAGCCGGATTCCTAACAAAGGTTAATGAAGTGAAAATATTGGCCATATTTAGTGAATTTATTAGTCATAGATGGAGTTCACATATGCATTAAAGTGAAGCTTGAAATACAAAGAATACATTGGAATCGACACAATACATCATCGCTTATTATAATGGCTATATGTGATCTGAACATGTTATTCATATATGTTTGGAATGGAGCACCAGGTTCATGTCACGATACAGGAGTTCTGACAATTGCGCAAGACAATGATTAGGAATTTTTTTTGCCTCCAAAAGACAAGCATTATCTAGTTGATTCTGGCTATCCAAATAAATAAGGGTTTTTAGCGCCATTTAGATCTTCACGAAACACGGTTGTCAGGTATCACATGTCACACTTTGACAATGGTCCTCCTAGAAATAAGCATGAATTGTTTAAGCGATATCATGCATCTTTGTGAATTTCCTAGATATAACGTCTATGTTAAAAAAAGAGTGATATTAATAATAATGAAATTACATAATTTTATTAGAATTTCAAATGCATCAATCAGATGAAAATTTCGCCAAGATAATGAGATGTATAGAAAATAACAACACAAATTTTGGAATTTAAGTAAATGTTGTCGAAGTCACATAAACAGAAAAAGAAATTCTTATGGCAAACATCAGATAAAAACAATTGCACCGTATGTTATATATTTTCTGTATTTTTTTTATTGCACTCACCATTTAAAAATTATGAAGAGCCAAACATTTTTTTTTTGTATTTGTAGCAGCTTTAAAGCGTATGGTTTCTTACTGTGTACCAACGTCAACTTGAAACTGCCAGCTCATTGCATGAGAGACACGTGTCGACATGCAAATTGCACAAACCCAAAGCCCCCAGTTGCGGTTTTCTGCCTCAAACCCACATCTACTTGTTAAACTTCACACCGCCAGTTAAACAAACTCATGTTCAATTGTATCACGCACGTGTCTTTTGTTCTTTTTTCAAATCATTCTAAATACCAAATATTCGCAACAAATTTTACCAATTGTTTTTATCTTTTCTTTGTCCAATAGAAAGAAGGACTGCACTCAGTCTTTAATATCAATACATAAATTTTTTAGTCTTCTTTCAATTTACTAACTTTTTTACAAACAAATTTGTCAACCATAATAAACTTCTGTCAAAAGAACCACATAGATTCTTTCTGTAAGGTGGATAAGAATCTAGTATGAGATTAAATCGAATTTGGTAAGTACTTTACTTTATACGTACACATTAGTTTTATAGATCTACTATCATGATCAGTTAGTTTTTGTATGTAACTTCTAATAGTTAAGTGATTTTGAGGATTTATTATGTAAATTAGGTTAGGATTTAAGTCTTTCTTACAATTATAATTATTATTGACCATTATAATTAAGAAAATACCCTATAAAAATCTTCAAAGTGGTAGTCACTTCTATTTTAAATCTCAACATTTTTTATTCCTATTTTAAAAATCCAACATATTTAGTTTGGTGTTTAAATTCCGAGAGTATCAATTTTGTGTGCGAGCCAACAAAAATTTTGTTAAATTTTTTTTATAAAAAAACCTATAAAAAATTCAAAAAGTCTTTTAAAATTTCAAAAATTAAAAATCAAAATCTATAAATTCTAAAATTAATTTCTAAAATATTAAACTTAAAATTAATTACTAAACTATTTTTAAAAATTTAAAATTTAGATAAAAAATAATTTCACAATATTGATGTGTCTCATTCATCCGGTGTGGGTGAATTTACATATAGTAAAACTTGAATATAAATCAACAAATAATTCAAAAATTATTGAATGACAAAAATTTAAATTATTATTAAAATAAGTTACTTTTTCCTAAAAAAGAAAAAGAAAACTCAAAATATTTTAAAAATTCAAAAAAAATCCAAAACAAATGTATTTGATTATTACAAAATTTTTGCTACATGTATTTTCTGAAATTTGATTATGGATATTTTTGCTACATGTATTTTTTTTTTCTGAAAAAAAAATTCTTTTAATAATAAATTTTAATTTTTTTATTCAAGATTTTTTCAATTTTTAATAGATTTTAATTTGAATTTGAAATTAGTTTGACTTTAAAAATTGTTAAAATATATTAGTTGTTAATTTTGAGTTTAATATTTTAGGAATTATTTTTACAATTTATGGATTTTTTTTTGAATTTTTGGAGTTTTAAAAGATTGTTTGGATTTTTTTAATTGCTTTTTAAAATAATTACTTTTTTTAACAAAAATTTGATGGACTCTCACACAAAATGCTATTTTAGGGGTTTCAATTACTAAACTAACCATGTTAGAGATTTATTGTGCGAGTAAAAATGTTTGAGGTTTAAAGTGAAAATCAGTACGACTTTGAATGTTTTTTATAGGATATTCTCATATAATTAATTATCGAGTTTTTTCAGTCTAATAAAAATTATTCAGTTAAAGATTTGACTCCTCTTCAATATAGAAGATTTTTTAGTGGATACAGGATAAGTTACGTTGATCAATTGACCAAAAGACAATATAATTAATTTGAAGGTGAACTTGTAAAATAAAAATATTTTGGAAAAATTTCTACTTATAATTCTTCATCAGTCATTTATTTGTTATGAACTTGTCAAAAAAAAAGTCTGTAGTAGACTGATAGAGTTATTTACAACTAAAATATTAGAAAAGACAATTTTTTGTAAAATTATATATATTCACTTAGAAAAGTAGTTTAAACACACCACATATTGTAAACCAAAAATTTTATGGTTTGATGGTCAAATTTTAGGTTCCTTCGAAAAGATTGAGTAACCTATGAACCTCATTCACACCTTAAAAACATGATTAATTGACTTGCTTTGGTAATCAGCTCACAGAAGTATCCAATAACTAATCATGGGTACGGGCTTAGGTATATTATCCGAGATCCGAAATTCAATCTACGATCTATCTTGATATGTTCTAAAATTTCAGATATATAGAATATATAGATCCAAATTCCTGTAATAAATACTACGAATCCGCGGGTACGGATCTGCAGGTACAGATCACATAACTATAATTAATAACAAAATATTAATATAATAAAAAATTATATAGTAGAACCTGATATATAACTAATTTAATTTTGTAGTTTCTAAATAAATCAAAATTGTGAAAATATAACATATAAAGTATTTATATAACATTATAAAATTATAATTATCTAAAAAATGCAACTAATCAATGTTTAATTTTTTATAGAAAAACTCATGAAAGAGTATCTCAAATGAGAGAATTATGGTACAGTATATATCATACAAATTTTAATAGCTTTTTATTAGTTTAAATAAAATAAAGAATTTGATGATTTTTGAAACTGAAAACTCTAAAACATCTAATAAAATAAAATAAAGAGAGTAGTATTTTAATTATAGCATTGTTCTTTGTATGATCACATGATCAGCGACGGCGTCACGGCGACAAGCTACTTTACACTATTACGGTATCAACTTGAACAGTTAACGGTCACCAGCGATCAAAAGTAATTATTAAAATAGTCGCTTAAAAAGATTAGCGACAACATCAATTCTTAAATCTCTTCCACTTTTGGCCATTTTCCAGTCGCTTTGCTTCTACTTTCCAAAATACATATTGTTTTAAAGCTTTATTTTACGTCGCGGTCGTTAATCGCACGACTCCGCGAAGAATATGGCTTATGTGATATTCAGAGAGATACTTCGAATAAAATGGTCTTGACTATTAAGTAGACTTTTAAAAACTGGATGGGATGAGTAGATTGGTTGGTGTATGTAACCGTTTGCAAATGAGTTAGCATTAGCAGAATAGGCGAATAAGTTCGCGAGCACGTGTTCACACAATTAACAAGTTGTTTATTGTTTTTTTTATCGAGGAAAGGGGAGAAAGCCTCCCCAAAGCTTATTCAAATAAAAAGAAAATTAATGTCTACAAACCATTTGAGAACTAGTAAAACTATTTCTATCAAAATCTAATAGAGAAAGCAAGTTCAGAAGGACAACATGAAAAAAGTGATATCCTAGGGATAAATCAAATGCATAGTTAGCTAAATTGTCTACTAGATGATTCGTTTTCTTATACACATGTGTAACTCGGACTATCCAGTCCTTTTGAATGAAGCCATATCACAAACGTACTAGGAAAGACAGGGGGTGAAGTCCACCTCGACTTCCACGTTAGAAGCTCCTCCCATGGAATATATAGGCCATAATAGACCCCCCAAAGTTCAGCTAAAGGGGCAAAACAAGATCCTAGATTCACTACTAAACCACCACACCAATTCCCATATTCATCTCGTAACACACCCCCAGCTGAAGCTAACTGAGTAATATCTCTCGATGCTCCATCGATATTTAGTTTAAGCCACCCCACATTTGGAGGTCTCCATGCAATCTGGCGTTCCACTCTGCAACCTGCAGTCCTCAACTCTCGGTCTTATGTGTGAGTGAGCCATGATTCATGGTTTTTATCTTTGACAAACTGAGTGCGATCTCTACAAATCGATTGGTTATCAAACACGTTACAACACTGCCAACACCAAGCCCACCATAAACCTGTTGCAAACATAATAGACCAAGGTGTCCCATTGACTTCATCATGAACACCCAGGTTAGAGAATAACCAATTCAGTAGCAAGTCTCCGAAAAAGATGTTAAATGCGGTGAAGGAACTATGCGAGTCCATATACCCAACATTGTCGGACAGTCACGGAGAATATGCATAATTGTTTAATGAACCAACTAATTCCTTAAAAATTTCAGTTTTAGACATTTGTATATATATAGCTAAAAAATACAGAAATATAGCTTGTCATCTCAAGCCCATCTCAAGTTAAGACTAAGAGAGAAATTAAGGAGGTACCTCATTAAAATATAGACCCAACTCGGCCCATCTAGAAATCCAATGAGTGAGAGACATGGGGCCAAAACCCTAGATCTACTATTGGTGGCGCCGCTAGGGGAGTGAGACTCGCCGGAGACTCGCCTGAGAACGCCATGGCCGCCGCCGCCTCGCCAAAAGAGAGGGACTCGGATCTTGAGCTCGTGGCCCAAGTACTAAACCCATCTGAATCGAGGAGCAAAAATGGTGGAACGGTTGCACTGGATCTGACCTTGCCGGCGGCGAGCGAATGAGGTAAGAAGAGACAACACGCCATGATAGTGGAGATCTTGGTGGTGATTAGCCGCCAGAATAAGTGGGTTCTTCTTCTCTAGTGGTACGCTTCGGCGTTGCCAAAGATAACAGAGAAGGAAGAGCACGATTGACAGAGAGTCTTCAATCGTCGGATTTATCGTCGGGAGATAAGCTTGCTCGTAATGTCGTCGAAGGTGACCCAGTCCTCTGAGGACAGAGCTTTGAAGCTTGACATCATAGACTAAGAGTTCAACTGGAGACAAGGATGGAGCTACGAACCGTGAACGAAACATAGAGAAGGGAGAGAGCATAGAGACTGATACATCTCATTTTTATTGGTTTTTGACTCACTTATTTGCGTGTTTTTCGACTCTTTGTTAGCATTTTAGAGTCTTTTCAGGTGAAAAACATGTTATTACGGAATAAAGCACTTAAAACACTGATTGGAGCAAAAAAGAGAAATTCTGGCGTTTTCCAAGATCAATAGATCTCTCTTTGACCGATCTTTCTCCATCTCATGTGAAGCTGCACACGACCTGTTGATCGACCATCTGATCATGTGTTAATTGATCTCCACTTCACCAGAAGTTGCGCACGACCTGTGGATCGACCATCTCACAAGTGGAACGATCGTTCCAAGCCGTTGCCGAGTGATCTGTGCACGACATGTGGATCGACCAACCAAGATCATGATCGGCCAACTCATGGTGGATCGATCGATCTACACTTGGACCGATCGATATGCGGGCCTGGAAGATATTTTCGCTATTTTCTAATTTTGTACCAACGCATTTTTATCCTTTTAAACAATATGGTTCTCGTCTTTAGACTTAACTTTCATTATTTTCTGACGGTAGACTTTTAAAAGCAATTGGAAGAAGATTTCTGAATCCTATTTTATTTTAATTGCAAATCTGATTATGCTTTCTTCATCATCTTTTGTTTGTTCATCTTTGATTATGTATGAGTAGATCCTTAATCAGGTTTAAGGTTTTCAAGGGATTTAGGAATCAATGAATTAGGAACAGATAGGGCTTTAATCCTTTGTGTTCTCCATCTATTGCTATGTGTAATGCTTAGATTGGCATCATCAACTAGTCTATGATACTAGGTTGTTTAACTCTCTAGAAGCTTGTTAGATGCTTGAACTGCTTAGATGAGCAATCAGCCCTTAGCCAACGAAAGCTGTTGTTAAGGCTGATTGTGGACCTATCAAACCAATTCGTTAATGCGTATTTAGATCTCTGGAACCAAACGACAGTTTAGGATTTCTAGGTTACTAGATATAGTAGTCGACGCCACGGTAGTGTGTTTGCTATAAGATTATGTTTGAGTCGAGAATTGGTTGAATGTATGTCCTGAATAGTTTCTTGATTCGATTCCTTATTTCTTGATGAATTCACGAATGCCTGATGCTTTTTATTATTGAATTTCATACCATATTTTATTTTAAGTTGTTAGTTACAATTCACTCCTCATTTTATCTGTCTTAGCTTGAATTAGCTTTAAGTAATTGATAGTGCATACATTGGTCTTCGTAGATTTGATCCCTAAGTACTACTTTGTTTTGTTGTGCACTTGCAATAGATATCTAGGGTTAAAACTCGTTGTATCAGAGATGAGCTCCCGACGCTGTTGAAAACCGCCAACTTCGGCGTCGCGGGCATCGGAAAAAAGTTGAGATGAACCTTTCTCGATAATTGGGTCTGAAAGAATCCCACTCTCAGTTTTATCCTTTTTTTATACTCCATTAATTTTCTCATTAAATTTACTGTTACTTGTCTTCAACTTTCATCTTATCAAAAACTAATTTAAACTTCAGAGTTTTGGTTAACATGATATAAGTGAAGTTGACATGATATAAGTAGAGTTGCAACGCGTCTGAACATCTAAAACGAGACTACATCTTCCCATGGTCAATCCGTAATTTAAAAGAGTTCAATTTTTGTGGATGATCTCACATAAGTAATATGTTACGAATGACTAAGTTTGTTATGTGAACACTACACCTTATATGCAAAACTCACAACATAGTAGCAAAGAATCATTACCTAGGAACAAAAAACAAACAAAGTATTAATTCAAATATATAAAGTGAATCAGCTAAATAAACAAAGCATCAATTCAAATTCTTCTTTAAACTTTCCAAGAGCTAAAGTGTGCCTTGTCTACTATGATGGTGATAACCTTTTTTATTCATCAATCAGCTAAATAACCAATAAGAACTAATGTTATACTTGTCCTTTTATGAAATGTGATATTCTTAAACCCAATTATGAGCTTCTTTAGGTGTTAATAAGCATAAATTCAATGTGTTGTAATCACCTTGTACCTTGCATTAGTTGATACGTTGTAAGTGAATTCCTTTGCTTATGATAATATGCTTTTTGACACCTAACTATCAAATCCTTATAGCATATAAGGTAATCGAACCAACAAGTGTGATGCTAGCAATCAGAACATCAAGGAACAACTCAATCCAAGCCAAAAAACCAAAACAAAAATAACCGAAACATAGATGAATAAAACAAGCAGTATAACGAAATAATCAACTCAGCAAGCGAAATTAAACAACGAACGAAGATAGAGCAATAAGAAGCAAGTAATAGAGATGGGTTCAAGAGGATCCGGGTCAATGATCAATGCTTCACTAGGGATTTCCAGCTTACTTAACAACCTAATAATATGATCTCTAGGCAATAGATTCAACTAAATCATAGTCATTCCCATGAACAATGAACTCAACAAGACAAGGATTAGACCTAACTCCCATTAGTGATGTCCTAGCAAGTTGGCATTAAGATTCAACCTATTATGGTCAATATAATCTCTAAACAACCAATCCCTTGGGTTAGACAATCATATCTCAAGACTAAGCTCATTCAAGCATTTTCACAAACACCTTATGGGTGAAAAAAACAAACATCATAGTTCATTTGATCAAGATTAAACAAGCATTAAGACAGCTTAGAATGAAGAGATCTAGCCATGAAAGAGCTTAAGAAAATTGGAAACACCCTAGATCTACAATAATCTAGTCATTTCCTCAAGAACCCTAATGGATCTACTCATTAATCATCATTAAGAACATAAACCCAAAATTAAAAATGGAAAGCATGATTAGAAAGATGAGAAAGAGATGAGAAGAATGAGATAAAAATCAAAGCCAAATACTAAACATTGAATTAAAGATCTCAATACAAAGATAGAGAGAGTTTTGTGATTTTTCTCCAAGAACAAAAGAACTAAAAACGTGGATCCCTTCTTTTTGTGGGTTAAGTGGGGTATTTATAGCCTACATCACAAAAACCTAAAAACATTCAACATAAAATAGTTACAGTTCGGAAAATAAGCTAACTCGACCAAACTAGTCGAGTTCAGGGGTCGAGTTGTGTGTTTCAGCATGTAATCTTCATGTTCCAGCACCCAGAAAGTGAACTCGACCATGCATTTGTTGACTAGAAGCCTCCTCATACATTTTCAAGATTTGAGAACTGATCATGTTTGGTTTGCATTAACTTTGCAGAAATACAAAGCATCATCTGCCAAAGGGGGATGAGAGACTGAATGACAACTCCTAGCTATTTGTAATCCTTTCATTAAATCTCTTTCTTCCACTTTGTTTAGGTTGGCTACTAAAACCTCTATATACAAAATGAAAATATACGAGGAAAAAGGATCTCATTATCTTAAACCACGATTAGGTAATAATCTACCTTGCGATTGGCCATTGACAAGGGAAAAATAACTCATTTTTCTGAGTAATCGTTCCATAAAGTTTCATTTAAACATATCATAAACTTTACTCATGTATTTGTTGCCATATATAACTATTTGTACAAGTTTTATTTGTCCTCAAAACATAAAATATCTCTTGAGCCTATCATACTATATAACTTTGCTAGTGATATATACTATATATTAACAAACAAAAAGATTAGCATAAGGAATTTCTCATTATTGGACCAACAAATTTGGCTCTAGCTAATTCTAATGTGTCATCTTCAAAATGACATGCCTTTTTAAAATATAATATAGCACCGTATCTACTCTAAAAATACTATTAAAGAAATAAAAAAATCTCAAGTAGAAATTAAACTTGCAGTATCTAGCCGCGACCTAAATAATGCAATACGGCTATAATCATTGCCAAAGGCTTGTGTACGAAAACAAATAATAAATCTTTTGTCGGTATTTCATGTCGACTTAAAAAAAATGGTTAAAATCGTTTCTTTAAATAAGGAATCTTATAACATCATTAATTCATTATTATTTGCTTATTTTTCTTATTTTTTACGTAAAGGTAAATATAAAAGAAATTCACAAATAAACGTTAGAGAACAACATGTCTGTCCACACTAAATTTTTAAAAATTGTCTATTTAAATTGACTCAAAAGATTCCTTACCTCTTTCCTCTCACCTTCGTATTCTTCTCTCTCTCTCTTCAACAATGTTACTAATCATATCTTTCGTCATCGTCTCCATCTTCTTCTTCCTTTTGTTCTCACTTTTTCACGTAATCTTTCTTCAGAAACTTCGTTACTGCCACTGTGAAATCTGCCATGCTTATCTCACCTCGAGCTGGAGAAAAGATTTCGTCAATCTTAGCGATTGGTACGCTCATCTTCTCCGGCGATCTCCGACGTCTACGGTCAAAGTCCACGTTTTAAACAACGTTATCACAGCGAATCCGGCAAACGTTGAACATATTCTCAAAACCCATTTCCATAACTACCCAAAAGGCAAACAATTTTCCGTCATCCTCGGTGATCTCTTAGGCCGTGGAATTTTCAATTCCGATGGTGACATGTGGCGTTTTCAGAGAAAAGTTTCGATTTTGGAACTTGGAAGTGTTTCTGTAAGAGTATTCGCTCACGACATCGTTAAAACCGAGATCGAGACTCGTCTTCTTCCAATTTTGACCTCATTCACCGATAGTCCCGATTCGATTTTGGATCTACAAGATGTGTTTAGAAGATTCTCGTTCGATACGATTAGCAAGTTGTCTTTTGGATTCGACCCAGATTGCCTCCGGCTTCCTTTTCCGACATCGGAATTCGCCGTCGCTTTTGACACGGCTTCGACGCTATCGGCTAAACGGGCTTTAGCTCCGTTTCCTCTCGTGTGGAAAATCAAAAAGTTCTTTGGGATTGGTTCTGAGAAAACGCTTAAAGAATCAATCGATGTGATAAACCGGTTAGCCGGAGATTTGATCAAGAAACACAGGCGAACCGGTTTAATGAATAACAACGATTTGATCTCGAGATTCATGGCGGTTGTGGCGGAGGACGACGACGAGTATCTCCGAGACATCGTCGTGAACTTTCTATTGGCTGGTCGTGACACGGTTGCTGCAGGATTAACCGGATTTTTCTGGTTATTGACACATCACCCGAAAGTAGAGAACCGGATCGAGGAAGAATTAAACCGGGTCATAGGTCCCGGTTTTAACTCAGTCACTGCGTCTTGCGATGAAATGAGAGATATGAATTACTTGCATGCGACGCTGTACGAAAGCATGAGATTGTTTCCGCCGGTTCAATTCGATTCCAAATTCGCCTTAAACGACGACGTTTTATCCGATGGTACATATGTGAAAAGAGGGACTAAAGTCACGTACCACGCTTACGCAATGGGTCGGATGGGCCGAATCTGGGGCCCGGATTGCGAAGAGTTTAAACCGGAGCGATGGTTAGATAACCACGGCAAATTCCGGCCAGAAAATCCCGTTAAGTATCCTGTTTTTCAAGCCGGAGCTAGGGTTTGTGTAGGGAAAGAAATGGCCATAATGGAGATGAAATCGATAGCCATCGCAATCATTAGGAAGTTTGAAACACGAGTTGCTGGTCCGAAAGCCACCGAAACGCTCCGGTTTACGCCTGGTCTAACCGCGACAGTTAATGGTGGATTACCGGTTTTGATCAAACAAAGGACTTAGGATCATAAATCAAGTAAGTCAAGATATATATATATATATATATATCAATTGAATATTCTTGAATTTTATATGTTTACGTAAATTCCAATGGGAGGAGTCCAGATTTATGTAAATTCGAATATTTATTTTAGACAATTGTTAATGACGAGATTGCTTGATTCACACGAATGTGTGTATGAAATTACGAATGTAGTTAATTACTATTGTGGGTTAAAGTGTGTAATATTGGATGATTAGGTCCATAACCATAAAAATGAAATACTCCGTTTTGTGCTATATACATTTTTAAAATGTTCATATTCTTTGTACGTTAATAGAAATATATTTGTGTAATGTTGTTTTACTTTGTATGATCAATATGTTTTGTTTTTTATTTTATTTTTGTAATTAGTTGAACATATAAAATTTGATCTATATAACTCTATTTTAAACTCTGTCATATGAGTTAAATGATTATTTGGAAATGAGAAAAGTCACAGAGATGATGATATTTAACCATTTCCCACGTCCTACTTATCAAAAACAATGGATATACTAAGAGGGTAATCATTAAATAAATCAAATAATATAATCTGGTTATAAAATGGAGATAATAATAACTTTAATTAGTATAAAAACCTGATTAGGATGATGAAAATTTCAAAATTTCAAAAAGATGATGTTAGAAAATTTTCAGAGTTCATATATAAATTTTAACTATTACTACATAACGTTCATATATATATAAAATAGTTTATAGTAGGTCCAAATTAATGTAACCCTGAAATTGGTTAATGACTTAACGGCTAACAATGAAAAATAAAGCCCCCAAAGTGACATGTCATAACTCTCTCTTGAACACTTATATTAACCACTGCTTCTTGCGTTATTCCTCTGTTATATTTTTATTTTCTTTTTGCTTTTATGTAAAAAAAATATTTAGGAAAATTTAGTGGAAAAAACTATATAAGAAGAAAAAGAGTACAACAACGCAAACTCCTATTCGAACAATAAGAATTATACTTTACATATCTTGTAAATGTCATATTTCAATGTTATGGATATATTTTTTGAACAAAGTGTACAGTAATGATTTTGTTAAGAGATATGCTTAATTTTATTCTAGCGGCTTCACGTAAATTTGTGTGATGAAATTTAGATTAAAATGGAGTTTCTTCAATCTAATTAATAACAAATATTTTTTTGTCAACAATTAATAACAAATATTTAAAACAGAAATATTGTATAAATTAATATACTCTTAAGATCGTAATTAATTACGCAAAGAATAATTGAAGTCGCAAGTGGCCTTTAGTCTAGTGGCAGGCGGTAAGTCCACTAAAGACAGCGTACTTACACAACTAGGTATCGAGTCCCACTGCCTATATTATGTAAAAACTTGGCTAATGGACCGGCCAGTTGTAACCCAATGTTAAAAAAAAAAAAAAATTGAAGTCATATTGGTGCGCCCATAATTTGATACTTGTGAAGCGGTATCTCATGAAATAATTATAACGTGGACTCTATAATTATAATACTCTCTATACTACATGAAGCGACAAAGTCTAAACGATTTAATTGAACATTTTAATTTCTGTTTTGTTAATTATTTCATTGTATCTATCTACTCTCCCTCTCGCTTGTTTTTTCTTTCATTAGCTTGCTGTTGACCAAATAATGCTGCTAATGACAATAGTTTCTCTACTTTGACGTTATAGAAGTGGTCTAAGTCACAATGTAGTATCCTTCGATTATAAAATAAACACATTTTTCAGATTTTACTCGAATTTTAATGTTGTTTTTTCAAGAAGCTAATTTACATAAAGACTTTGCGGCGCGTGGGTTTTATTTATTAATGAAAAAAAAAGAAAAAAAGAAAGAAATATGATTGATAAATTTGAGAACACGTTGAAAATGTGAATAGTGTGGTGGATGTAGATGTGGAATCAATTTGCGTAAGTGGTCCTTACTGTTAAGCATTTTGTAAAATTCATGCGACAAAGACAGCTAACTAATTACCAATTTCACAATCTCATAATTTATTTTATTATTTTCTGAAAACCACTTATGAAAAATGAAAATAATATCTAGATACATCTATATAAAGTAAAATGACATCTCTTTTCTCATTATGCCACCTCTTCACTTAATTATTAAAACATTAATTTAAAGTTTAATATCTAATCTCTAATATTTATTAAAACCATCAATACCATAAAATATATGACTATCAAAAAAATAAACCAATAATTATATATATATATATATGCAAGTGACCTTTAATTCAGTGGCAGTTGGTAAGTCCACTAAAATAGCAAGGCGCACATGCACCCGGGATCAAATCCCACCACCTGTATTATGCAGGAATTTGGCTAATGGGTCAGCCAGTTGTGGCCCATCATATTATCTGCCATTGACAAAATATATATATATATACTAGAAATGTAAAAAAAATTTCTAATGGCCACAAATACATTTATCTAATGATTATAATTCACTTTTATTATTATTATTATTATTATTATTATTATTTCTAGAATATTTATTAACAAATATTGTAAATTTTCTTTTAGCTTTTAGATATTTAAACTATTTCATATTTTTAAAAACTAAAAAAAATAAAATTATGAAATATGAAAATATAACATCCATAAAAAATGGGAGAGGTAATCATAATTCATTTCAATATAGAAACTGAAGAAAATGTAACAAGTTTTTGTATTAAACCCATATAATTAAGTAGAGAACGAAAAATAGATGATAGATGTTACATTTTCCCACAATATTAAAGTTGTAGTAGTGGAAGAATGTAGTATTAACAATTTCACTCAAAATAAATATATAAAAGATGAAATTATTATAGTTATATTGATATAGGAAAAGATAAGAAATTTAAAAACAAGAGTTTTCTAATTTTTTTCTACTTGAAAGTCCTTAGAATTTCTCAACATATAGTTACAAAATTATTGTGATTTTGGGAGGCATGTAATGTTAAGAAAGATGATGAGCTCATGAATATCGATATATGACTTTTTGATGAAAAGATATTGTATATTTCTCGTGGTTTATGCAATACCACTTTGTTGTAGTCTGTATTTTGACTGAATGAATATATCAAACCAAATAAAGGCGAGCAGTATAAGCCCTTCTCTGGTCCTGGGAAAAGCAGCAAACTAAGGTTTTGAACCCTTGCAACTATAATAGAAAACCATTTGCTTGTTGCCAAACCCCTTCGCAATCAAAGTAGGCCGCGATCAGCTGGAATAACACTAAACAAATGAAAATTAACAGATAAATCAAATGCCAAGTTAGCTAACCCATCCGCAAGACTGTCCAGTCCTTTTGAAGAAAACCATATCACAAATGTACTAGGAAGAATTTACTATAAGAAAACTGGCATTTTGCGATGGCCGAAGGCGTTGCAACGGCTTCGCAAAGGGCCAGTTTGCTACAGATCTGCGACACCGTCAAAAACATCGCAAATCATGAGTCGCAAATGAGATTCGTCGCAAAGTCGTCGCATAGCTTGCGACGGAGATAACCCTCTCAGATATGTCGTAGATTTGCGACGCATTTGCGATGTCTGCACTGCGACATTGTTGTGACGTCAATATTGCGATACTGTTGCGATGTCTGCTCTGCGACGTCTTTGCGACGTCTGTACTGCGACGTGTTTGTGACGTCCGCTCTAACGCCATTACAACGAAATTAAAAAAATATTTTTCTAATTTTAAATTATAATAAATATATTTTAAAATATTTTTAAATAAAAATAAAAATTAAATATATTACAAAATGTTTTAAATATATTAAATAAAAATTAAGAATCATCCGACAGGTCTAGGTTCTGGTCCGATCTCCAATCTACGTTTTGGTCTGTGCTCCGGTTCTGGTTTGCTGAACTCAATCCGGACTCACTGGGTTGCATTGCGTTCAGCTGAGCAGCAATGTCGGCGTCTTTCGTAGCCAACGTAGAGAATAGCTAGTTGAACTGGGCGATGTTTTGCTGAAGGGTCTAGATGAGGGTATTCTGTTTCGTAGATAGACTCGTAAACATTGTCGGTTTCAGATTCTGCGAGGGCCTTGCGATGTCAGTGTTCAAAATGTCGCAAGTCCCTCGCAGTTCTCGCAAAATCACTAAATTTTTTTTAAAAATTTCTTACAGATTACTTCATTTAAAATACAATTACAAAACACCACTTAGCAATGATACGCATTTTCACATTACTTCAATCAGAGTCTTCATCTTCCGTGTTTTCTTTTTCATCTATCTCCTCGAACTTGTCAAAATTAGCATTTTCCCCTTCGAATTCTTCCTGAACAATGTCTTATGCACCTTGTTGTGCATGTATGATATCTTCGGTTGATTCGACAGCTATATATACTTCTGGTCCTATTTCTTGTTGCATAGCCACAACGTCGACCTCCCCGACAATACGACATCTTGGAATCACTTTTATTACAGATAGCCATGTCTCCCGCCTTTGCTTTATACGAGGATAAGGAATAAAACACACTTGTTCTGCTTGACATGCTAGAATAAAAGGGTCAAACTTCGAATATGTTTGGCTTGCGTTTACGTCGGTAACCCCTAAATGGTTAGTATGTACTCCTCGACCAGCCGTTGTATTATACCAACGACATTGGAATAAAATGCATCTTAGTCCAAGAACTCCTGGAAATGTGACTTCCACAATTTTGTTAAAAATACCGTAGAAGTCGGTTTCACCAGGCACGTGAATTCCATAATTTGCGGTTAATTTTTTGCGGCCATGGTCGTATGTATGAAAAGTGAATCCACGCGTAAAATACATTGGGGCAGTCACGATCCTCGCAATCGGTTCATCAACAATCTCATGCAACCATAAAGGCAAAGGTTTGCCTGCACATACATTCTTCACCTACACAAATAAATTAGATATTATAAAACCTTATGTCGTGCTTTAATTTTGATTACATGCTGATTGTGATCTTACGTACGTAGTAATTCAACCATCCAGTAAAATTACGTTCTTTATAGATTTCATACTCGAATTTGTCTGTCGAATTCACTGCAAAGTAAATAATGTCGCTTAAATTAATTTGACATTTATCAATTTAATTACTAATTGATAAGTACATACCTTTCAAACGGTACTACATCTTCACAATTCCTCAGTATATACTTGTGAGCTGCACGACAGTACGTGTGGTTTTTCCAGTATTTTTCCTTGATTTTTCTAGCAAGTCTTCCGATCTGAGTGAAGATATCTGGAACAGCAATGGCATATGATGGTTTAATCCCTCCATCATCATATCGTCCTACCTGGGTTCTTTTGGTTTTGACATTTGGACTAAAGTAATACGATGTGAAATGAGATGTTTCCTCGGTCAAGCTTCCTGCAACGATCGAGCCTTCTACTTTTGCTTGATTTTTGACCTTTCTTTTCAAATGGCCCATGAATCACTTAAACGGGTACATCCATCAAAACTGTACAGGGCCACCAAGAGCTGCTTCATGAGGTAAGTGGATTGGTAGATGTTCCATCACGTCAAAAAAAGAGGGTGGAAAGATTTTTTCCAGGTTACATATCAACACTGCGATATTACTCTGTAGTTGAGCTATGTCATCCTCTGTTAGTGTTCGTGTACACAGATCCCTAAAGAATGCTCCAATTCCTACAAGTTAATATAAATTATATATATTTAAGTAAATCATCTTACATGATTAATATAATGCTAAAATTTAACCTAAGTACCTGCATGAATATGTGGCAATCATGACTCTTCATACCGGATATTTTTTTCCCTTGCTCGATACATCGGGAGAATTTGGAGACGTAACCATCTGAAAACTTTACATCTGAAGATATTCAATTAAACAATGCTTGTCGGGCTTCTCCTGTCAAACGAAAGCTGGGAATCGGTTGTTTCCCATCCCGTGTAATATGTAATTCACTTCTCGAACATATTTTGGTTATGTCCAACCTTGATTTCAAATTGTCTTTACTCTTTCCCTGCATATTCAAAATCGTGTTCATGATGTTATCGAAAAAGTTTTTAACGATGTGCATCAGATCGAGATTGTGACGTAGTAAGAGATCTTTCCAATATGGGAGTTCCCAAAAGATGCTCTTTTGTGCCAGTTATGAGATTCTGTATATCCGTCAGACATGTTTGCTGGAGTGTGCCAGTTGCCCCCATGTTTACATGTTTCCTCAGCACCATAATAATCAATCTGCTGCAAGAGCTCAACCCCTGACATATGTGTTGGAGGAGGAGCGCACCACCTTGTTCTTCTTGAACAGTTTCTTGTTCCTCTGGTAGGGGTGGTGCATAGAGAGATACCGACGGTGACAATCAAACCAACATGATTTCTTACCATGCTTTAATTGAAATGCGTCAGTCTATTCCATACTGTATGGACAAGATAACCTTCCATGAGTTGTCCACCCATATAACATTCTGTACGCAGGAAAGTCACTTATCGTCCATAATAAAACTGCACGCATCTTGAAATTCTGCTACTGCGAGAAATCATATGTGCGAACACCTCTATACCATAACTATTTCAGCTCATGAATCAAAGGTTGAAGGAACACATCGAGAGATCGCCTAGGATGACTAAGACCTGGCACTAGAATGGTCATAAACAAGAATTCGCTTTGCATGCACATATCAGGTGGAAGATTGTATGGCGTCAATATGACATGCTATAGCGAATATTGTCTTCTCGACAAACCAAATGGACTAAATCCATATGTGCATAAACCAAGATAAACATTTCTATACTCTTTGGCAAAGTCAGAATGTACCGTCTGAAAGTGTTTCCAAGCTTTTGCATCTAACGGATGTGTAACATCCCCGTCATTTGTTGTGTGTTCTGCGTGCCATCTCATTGCCACTGATGTCCTTTCTGATTGGTAAAGTCGTTTTAATCTATCAGTGATTGGAAAATACCACATACGTTTGTATGAGACACAATTCCTTCCACCTGTTGCTCGATACCTCGGTTTCCCACAAAAACGGCATTCCTCCAACTTATCATCGTCTTTCCAGAAAATCATGCAATTGTCAATGCAAACATCAATCGTTTCTGATGGTAATCCAAGACCTGCAACTAACTTCTGCATTTCATAGTAACTCTCAGCAGAATTATTGTCTCCTAGTAGATACTCTTTAAACGCATCTATTAATTGGTTCATACTTCTCTCGGTTATGTTTCCTTCACTTTTAATAGACATCAACCTAGATGCTAATGACAGTTTGGATAGACCTTATCTACATCCCTCATAGATAGGTTGATTAGCAGCATCAAACATATCATAGAACTGTTTTGCTTCTGCTTAGGTTCTTCAATAGTATTTTCACTACCGACTATAGTAGATCCATGATATGCATCTGTAACCATATCATGATATATATTACCTTGAAGATGCTCATAACTTTCAAACATATTTTCATCATAATTATAATTAGCATTATTATCAGTAGGTTGATCATCACCACCATCACTCATACTACTACTCCCAGCACCAAGACTATACCCCTCCCCATGTGAAAACCATACATAATAGTTCAGAGTAAATCATCTATTATATACATGCCGTTTCACCATATCAACATTCAAATATTTTGTACTTCCACACTTTACACATGGACAGAAGATGTTACCGTCATTCGGAGTAAATGGGTTGTTAGCCGCCTGGTTTACAAATACCCGCAACCCATCTCGAAACTTTTTCGTCACTTCTCCCGTCTCCGGATCTTTTCGATTATACATCCATCGTCGCAATGTGAACACTTCATGTTCCGACGTCATTTTCTTAACTTCAAAAAATAAAATTCTCAAATTTTTTTTCCCTCTAAATTTTTCTCCCCGAATTTTTTCTCTCTACGGAAAATATGCATCGCAAAAATGTCGCAATATTGTAACGTATTTGCTATAGAATTGTGTGCATCGCAAAATGGTTGCAATGGCATCGCAAAAACGTCGCAATATTGCGATGTTTTACAATACATCGCATCGCCGTTGCAAATACGTTGCAACTTTGCAACCTTTTTTTTCCATCGCAAAATAATATCGCAAATTGCTTGTTTTCTTATAGTGGAACAAGGGGTGATCATCACCAATCTCTGTCATAAGAAAACCCACCACCAATTCAAAGTCAATCTCGAGTTCCACTAAAGAAGCTTTGTGGTCCCAGGAAATGAATAAACCATAATAAACACCCCCATAGTTCTGCTAATGGAGCATTACATATGCCAATATTCACTGCAAAACCGCAAATCCAGTTACCATGTTCATCACGAATAACTCCACCTAACGAAGCCAATCCCAGGTTACCTCTCGAGCCCCATCGGTGTTCAATTTTACCCATCCCGAAAGTGGGAATAACCATGCAATATTGGTTCGCGTCTGTGTTATGGACGACCCATTCGTTGTCAAGGCTGAGTGAGCTAACAACGCCTCATAACTATTATCTTTGACAAATTGGACCCGATATCTACAACGCCATGAGTCATTGAATACATTACAACATCTCCAATGCCATGCCCACCAAACGACAGTGGGGAAAGTGATCGACCACAACACAACATTAATAGTCTCTTCGGATCCCAAGTTAAAGAAAAGCCACGTCAGAAGATCCATAGAGAAGAAAATATCTTGAAGATGTGTTGGGAGAAGTCGAGTCCAAACACCCTCTATTGCCGAGCAGTCACGGAGAATGTGAATCAAAGATTCATCTCCACAGCGACAAATGGAACAAGTATCCGAGTCGCATAGGTGACGACGAAATCTTTCAGCATTCGTCATCAATGCCTGATGAAATACAAGCCAAAGGAAGGTTCGGATTTTCTCTCGAACCATAGCTTTCTAGATTCGTGTGTAGAAACGATGCATATTCGGTGTTGGAGTTGTGGTGCAAACTTGTTTACTACTAAAAATATATTCTTAGTAGTGAATCCATAATATTCTTTTCTATCCAATGTATGAGCAAAATCAAACGAAACAAAATTTAAAAGAGACTTGATCAGATTTATAAAATTTGATTTGAAACCACGTCGATAATTGTTACGCCTTGATTTCTCAAAGCTTAAAAACACAAGAACATAATATTTCTTGACAGTTAAGACTGCCTATTTTTCTCATTTCCATTGATTAAATAAAACGTATAAGGAAGCAAATAACTGAATTGGAAATGTGGAGAATGTCCTCTAGCACAAAGTAGCTCAGGTATTATTCGCAAGGATCCATCATGACGTAAAGAAGGCAACATACCTGCAGCAGGTTCATCGTTTCCAACTCGTTTCTTAAGCTTGTAAATAGTCCTGCGATATCAGGTATTACGAGTCGGGTCGAATTAGATAATTCGGGTAACGAGTATTTACTAGTTTTTTAAATTGGACCGAAAATAACCGAATTGTAGTATGAATCGGGTCGGGTCGGGTCACGAATATTTAGGACTAAAAATGTTATTCCGAACCAACCATTTTTTTTTCCGGAAGTTATATATTAATATGGACCCTCATGGGCCAAACATGTAGAGGAATAAACATATAGAGGAATAGCATTTAAGAGAAAAGATACATCATTGGTTAAACCCAAAAACAAAAAAAGCCGAGTCAAAATAAGCTCAAAGAAATTAGGCCCATTAACGACCAGTCCAACTAATTAGCACACATTGCCCTAATTTGCAAGCCGCCACACGATCATCTTCCAGCCGCCGAGGAGAAGAAGCTGCCAGAATACACCACTAGACCTTATTTCTCCCTTAGATGAAATCCTCTACCTATAGAAGATGGTCCATCACAGTTGCTCGCCTTCAAATCCCTCACCAACTATCAACAATCCAAGTGAGAAGAAGTGATAATAGCATATGAAGAAGAAGCGTAAGTAGCCTATGCAAAACTTACATATTTCAAGTGAAGAAGTCGTGGTTACAGCTGATAAGAGAAGAGAAGAGTTGATTCATTACAGTAGTTTAGGTTAAGCAAAATTTCAGTTCATGGTTACCCGTTCAAGTATTACTTACCGAACCGACCCGAACTATTACCCGAAATTTTTCCCCATCAATTACCGATTGATCCGATTTCATTATACATAACTGAACCAATTTTTCTAAAAGTCGGTTCGGTTCGGGTTTTATTCGCATGGCTACTTGTAAACACGAAACACCAGATGTATCTTCGAACCCGCATGCAATTTCAATCTGTAAGCGACAAAGCCAATCTTTTATTCAACTCAAAATGGCCTATAGTAACGTGTTGACAACTTCTGCAATGTCTATTTGAACACTGATTGTTGGCAATAAGACTGCATTCTCAGAAAAACCCAATCTCGTACAACAAACTCAACCTCTCTGCACTTCTTATCAGCCATTTGTTTCATCATATTCTTTGCAATATCCAAATGGAGTTTAACCTCATGAGTTTACGGAAGAATTCTCAATCCTTAGTTTATGCAGTGTCTTTTCAATTCTGAGATTGACATCATCTCATTGTGATAGACCCTTTCGATCTTATGTGAGGAATAACAAGACCTCAAACATTCTTCTGCAGATTAAGGTTTGTTTGTAAGGCCAATTCAGTTGTTACAATCATCTTATAAGATTGGGCTGAAGTTGGGCTTTGTTATTGTTTTTGTTGGGTCTTTATATAGGATTGGATTTAGTGAATTAGGTAGACAATTTAGTGTTCTCAGATTGTAAGGAGAGGTGGTGGGCTCTCTAATAACCCAATCCAAAAATGAATCATTCTCTTATTAACGTGAAACGCCTTACCGTAGGCTTCAACCACCGTGTTCTTAAGATCACCACCGTGACAGGGAGGTGAGTTCTAATCAACTGGTGTGGTGAAAACGTCTTACGCCTTTATCTTCTTCTTGTTCATGGGACCAATTCCTACTAATAAAGAAAGGTTGACAAGTATGGAATAAGCTATCGGTGATAACTCCAAACGATTCGAAGCTTTGGAATCACAGATGTTGGAATCCAATTCTCGAATTTCAAAATTGGAATCGATAATCACAACCCAACTTTCTTCTTTCGAATCTTTACTCCGCCAAATTGCTCCACCTTCTTCATCTCCGCTGATTACGAATCTTCCTACACTTCATGATTCTTCGACGATTATTGCTACTTTGCCAAGCTCCTCGTTACCGCGTCATGTCCTTCGAGACGGTTGTGACCCTCTGGGTCTTGGTCTTGTTTCTCCGTCCGACCTCGGCGTTCCCTCGACAGCTGCATCTCATTTCGTGTTGATGCTTCCTCTTCCTCCTACAGAGGCGTCTCTGATGCTTTTCTCCCCTGGGCAACGTGATGCCCGTGTTCGATGGTTCTAAGGCGTTCGATTGGATTGCAAGGGTTAAAAACTTCTTCACCGTTGGTGCGTATAGTGAACACGATAAATTACGGCTTGTGACTCATTTTATTAAAGGACCGGTTTTGAGCTGGTATAACTAGAAGGGCCGCCGTCGACCTTTTGTTTCGTGGCTGGATTTTAAGGTGCAACTGCTTAAAAGATTTTGTTGTTCGGGTCCTCCTGATCCACGACTCTTTGCTCTTCTTCAGACAGGTTCCTTAGAGGACTTGTTACAGGAGTTTGAGGATTGCTCTTATCAAGTCCCTAACCTCACAGATACAAATCTTGAGCACATCTTCCTCAATGCTCTTTGCCCGTCTTTACAGGATCTTGTTTTGTCATTAAAACATGTGGGCTTAGACAATATGATTAAAGTTGCAATTCGATTGGAAAACAGAACCATGTGTCAGATTGTTGCCAATGCCCCTATCACTGGTACGCAACACAGAACCTCCTCCATAGACCGATCTGATCACAGATCTCTTGCTTGGCGCACTCGTGCTGTTTCTGCAAGTGTTCTTTCCTCATCTCCGTCGACTTCGGCTCCCCCGCCTCGTCCTGCGATTGATAAGGGTCAGGAAAAGTTGTCACCAGAAGAATATTGGGAGCTTCGTCGTCGTGGTCAATGTTTCCACTGCGAGGATCGTTACCATCCGGGTCACGATTGCCCAAATAAACACCTAAAGGTGTTGACAGTTATTAATGGTCAGGAAGTGGAAATTATTGAAGATTACATGGAGTCTTCCACTGTGGTTCCTTATACTATATTGCTAGAGTGTTGTAAGCTATCACTTCAATCTTTTATGGGCATGGATCACCTAACTGCAACTAAGGTTTGGGGACAGTTTGGCAAGATTAAGGCAGTGATCATGTTCGACAGTGGTGCCACACACAACTTTATTTCTCCATGTT
The DNA here is from genome assembly GCA_963920545.1 of Lepidium didymum. Taxonomy (NCBI): domain Eukaryota; kingdom Viridiplantae; phylum Streptophyta; class Magnoliopsida; order Brassicales; family Brassicaceae; genus Lepidium; species Lepidium didymum. The sequence continues at coordinate 11,787,737 of OY986991.1, read as the reverse complement.
TGGTTTCTAAAGCTAAACTTCCTAGTCTTTTTGTTCATGGTTGTTTAGTACTTTTGGGTACTAGTATTGCTGTTTCCGGTTCTGGCCTGTGTAAAAATATTGTTTTTTCTATTGTTGGTTTAACATTTACTACTGACTTTATTGAGCTAGATGTTAGTGGTGCAGATGTTATATTAGGTGTGGAATGGTTACGAACTTTAGGCGACTACAATGTGAATTGGGACAAGCATATCCTCTCCTTCGTGTATCTTGGAAAGCGGGTGACATTGCAGGGAGATACATCTTTATTTCTTCATTTTCCCTCTTTAAAGTTTCTCTCTTCTACACATCACTTGCTTTCTCAGGGTGTTCCGGCTCAGCTGCTGGCATCGGTTTCTCTGGCTCCTTCACAACCACATGATCCCTTGATAACCTTGTTGTTGCACTCTTTTGCATCTATTTTTGACGAACCTACGGGCCTGCCCCCACTTCGTGTTCATGAGCATGCCATTCATCTTAAACCCGGGATTGCTCCGATTTCTGTCTGCCCTTATCGTTATCCTCACACTTATAAGGCTGAGATGCAACGCTTGGTGGAGTCGATGTTATCTACCGGTATAATCCGCCATAGTTGCAGCCCATTTTTCAGTCCAGTTTTCCTTGTTAAAAAGAAAGATGCGTCATGGAGATTCTTTGCTGATTACCGTGCCTTAAACAGAGTTACAGTGCCGAACAAATATCTGATTCCAATGATTGATCAGCTCTTAGACGAGCTACATGGTGCTGTGATTTTCTCAAAGCTCGATCTCCGATCAGGATACCACCAAATACGGATGTGTGAATCTGACATTGAGAAGACGGCCTTTCGCACTATGGATAATCATTTTGAATTCCTGGTTATGCCATTCGGGCTAATGAATGCTCCGGCCACCTTCCAAGCTTTAATGAATAAGCTTTTTTGCCCCTTTCTTCGTCGCTTGGTTCTAGTTTTTTTCGATGATATATTGATTTATAGCACTTCTCTGGCTGAGCATTTAACTCATTTACATGTTGTTTTTGATGTTTTTGTAGAGCAACAGCTTTATGCAAACATGAAGAAGTGTCTCTTTGCCCAATCCTATATCGAATACTTAGGTTATATCATCTCAGCCTCGGGTGTGGCGACGGACCGCTTCCAAGACCGAAGCTATGCGTAACTGGCATGTCCCTAAAACAGTGAAAGAGCTGTCGGGTTAACGGGTTACTATCATCGCTTTGTTAAAGGCTACGGTGGTATTGCTAAACCTCTTACTTCTTAACTTCATACAGATTGTTTTGAATGGTCTCCTCGTGCTCAAATTGCTTTCGATTCTCTTAAATCTGCGATGTCTAATGCTCCAGTTTTAGCTCTCCCTAATTTTTTGAAGACTTTTATAATTGAATCTGATGCTTCGGGATTTAGTATTGGTGCAATTCTTATGCAGAAACATAACCCGATTGCTTATTATAGTCATGGATTGACGGAAAAAGAACAGTTGAAGCCTATATATGAGCGCGAACTAATGGCGATTGTATTTGCAGTTCAAAAGTGGAAACATTATCTCCTTGGTCGCCCTTTTGTGGTCTGCACAGATCAGATAAGCCTTCGTTTTTTGCTGGAACAATGTGAAGTCACTATGGATTACCAACGATGGCTTATCAAACTGCTGGGTTATGACTTTGAAATCCAGTTCAAGCCCAGATTGGAAAACAAGGCCGATGATGGTCTATCTCGGATATCCTTTAATAGTTGTTATGCTTGTCCTTCTGATTGGTTTTGTGCTATGTCATTGCCATCTTCTTTGCAGCTGCATGACTTGTACTCAGATATAGCAAATGATTTCTCTATTCAAGCTAAAATAGCAGCTATTCGAAACTCCACATGCTCAGATTCACGATACATTGTTGTACATGATCGCTTATTCTTCAAGAATCACTTGGTCATTCCTCGTTCTTCCCCTCAATTGCAGCTCATTCTCCATGAAGGCCATACTAGTAAGTTGGCTGGTTATCCAGGAGTCCTCCAGACCTTGAAACGCATTGGCTTTGCGTGTTATTGGGTTGGTATGCGCAGAGATATAGAGCGATTTGTCTCTTTGTGTCAGATCTGCCAGCAACATAAGTATAGCACACAGTCCCCCGCGGGGTTATTACAGCCCCTACCCATTCCGACACAAGTCTGGTAGGACATTTCCATGGATTTCATCGATGGACTGCCCTCTTCACATGGCTTCAACTCCATACTAGTTGTGGTGGACCGTCTTAGTAAGTATGCTCACTTCTTGGCTCTTAAGCATCCTTACACTGCTGTAGATGTGGCTGCATTGTTTTCACAAGAAATAGTACGACTCCATGGGTTCCTTACATCTATTGTGTCAGATCGTGACAAGATATTTCAAAGTAACTTTTGGAATGAGTGTTTTAAACAAGCTGGTACCGCCCTCAAGTTCAGTACCGCATTCCATTCTCAAACCGATGGTCAGACGGAAGTTGTCAACCGCTGTCTTGAGACTTTCCTAAGGTGTTATGTCTCACAAACTCCCAGAAAGTGGTTCTCGTTCCTTGCATGGGCGGAATTTTCGTATAATACATCCTTTCACACTGCTCTCAAGACGACACCTTTCACTGTGTTGTATGGCCGTGACCCCCCCCCCCCACTAATTCTGCCATTTGAGCAAGGGAGTACATCGAATTTTGAGCTGGAAAAATCACTTAAGGAACGTGACGAGATGCTTTCAATTCTGCGATTGAACCTTCTCACTGCTCAAGCACAAATGAAGAAGTTTGTGGGTGCCTCTAGAAGACATGTTGAATTTTCAGTGGGACAATTTGTTTTCCTCAAGTTACGCCCATATCGACAGCAAACGGTGATGCGGAGGCTGTGTCAGAAATTGGCTGCTCGTTATTATGGACCTTTTGAGATTATTGAGAGGATTGGACAGGTTTCCTACCGCCTGACACTTCTAGCCACTTCTCGTATTCATCCCGTCTTTCACATCTCCCAATTTAAGGAAGCTAAGGGGGACTTCGATCACGTAACTCTTATTCCTCTAGCTTTGGATTATGCAACTGAAGTGTCGTTTGCCCCTGCGGATATCCTTGATACTCGATATGATGCTGATGGCCATCTTGAGGGACTCGTCCAATGGCAGGGACTACCTGCTCATGACTAAACTTGGGTGCGCGTTAAGGAGTTAGCAAGGCAATTTCCATATTTTAAGCTTGAGGGCAAGCTTTCTCTTGCAGGCGGGGGTAGTGATAGACCCTTTCGAGCTTATGTGAGGAAGAACAAGGCCTCAAAACATTCTTCTACAGATTAAGGTTTGTTTGTAAGGCCAATTCAGTTGTTACAATCATCTTATAATATTGAGCTGAAGTTGGGCTTTGTTATTGTTTATGTTGGGTCTTTATATAGGATTGGATTTAGTGAATTAGGTAGACAAATTAGTGTTCTCAGATTGTAAGGAGAGGTGGTGGGCTCTCTAATAACCCAATCCAAAAGTGTATCATTCTCTTATTAACGTGAAACGCCTTACCGTAGGCTTCAACCACCGTGTTCTTGAGATCACCAGCGTGACAGAAAGGTGAGTTCTTATCACATTGCTTCGGAGACAACCCTGCATTTACGATGGATGGTTTGTGTCACTTCAAAGATGGGAGGATTTCCAACCACACAACTTTCTCATAACCGTTGACATCTAGGTTCAAATTCATGGACTACTGATTCAATATACATCAGATCAAACTTCAGGCATTATTGCAGAAAGCTTGGGAGGTGTGTTAGCTGTGGAATTCCAAAGTCCAAGCTTGACCCACTATGCTTTTGTAAAAGTGAGAATCCGCCTCAATATCACGGAAACGATTCGATTTTATGGATGGGTGAGATTTCAACATGGAGATCTCGTGCTGGCAAAGTTTCACTATGAAAACTTATCACACATGTGCTTTTACTGCCAAAGGATCACGCACAGTTCAACCATGTGCCCTTACGTTTACCCATCGTTGGTGAGGATGTATCTCACATGGCAATGAGTGTTGACGATAATCAACCTACAGAGAGTTTGATCTCCTATACATATCAACAATCTCCCTCTCCACAATTCCTTGATGTCCAAATGCAGTATAAGCAGCAAACAAATGACCAAAGGGAGCAACAACAGGTACCAAACACATGGCCTTAATTTCCTCAGATTCAACCGTTTCACTAACCAAGGAACACAAAGGGTGGATTTAATGCAGAGCCTTTCTACGAACGTCATGTTGAAGGAGGAGCAATACATTTTGGAAACTTTGGAAGTGCATGAGCGTCCTCGTCAAGGCAACCAAGCAAGAGGAGAAATTCCAGAGATGACAAATCTGCGGATCCAAAAAGATCTAAAAGCATCTAAGCTATCGATGTTTCTTTTTAATCACGACTAAGCTGCTTATCTTTTGTCTCACTAAAAGGTTTACAAAAAGTTTAGGATATCTACTAAGTTAGTATAAGGTTCTGGTGTGCTGGTTAGGTTTTTTTAGTTTTTTAGGAACAATTTTTCGTATCGGTTAGATTTTTGGTGTCTTTTAAACATGACTTTTGTACGGTAAGCAACCTAAATACAACTTTTATTTCAAATTAATATACTATGTTATGGGGAAAAATTAACTAGTACATATTAATATTAATAAAGTAATGCAATTTTTATTTTATTTCATTAAAACCAAATATTTGTAATTACATAATAAAAATAAAAATAAATCAAATTTTATTTTGTAACATGTTTTATTTGCATAATGACACATATAAAATAAATTTACAAAATAAAAAATAAAAAATCATCTATTGCATAATAAAAATTTATTGAATTAAATGATGATTGGATAAATTTTTCTGAATGATAAATATAATTTAATATTGTTAATATAACTTGTAATCTATATTTTTTGTTGATAAGTACAACTAGTAATCTCTCAAATATATTTAATATTTAGGTGTACTAAATTGCTTTAATGTGGGAACTAATAATTTCTCAAATATACAAATAATTATTAGTTTATTAAATTATTAGATTATGTATACTAAGTTGCTTTTTTGGGTCATAATTATACTAAATCTTTGATGTGGGAGCAATATTTTTTAAAAACTATTATTATTTTTTATTGTATACTTATTGTGAATATTATGTTTTAATTATTTTTTTATTGTTTAAGCAAAAAAAATTCCAGAATCACATTAGAAAATGTTATTGTACTGATTGGCAAAATTTTGATAGAACTACACTAGATTAAGCCAGTAAACAATTATGCAATTAATAATTAGAGCCAATATATGTGTTCAATACAATGTCATTTCATTAAATGTGTTGTCCTTTCATTAAATACATTGTCCCTTCGTTCTTTCTCTCTCGTAGCTAACTGAAATATTTTTACCTTTTGAGTTAAGATGTCATTTTTACGTACCTAATTAGGATTAGAGAAAATTATATAAAATGTCCTCTTTGAGTTTTAAATTGTATAAAATATCTATTTTTCAAAATTTTTTACGAAATACCACTTTTCACGTAAAAAGAGTATTCAAAACAAATGCATAAAATACAATTCTTTGTACGGTGGACATTTATATGATCTACAATAAACATATATAGTAAATTTATATATATTGTGAATAAAAATATTATATAATTATACATGATAGATATAGTGGATATATATACTGAATAATATGGGCACAAAACTACATAATCCACCATAGACAAATTTACAAATTAAAAAGGAGTACTTCCCTTATAGAAAGTCAAACAGAGATAAAAGAGAATTGGGCCTAAAACCCATAAAAAAGAACCATCGAGACACATGCAGAAGCTTCAGAAGATGCTACGTGTCGACCGAAAAGAAATCCCACTATGCAACTCCGGTGTACCGGCGAAAGATATAATGTCGTGAAAATGCCTCCCATCCATCTCTTTTCTCTGAAAATGACGACGATATTGATTGGATCTTCCCAAACTAATCCGCAGCCATAGACGAACGCGAAACCTGACCAGCTTCAGACAACTCCATGGCCGAGAAACTTTAGTGTTGGCAAGACCAACTACAGTGGCCCGACTCTTGATTAACCACCATCAGTGAGAGCACCAAAGAATTACAAACTCGAACAGAGGATAGTACCGAAGAGGAGAAAGGCTTCAGCCACCATGGATAAAGGAAGACCTAGGGTTTCAAAACCCCAATCTAAGATCTAAATAGCAAATCCAGAGAAAATCTGGATTTGAAAACAAAAACCTAAACTATAAATATACAAAAACAAAGAAAGAAAACAAATAAACAAGAAAATCGGAGAACAAAACTGAGAGAAATCTCTGATCTGAACCGATGGATGAAAGAAAAGCCGAAAAACGAGACCCAAAACTAACTAAAAGCTGAAGCTAGAGAGGACTACAGACAGTTACTGACGAATCGGAAGGTAACCTCCATTGGTGACGACGAAAAGACGGTCTCTCTAAAAGATGAATGTTGGAGAAAAGAGACTTTGTCCCGTCGAGGAACAAAAGAGAGAGAAAGCCCTTTTTTTTATGTATTTTCCTTAATTTAAAATCGAAACATAGAGAAATCGAAACCTCAAATCTATTTCTTGAACTCCATCGATTTTCGAACATAGAGAAATCGCTTTCGATTTCGATTTGAGATTGAGAAGAGGAGAAAGCGATAAATTGATTTGAGGTTTCGATTTCGAAATCAAAATTGAAAGTGAGAAAGGGATAAAATCGATTTAGGGCAAAATCTAGAGATTTCAATTTTGTTAGGGGTAAAACACGGCGTTTTGATGTTTCATTAACCTAACTAACGTCTAGTTTAATTATACTAACGATGATTAGCGTCTGTTGATTTTGACTAACGGTAAACCTAATATGGCGTGATCAACTACAAGTTTGTGATTTATTTGGAGAAAGAAGAAGTTCGAGCTTAAATTGGCTAAGTTAAATTGACCGTTTTCCAATATGTTTAATACAACATCATATTTTCGAATCGTAAATGTCCAGTATATTTGGGCCTGAAGCGTGATAAAGGCCCATAAACCACAGTTGTTATCCAATTTTTCTCTTCTCTTCAGATAGACTGATAGAGTGTGTGACGAGCTATGCCGATGTCCGTACACTCCGGCATTTCCACCAGCCCAGCGACTACGGTATCATCAAGTTGTTTTAACCGGAACGCTTCTCACCGTCGAATTGGCTTCAGTTCTGTGAAATACTCGGTGGAAACTGCGGAGGCTGATCGGTGAGTGAGGTTGAAGAACGGAAATGACTCACTGGAGATATGTAGAGTTCTTACGGTATGTGGCAGACGAGTGGAGGATGGGGGGAAATCGAACGAAACGACGCCGTTGAGGCAATGCTCCGTTACGCCGATTCTAGCCTCACTACCTTCGACTTGGCCGACATTTGTAAGTAGCTTGCCGTTCAATTTTGTTGCTCTAATTGCTTTGTCCTCTGAGTGTGTGCGTACGCCATCTTGTCACTAAAAATTGGTATAGGAATTATCAAAATTGGATGGAAAGATTCCAGAATTTTGATGACCTTCTATGTGTAGTGCTATGTTTTTGCTTATAGAAGAATTGAACTGCTAGGTGTGTGTGGAGAATACTAATAAAATTGAGCTTAGTTAGTTTGTTTCTCTGGGAATGATGGTCCGTCTGAAGATCTTTACGGCATTTTTATAAATAGGGTTCGTCGAGAGCGTCCTCCAGAGTACTTGGAAAAGATTAAAGGGTAAGTTAAAGTTCCCGTTTTGGAGTTTTTCAATAGCCTATTGATTAAACTTTGTATAAGATATGGTAGATTGGCAAAATGATAAGGCTATTGAATTGATGCAGTTTGACGAAATGGGTCCCTCCTCCAGTAAAGATGACAAGTAGCTATGTTCGGGACAACATTGATAAATCGCGGAAGCGAATGGATGTGGCTTCTCTTGATATGCTTCAATTTCACTGGTGTTTCTCCCTTTTCCTAATTACTAGTAATTTTTGTGTTCTATTGTATCTTATTAAAATAAATATGCTTAGCAGTTTACATAGATTAGTTATCATTTTCACTCTGCGTACTGTATTGTTTGCTAATCTGTAATTTGGAATAGGTGGGATTATGCAAATGATGGTTATCTTGATGCACTGAAGCATCTTACCGACCTAAAAGAAGAAGGTAAGATTCTCTCTTGTGATTATACTTTTTATCTATCTATTGGTTTGATTAAGCTGCACCTTTGAAATGCTTGCAGGTAAAATCAAGACTGTTGGTTTGACAAACTTTGATACAGAGAGACTTCAGAAAATCTTAGAGAATGGAATCCCTATTGTTAGCAATCAGGTGAATGCCACCCCGCTGTCCTAACAATTTATCCCTTTATTCAGATGCATTTATCTTTAAACCTCTTTGCCAAAATTTTGCAGGTGCAACACTCCATTGTAGACATGCGTCCTCAACAAAAAATGGCTCAGCTTTGCGAGCTCACAGGCATCAAACTTATAACGTAATTATACACTTTCAAATACTTATTTGACTTCTTCTACTTTACAACAGATTAACCACACTTATTTTGTCTTTGAGTGCAGATATGGAACAGTGATGGGTGGTCTCTTGTCAGAGAAGTTTCTTGATGCCAATCTAACAATCCCTTTTGCTGGTCCTCGCTTGAATACTCCTTCTCTCCAAAAATACAAAAGGGTAATTGTTCAATCATTCACAGATCCGCTCTGTCATCAACAGTTTTTATTTTCTGACTTTAGGTCTCATGAGTTCATCATTACAGTATCAGCATGCTTTTACAGTTTCATGATTTTTAAGAGTTACACTACACAGATGGTTGATGCGTGGGGAGGGTGGAATCTATTCCAAAGTCTACTTCGGACAATGAAAAGCATAGCAACAAAACACGGAGTCTCTATTCCGACAGTAGCTGTGAGATATGTACTAGATCAGGTATATGCTCTTCTTCACATCACATGGATAACTCTGGATTCTTGTGGCCAATCTAGTTTGTTGATATGTCTGAAAACTGGGGTTCTCATCGCAGCAAGGAGTTGCTGGATCGATGATTGGGGTTAGACTCGGGTTAGCGGAACACATACAAGACACAAACGCAATATTCTTATTAGTCTTGGATGAAGAAGATATCAATAGTATAGAAGAAGTTCCTAAGAAAGGTAAAAAATTTCTCCAAGTGATTGGTGACTGTGGAGACGAATACCGAGGCATATGATGTGGGTAGTATATATTGTATACAGTATCAATCAATCAGCTCATGTAATTATACTTTGATAATGTGATTATAAACTTTTGGTTTAAGTGAATTGGATGACATCTTAAACAACAGAACTCTTATTTTTTGGCCTCCTAAGAATATGTATGGTGATCCACAAAACAACACAAATTCAATAGATTACATGTGACTGCAAAACACAAAATTTGGTGCAAAAAGTCTCCAAACCGAACGCAAAATGAAAATAATATAGAACACCAAATTTGGTGTTATTTGCTATATTGGCCCCCTTATATTTGGTTTAACACTATGTTTAACACAAAACATTAAAATATTATGCTTTGGTCTTCTATATTTAAGAACAATTTTGATCACATTTTATATCATCTAATTTAATGATAAATAATATATTTTTGTGTGATATTTGGTGTTGTGGTTGAAGATGAGAGACACTATAACACTAAATTTGGTGTTATTTCAAGCTAAATTTAAAGTTGTGTTAGAGTATTATGGTTGTATATAGGTAAAAGCAAGTAGATATGAAAGAGAAGCCAGCATCTGATACAGAAAAGTTTACAAAATCGAGAAGGTTTCATACATGTAAAAGACTAAAAGTCAGCAGCAAAGTCGGACAAGTATAGTTACTAGACATGCAAATGCAGTTACATGAGTTATATACTTAAGACAGTATATAGTAACCAAATCATTTGCTTCTGTAGTCATCTCCACAGTCACCAATCACTTGGAGAAGATCTTTACCATCCTTGGTAGCTTCTTGTATGTTACTGATATCTTCATTATCCAAGACTAATGAAAATATTGCATTTGCGTCTTGTATGTGTTCTGATAACTCGAGTCTTACCCCAATCATTGATCCAATAACTTTATATTTACGTCCAAAATTAGTGTCTTTTTATGAAACGGTTTATGAATTTAAAATATCACTTTTCATTTTATTTTTATTTTTAGTCCGCGAACTGTAATTTTTATTTGTTATTCTTTGTCATTATTTATCTTTATTAATAGTATAATAGTTTTATAAAACTTAATAATAATTTATAGTTTGTTTAAACATTAAAAAATGGAGTAAATTGATGAGCATTTGGTTTAAATAGTTTGGCAGTTTCCAAAGCATTGCTTGATGTATAGAATTTTTTTTTTACTAACCAAGCATCTAAATGATAATCATAATAATTTAAATTTATCACATACATCAAATCAACATATTTACTATAATTTTGGGACATAACTCATTAAGATTTTCTTTTTTTCCTCAATTATTATTCTATTTGTTCTAATATATAGAATTCACATTTATTATAAAAAAAATACAACTGATAATAATTAGTAACTAGAGTCATTGAACCGGTGCTTAAACCTAATTAGGTAGTCTCTTTTGACCTTATAAAAACACACTCGAAACATAAAGTACAAACTTGCAGTTCTTTCGATAAACATTTTTCCCAATATTTGTATCGACTTCTGTCTTTTGAGTCTCGCTTCTTCAATTTCTTTCTATGGCTTCCTCCAACAAGAATTTCAGAATCAATGGAATTAGTTTTCTCATGTCTCTGCATGATGATTTGCTTTTTGAGATAGCTTCCAAATATGTTGGTTCGTCTTTGTCGTCCATTCGTAACCTAAGATTAGTGTGCAAGAAGTTTCAAGTTCTATGTGATGATGATCGTATTCTACAAAGACTTTCAGTTGAAAAAGAACGATTTTGCCCAAATTGGGGAAATCCTATGCAAAGTTATATTAGATATAACAGGTTATGCCTAATTGGGAATATTGTGCTATTTTTATGATGATCATAAAGATGAAGGTCTAATATTGTTATGTGATGCTTCTCAAAGTGGTTATCTTGAGACCATGTATCTATACTCGGTCAAGCTAATATGTCTCGGAGGATCATCAAAAGAGGAAGGTTTTAAATTATGTCATCTTCTCTCATGTCGTTAATGTCCAAAATGATAAAAAAAATTTAATTTTCTTCGCAGATCTGTCTACAAATATCTAAGGACTAATGCCAATTATGTTTTTTTCAGAGTTGAAAATATTATATGTTAGAGATATTTGTAACTGTGACGGTTCAACTAAAAGATTCCTTCGCATCAACATTCCATGGCATAACTATGATGTAAGTGAAGACATGTCTTCATCTTCTGTTTGTCGATTGTGTTTATGAGATAGCATTGTCCGTGATACACTAGATGGATAACTATGAATAATTTTTTTCTTATATAGTTTCCATGTATCTTTTTTTTTCTATGTAATTTTGCTATAAGTGTTTTTCTTTTGTAATTTTTTAATGCATGAAGTTAGTTACATTTTAAATATTATCTAATTTACTTATATATCACCTATGTTTTTTGTTTTTAATATTGTGGATTACTATTTTAAGTTCTATATTTAATTCAAACTTTATTTTTCAAAAGTATAATCTTTCATGTTGTATTCATGACTTTTTTTTTATTCACAGATTTTGTAATATATATTTTTTTCAACTAAGGGTTTTTGTAATATATATATATATAAGAAATAATGAATGTAAAATTAAAATCCGAATAAATGAGTATTTAATTTATTACATCTATTTTACTCTAAAAATAAAAAATATTTTAATAGTTGGTATTCACTGATCAAAATACACATGTCCTCTCTGTCCTACATAAACTTAAACAAAAAGGGCATAGTTAGGTGATATAAAATTATAGTTCATAAACTAATTTAGTTTCGTACTAAGGAATCATCAACTTTTATAAAATGATAATACTAATAACCGTTTTGAATTAAATATGGAAATTCTACTCATCAATTTCTATGAAAGTATAAATAAATAAGAAAAATATTTATTTTTAATTAACAATAACTAATATGAAATACGTAAACATAATAAATGTCATCACATTGAAAAAATATTATTGAAGAAATATTATTGAAGAAAATAATACTTAACTTGATATTACTTGAATTACCTTGTGATCATAGTTGTAGAAATTTTCTACAATTAAGAGTGTAAGAAAATTATTAATACTACAATTTAAAATTTTAGAGATAACTAATAGTAGCTATAATTCAATTCTTAATATTGCATATAACGCTATTATTATTGTATAAATTATATATTTTTGAATTTTCTCCAGAACGCTATCATTATTGTATAAATTATATATTTTTGTTTAGTTGTTATTAATCTGAACAATTATGAACATATAAGATGTAGTTATTAGGACAATTAAGAATTATTTCTATATTACGTAATATACAATAATATTTACGTCAAAATAATAAAAAATTATATGGTATCATAACTTATCTTTATTTATTGTGTTTGATAACCCCACTCTTGACAGACACCTTTCGACAATTCAGTCAATATTTTCAATTGTCGACATTTAAATGAGCAATAAAACAAAAAAAAGTTTAAATGTGTAAGTAATTGCTATATTATTATAAATTATCACTAAGCACACGATTCCCATCTAAAAACACATATATGATAATCATTCATCACACAAATCCCATCATAAAAACACTTATGTATATCACATATTTAAATATTTATGATGTGATCACTGGGGCTGAACGATTTTATTAATAAAGAATATCAGGTATTGGAATTCATTTTATTAATATAAAATTACTAAATTTATGTTCAAAATAAAACTTATCTTTTTTACTCTTATATATTTGTTATTATGAAATAATCAAATACCAATATAAGCAATTTTCTGACAAAAGAAAAGTTAATATAAAATTACTAAATTTATGTTCAAAATAAAACTTATCTTTTTTACTCTTATATATTTGTTATTATGAAATAATCAAATACCAATATAAGCAATTTTCTGACAAAAGAAAAGTAGTAAATGTATAAGTTATACAATTTAAAATGATTACTTTGTAATATGTAAAGATTTTTATAAAATATATAGAACCACATACACTACTTATCTTAATATTTACTAATTAAATAATCTAGTTAACATAAAATTTCTTTAAACGTATAATTCTTTCAATTTAATACTATATCATATATTTAATTTTATCCTATGAACAATACTAACAGTATAATTGATTATAGAATTATAATTTGATTATTTGGATATTGCTCATAGGATAAAATCAAAACATAATCATATTATTCATGATAAATAAAAGTTAGTAAATAATTTGAGTCGTTAAATAATTTTGAATCAAATTATTATTTTATATAAAACAGAAATCCTAACTATTATTTATTAATTAATTTCTATTATTATATATTCAAAAAACTCTGATTTACTTCTATCATGATATATGGACATATATATTTCGATTGCTTATCTTTATTCTTGGATGAAAGTTGAAGTTTCCTTTTTTTCTTTCTTTTCCAACAAACAAAATATTATCTACAAACAAAAAATAAGTTGTTATGTTTTTAATCAGTTACTTTTGATGTTTTGGCCTGACATGTTAGGTTTCAAAGAAAAAAGAGATAGTATTTCAATCTATATATTTTTGTATATTAACAAGAATGAAATTGATTAAATTTGCTAATCAGATATTAGGGTAAACCATTAAAATTTTAAATTATTTGGATTATGTACTTGGGAAAAATCAATATATAATGTTTGAACAAACTATTTTATGTATATTATCCAAGAAAAATAATTATTAAGTGTATAAGATTTTCACACTTATTTTTTTTTTGTTCTCGATTGATCCATGCCTTCTTATCTCGCTTATTGTTTAAATAAGTCTAAAAAAAATTATAACAGATAAATATATTTTACATTTTACAAACATATAAAATAAAACACCATATTTACACTTTAATATATATATATATATATATATATATATATATAAAATACTTAGCTTATAAATGAATGTAGAAGCAAACTAGCTGTTATTGTAATTGAAGCAATCTTCTCCATACAAAATACAAGCTAAGTTATAAATAAACATAGTCATCATCATATAATTATGTTAATATAATGATCATCAAAAATTTTAATTTTTAACTTTATATATAAATTAATTCAATTAAGATTGAAATCGTCTTTTTATTATTTTATAAACGATAATCTAACAAATATAGAAAGATATAATTTATATTTATATTCATAGCCATTTTTTTCTTGATCAAATAAAATATATATACTGATTGTTTTAAAAATATTATCGAAGAAAAAGAGAATAAAATCTGTTTTACAAATATCTTTATCAGTTTTTGCAGATAGTTAACTAAACCTTCAAAAATACTATTATTACATACATTATTCAGTAATTTCTTATTATTTATAAAAAACACTAGCCATTAAATTATATAAATGTTGTTACAAAATTTTTAAAATATATATTTATACACAATACTTTATTAATTTTAACTTATTTAATGTTTGATCTTATTATGTAAACATACACTATTTTATTTTCTTCTTTCTAATATAACAAAGTTTTGTTTATAAAAAATAATTGTTTGAAAAAAAAATAACTATTATTTGTCTTAATCCCTATCAAATTAGTGTTGTGGTCATGATATACGTATAAATATATGATAGATCAAATTATTGTAAATATTGATTAAAAATATATAAGTAAGAAAACTTATCTTTCAATTAATTAATTAATAATAAATAAATAGAATCTTATATTCATATGTTGAGATATGGTTAAAATATCAAGAAAAATAAGTTATTTTTCAGATTTTATGGAGAAAGTTCAACATCTCTTTTGGAAAATATGATTACAACAGTTACTATGAAATTTCAGTGTAAAAATGATTTTACTTAATTTTACATTCATTTTATACAATATTATTCATAAATAAATACTTAGTTATATATTTTCTATTTATTCGTAAATGACTATAAAAAAATTTCAATCAATTAAAAGGTTATTATATTACAAAAATAACACTTTAAGTAATATACCATTAAATATGTACAACATATGATAATAATCAATTAATATAAAGACTTCAATGTATATTTTATATCATTAAAATATATATGTATATTATGTCATATAATTAATCTTCTATTCTATTCATTTTTTGTTTGTTATTATATTATATAGCTTATACTATTTTGAACAATATTATTGAAACAACTAATAAAAAACATAGAATTTCAAGCACTGAAGATACAAGCACGCATTTTGTTAAGTATTGTATTTTAGAAAAATCTAACCAATATACTTAACATGAAACTAAAAATAGTCAATATTATATTTTAGTATCAATTTTTTGTAAATATTCTATCATAAACATTGATTCACTCTTAATATATTATGTACAACAAATTAGGAAAGAAAATATTACGAATTATAAAGTTTAAAAAATATAACGTTTTCTATTCCGGATTTATGATATTATATGAATGAGCAAAAGAAAAAAAAACTTACAGATTTTCATGTTCTCCTTTCTTTTTGTCAGATCTGAGTTCGTAAAGAAAGAAAGATCATATTTGTACACTAAAACAACAAACTATTTATGTAAGAAATAGATTTTTTTTCTATAAATCAAAACCATAATTATTTTAATACAAAATCTGATAAAAACAAATTTTTTTCTTTGTTATAATATAATACTAGATGAGTAAAGAAGAAAACTTGCATACTTTACATTTTCTTGAGTAGAATCGTTTTTTCTAGAGAGAATATGAATAGTATTTTTCAGAGTAAAGATGCAAATGAATGAACAAACCTTTTGGTATCTATGATTATATTTATTTACGAATTTATTTTTAACTAAATCTGAAAATAATATATTAGTGGTTAACATTTTCAATTGCCCAATCCTATATGTAAAGCCCAGCTCATATCATAAATTTTTTTATTAGGCCAATTGTCCAATAGTTGATCCATTAACCTTTTTAAAACTTAATTTTTTATTCATTTAATGAAAAAAAAATTATTTTTATTGTAGTATAAAGCATATCCTAATTATTTTCAAGTTATCACTAATATTTATATATTTTACAGAGAAATATAAATCAATATAGAAAAATAAAATCAAAATCATTAATTTGGTATATAGTTTTAATACTAAACAATAACACAAAATTTAATAGTTTTAAAATATCAAATTAATTTTATAAGTTACATATATATATTTCATCACAAATTATTCTTAAAATCAGGATTCTAATGACTTCCATATAATCAAATAATTAAATTTTATTAGTTTATGAAATATTTATAATCCTTAAAAAACAATAAAAATGAAAAATAATCCTACACTGTAGCGCGGTTTGAATCCTACTCTTTACATATTAAAGTGGGAGACACTTTCATTGTTGACGTATTATAAAGTATAGGATAAAATTAACCTACGGTTCATAATTACCCTTAAAATAGGCTTAAAGTAAGTTCTTTTCTTTTGTCAACATTGGGCCATAACTGGCTGGCCCATTAGCCAAGTTCTTACTTAATGTAGGCAGTAAGACTCGATCCCTGAATGTGAGATAGTGAATGTCTGCAGAGGACTTAACACCTGCCACTAGACTAATGTTACTTCACAAAGGTAAGATCATTATAAACTTTTATATAAATTCAAAATTAATAAAGATTAAAAAGAAAAAACTCTTAAAAACTCAAATTCAATGGGAAAAATATATGGGCTACAAATTCTATTCTGGTTCATGTTTGGATTCAGTTTTCCGGATACATAGATTTATGACTCATTCTGGTATTATGTCGAGTTCAGTTCCTCTAATTCAATTTTTTTTTTAAAACTTATTCAAGTACTTTTATTTTTTGGATAGGATTTGATTCGGTATTGAAGTAGTTCGGGTATTTTATATAAAAATTAAAAAAAATTAATATAAAAACTCTTAAAAGCTTAAATTTGGTTCCGGTTTGGGTTCGGTTTTTCGAGTATATAGATTTAAGACCCATTTAGATATTTTATCATGTTTTCTTCGGGTTCGATTCCTCTAATTCATGCCTCTAAAACAACATTTCGAAAATAATATTTCAAAATATCAACATGGGTCTAAGAATCTAGACAAACATGAGTTAAAAAAATAATCGAATTCCGCGCTATAGCATGGGTATAATTTTAGTATGAAATTAAATGTACATGCGTAATAAAAATTGTTAATATATAATTAACCTTATTAGTTTTTTTCAAAGAAAACAATCAGATATATAGTGCATAATCCTAGTTTTATAATTAAAGTTGATATAAAATTCTCAAGTGACAGTAAATGCAAGGGAATGTATATTGCATTGAACTCATTATATAATTAAAAATCTAAGTACTAATCGCGATCAAATAAAAATGGAAGCAATATATGCATAAATAAATAACTAAATGATAGAGATGAAGAAATGTTTCACTTGTTGACAGTAAATGTTGAAAATATAATTCCAAAGCTGTGTCCAATAAGCATACTCAAACTTAACAAAGGAAAGACCAGAGTCAGTTTGTCCTACGTAGATCTTCCTCACCATCATCCCACGTGGCTCCTCCATGCCATATGGTTAATTGACTTGATAACATTTTTAGACGTGACAAACTGTGAGACTTTTGACTGATCCAAACGTACCTTTAAATACTCGACAAAGGAGTCAACTTGGGCTCAAAATGTAGATCCCATGACGATGTACTTCTGTTTTTCCTCTGCATTGAACAGAAAACAAAGGTCAAAAGGTGAAATAGATATCAACTCCTTCCTATAGATGTACAATGGCTTTAGATACAAACAAGGAATCTTTAGCCCCAATGTATTTTATAAGTTTATGTGCACCTCTTACCTGTGTAAAGTAACCTTGTTTCCCAGCTTTCATTTCCTGCAGTTAGGACTAGGTTGGCGGGCTCGTTCCGCCCCGGAAAACACTTGCGAGCATTAGAAAATTTTAAAAAAATCCGAATCCACCCCGCCAAAAAAACAGGTTCAAAATCCAGATCCGCATCCGCCCTGTAGTCAACCCGCGGAAAAAAAAACCCAACTTACCGGACTAAAACCGGCGTAATACCCACGAAAAACCCGCAAAAAAATAGCATGTTGTTTTTTTGAGTCGAAACAACACGTTGTCTAAGCCATTTGTTTGAAAACAACACGTTGTCTAAGCCATTTGTTTGAAAACAACACGTTGTCTAAGCCATTTGTTTGAAAACAACACGTTGTCTAAGCCATTTGTTTGAAAACAATACGTTGCCTAAGCCATTTGTTTGAAACCAACACGTTGTCTAAGCCATTTGTTTGAAAACAACACGTTGTTTAGATAACCCGCGGGCTTAACCCGCGGGCTTAACCCACTTAGCTCAAATAAATATGGACTCCGTCCTTTTAGGCCCGCAAAAAAGTGGTCCTCACTTCCTAAACCCATACCCACAACCCGCGAATTTTCGGACCACTTCCCACCTCTAGTTATGAAGACTGTAGAGGTTTATGGATATGTAGTTGTGTTCAAAACAAAAAAAAAGATATTAATAAAGGTCTGATGGAAAATTACCAAGCAAGTATCAAGATTCTGATATCAGTATGTGACACTTCCAAATTGGAGAATAGTTCTAGATTAAACCAAAAGTATCAGAAGCTGTGTTCTCAAGATTCTGAATAATATATTTATGGCAGGAGGAAGCTGATTATAACAGAAGATTTAGCTTGTAAAGAAATATGATTTGATACTCAATCAGATGGGCATACTGATTAAATAAGTGATCTATTTGATCCATCTCTTTACTCGGGGCTGTACTTGAAGCTGAACAAAAACTACACAAAAGTCAGAAAAGGAAAGAGAAGATAAGAGGAACCACGAAAGCTTTCTAGATGGGGAAAAATCTGAGAGACTGAGTGAGGCACCTGATTCGATTCAAAGACTCATACCATTTTTGCAACAATTTGTTTATTTTCTTTCATAAAGTTCTCAAAATGTATTCGGTGTCTTGTAAACTAACTCCCAAAAGATCTTATTATACATTGAAGTGCGATCACCCAATTACTTGTGGCATGTTGAACCAGTATGAGTCAATCTTTGCAGAAACCACAAAAGCAACGAAGTACTTAAACCTTTTGAGTTTGTAGACTTGATTTAAACGTATCTAATAAGAAAAGGTTGGTCATGACTAGAGCAAAACTACAGAAAATCACAAACTTGCATATTCCTGCATTCTAGAGTCATAATAAACAGACATTCTTGTTTTACTTAAAGCTAATCTATTACACAATTTCTGAGATGACCAGTTTCATAACTTATGAGATCTCCTTTTTCGACCAAAAGCTTTATCAGTCCCAAGTGTATGACCCACATTCTTTAGATACCAAAGTGCTGTTTCTGCTGCTTGCTCAGCTGCCATTTTCTTCTTCAGTTGTGGCTCCCCAAAACACTCTAAAACTGTTATCTCAGTATCGTCTTTCATTTCAACCATAGCTTTAGCTTTAAATCTGAACAGTAACAAACAAAAAGGGATTTCAAACCTAAATATCATTAAGTAAATACAGAGATTATATACACTTACAATTTCATATGGCATGGACCCTCGTCGAAACACTCGTACACTGGCATTTTCCAATGCTTCATACAACATAACTCATGTAATTTTGATTTGGCTGACACACTTGGAGTCTCTTCTAAACAACAACCAACATGCATGTGAGCAACAGACCAAAATATCAACTGAAAACTAAACCCCAAATCCAGAGAAATATTTTATCTTTTTGATTCATCTATATTACAAACACAACACTCCCATTCTTATACCATAACCCCAAATCTCAATAACTTAAAAGAGATCTTTAGGCTAATTAAATACCTATAACACCACACCAAAATTAACAAAAACGATTAAGAGAAACAGTACCTTCGGATTCTTTGGACTCGATCTGCATTGCAATATCTTCTTCAGCAACATCATTCAGCTTCCTTAGTTTACATCCACATTCGCTTCTCGGTTGCATCATCCTCTTTTGTTTCTGGTAATTAAAACAAAACAACAGAAACTAAATTAAATGATTTAACAGAAGAAAATCAATGTTAGTTAGGGTTTTGACGACATTAACAAACTGGGTTTGTGATCTTACGAACAAATATAAAAACAAAATTGAATCTTTTCTTCTCGATTTAGAAAATTTCAGAGCGAAAGAGAAGAAGACTATTCCTATATCTAATCGGATTCTTACCATGGAGGAAGAAGAAAGACTTGATGCTTCTCTTACTAAAGGACGAAGAGACATAGTTGGAACTTGAGAAAAAAGATCTTCTTTATAATTTGATGGAATTTGAGTGGCTATTTACTGCGTCAACTACCTCATTGATGCTTCTGATATTCTTTTGAGCTTCCCCAAACTCGTAATTCGTGTACCTTTAATATGCGTGTATCAGTCAAATCAAATCAATCTATCATTGGGCCTATACGTACTCATCGGCTTTGTTTCACTGGGCCCATTTCTTTAACAAAATGATACAATTGATATTACTTTGTTTTTTCCTTTTCGCGAGTTAAGACTCAAAGTATTTTTCTTTTCGTCGGTTTATAAACTACAAGTATGTTTATTTCATCATTTTTTTTGTCGACAAAAGGGTACAAAAGCCCAACATGTTTATTTCATAATCAATAAATAACGAACGGTTATAATAGTAAAAAAAAAAAATTTAACGGTTTAAAAATCTGATTTGATCGATCAAACTCTTCAAAATTTTTATCAGAAATAGTGATTTGAATATGACAATATTGTTGTATATTATTGTTATTGTTGTGTATTATATAATCAAATCGATCGTTTATATAGAAGTAAAAAATTAGTTTTATAGTATGCGCATAGTGATGTGTGAGCTCCACATAAATTAATATATTATTTTAAGTTATGAAAACGTGGCTCCTCTGACTTTTGTAACATTCCCCCTTGGAGGCCACTGTCACAAATGTTTTTTGTGGTTTGTCTTTCGTTACCTCGTTAAAAACTTTTCCAAAAAAATTCATTGGAAAAAAAGCATAGCAAGGTAAAAAGAGTACAACTGTACCAGCTCCCCCTCGAATGATCAGGAGAGTATCTTTATAGGTCTTGTAGACGGCGCATTCCAATGCTACAAACATGTTGTCTGAATTTAGTGGTGGATAGTGACTTTGTGAAGAGGTCAGCAGCATTGTCACACAAACAAACATATTTTATTTCAATCTCTTTGTTCTTCTCAAGTTCTTGAGTGTAAGAAAAGAACTTTGGAGGAATATGTTTCATCCTGTCGCTTTTGATATATCTTTCTTTTGTTTGGGCAACACATGCATCATTATCTTCGTATAGGATAGTTGGTTCTATTTTGTAGTTGATTCCACTACTTGATCAGATGTGTTTATTAATGGATCTAAGCCATACACATTCTCTACTTACCTCATGCAGTTGGATGAGTTTATCATGGTTCGTAGAAGTAGCTACAAATGTTTGTTTCTGAGAACGCCAAGATATAGCGGTGCCACCGATTGTAAAGACGTATCATGTCTGTGATATATCCTTGTGTGGATCTGACAAATATCATGCATCTGCAAAACCAATCATTTGACCATTTGAAGTTTAGAATAAAATAATCCTAAATCAGTAGTCCCTTGCAGATAACGAAAGACATGTTTAATTTCATTCCAATGTTTTTGCGTAGGGGATGAACTGAAACTTGCCAAAAGGTTAACTGCAAATGATATATCGGGTTTAGTACAATTTGATAGGTACATAAGAGCTCCAATTTCACTCAGATACGGTACTTCAGGACCGAGTATCTTTTTATTTTCCTCAGCTGGTCGAAAATGATCATTTTCAATATGAAGAGATCTAATGACCATTGGGGTGCTAAGAGGAGTCGTCTTATCCATGATAAAATGTTTTAACACTTTCTTAGTGTATTGGAATGATGAACAAATATGTTCTTTTCGGAATGCTCTATTTGTAGGCCTAGACAATATTTTGTCTGCCCGAGATCTTTCATCTTGAATTCTCCTTTTAGATAGTTTGTTGCTTTATGTACTTCATCTCGTGTTCCAATCATATTTAGATCATCAACATATACCGCAATTATCACAAATCCGGTTGTTGTTTTCTTAATGAAAACACATGGACATATATGATTATTCACATATCCTTCTTTTGTCAAATGTTCACTAAGACGATTATACCACATTCGACTAGTTCATTTTATCCCATATAATGATCTTTGTAATTTTATTGAACACAACTCTTTGGGTTTTGATGCAAATGCTTTTGGCATCTTGAATCCATTAGGTATTCTCATATAGATATATGTATCTAATGACTCATATAAATATGATGTTACGACATTCATTAGTCGCACCTCAAGATTTTCATCAGCAGCTAAACACATCAGAAATCTGAAGGTAATAGCATCCATAACGGGGGAATATGTTTCCTCATAATCAATCTCGGGTCTTTGAGAAAAGTCTTGAGCTACAAGTTGAGCTTTGTATCTCACAATTTCATTTTTCTCATTTCGTTTTCTAACGAAAACCCATTTGTATCCGACCGGCCTCATCTCTTTAGGTGTGACTCGAATAGGCCTGAATACATTTCGTTTGTTGAGTGAATCAAGTTCAACTTGCTATGCATCGTTCCATTTAGCCAATCGTGTCTCTTTTGACATTCATATACAGATTTTGGCTCTAAATCATTGTTCTCTTCATTGATATATTTTGCCACAAGATATGAGAAAATGTCATCAACTACTTCATTTCTATTCTATATTTTTCCATTATGGATGTAGTTGATAGAAATCTCATGATTTCTAGTTCTTGATGCTCAATATCATCATTAGATTCTTGATTCTTTTCTTCCACAATGCTTTCTGCTATTTTGGGTATAGTTTGCCTTTCAGCTTTTTTTCGTTTTCTACGATTTTTATCTTTAGAGCCCACAAGTCTACCACGCTTCACGTGGGTTCTAGACTCATGTGTACCATCTGCTATTCCACATTCTTGTGGTTTTCAATTCGAGCAGAAACATTTGTAGTAGATATATGCAATTTTATTATCGTTTTAGTATCTACAAATGCATCATGAAGCTGATTTGCTATACTTTATAAATGAAAAATTTAGTTAAGAATTTTTTGTAGGAGGATCAAGATGTAGCAATGATGGTACAAACCATTTGATATATTTTCCTACTTACTTGTTTTCTCCCCTAGAACCAGGAATACTTTTTCATCAAAATGACAACAGGCAAAATGTGACGTAAATATGTCACCAATTTGTGGTTCTAGGTACCGTATAATTGAAGAGAATCACAACCAACATATATTCATAACCTCTTTTGTGGTCCCATCTTTCTTCGTTGTGAAGGTGCAATTGGTACATAAATCGCACACCCAAAGATTCTTAGATGTGAAACATTTGGTTCACGACCAAATGCTAACTGTAATGGAAAATATTTGTGATGTACACTTGGTTTTATCCGAATGAGTGTTTCTGCATGAAAAATAGCATGGCCTTATACAGAGGTTGGAATTTTTGATCTCATTATCAATGGTCTTGCAATCCATTGCAGACGTTTAATTAATGATTCAGCCAATCCATTTTGTGTACAAACATGTGTTATAGAGTGTTCCACATCAATTTCCATTACCATACAATAATCATTGAATGCTTGAGATGTGAATTCACCAGCATTTTCTAGTCTAACTCTTTTAATTGGATAATCAGTGAATTGAGTTCTAAGTTTGATTATTTGAGTTAGAAATCTCGTAAATGCCATATTTCGAGATGATAATAGACAAACATGTGACAATTTGCTTGACGCACCAATCAACACCATAACATAGTGGAATGGCCCACATGGTGGATGTATAGGTTCACATATATCACCTTGAATGCGTTCAAGGAATTTTGGTGATTCAATATCAATTTTGTTTGGCAATGGTCTCGTGATCAACTTTCCAAGAGAATATGCAACACATCATTTTATTTCCCAAACATATCTCATGGGGTTTCAATGAACGACCATGTGAGCTTTCTATTATTTTTCACATCATTATGGTGCCCGGATGACCAAGGCGTTTATGCCACAATATTAAATCTTCATGATTTTTTTTATCACGAGGTTAGATTCAAACGCATCTATATAAATATGATGCAAACCAGGAAGAAGTTCTAGAGTCTTTTGCAGTATAAGTATTTTTCCGGACTTATGAGAAATGATATACATATACTTCTTTCCATTCTCTGTTGATGACTGAGTATCATATTCCTTGAAGGTATATATCTTTAAAACTCAGTACATTCTTCTTAGAATTCGGAGAATATAAGGCATTATTAATGAAAAAAAATTCCATTAGGCAACATAAAGTTAGCCTTTCCACTACCTTTAATGAGGTCTATAGGATCTGCTATTTGTATTGACAATAGTTTTTGCCGGTTTTTAATCATTGGAAACTCTACTGTCTTTCAGATTAGTGTGTGTTGTTCCATTATCTAGTATACAAAATTCTTTGATATATTTCTTTGATTTTGTTTGGTTTGTGTATTGATCCATTTCTACAAAAAGAATGATTAATAAAAGTAGATAATAAAACATATTTTATTGAAAACATAATAATAGCTAAACATTAACTTTCTTTTTAGAAAAACAAATGTGCATATTATGAAAATAACTTAAATGCATAAAGCTTATTATTAGAGACTAGTTGTCTTATTACAAAGCTCTTTAATCGTCATCATGAGTGGTTTCATTGAAATCTCCTACGGAATTAGAAGATGCAAGGCAAGATGTTCCATCAAAGTGCTCTGCAAAATTCACTTCCTTCTTTTTGCCTTTGATCGACTCTTGGTATAACTTACAAAGATGTGGAGGTGTGCGACACACATGGGATCAATGTCCTTTTGATCCACATCTAAAATAATAATTTTCATGTTTCTGGAGAGAATTTATAGTTCTTTCCCCCTTGGATTTCCTTCAGATCGGACCCATTTGAACGATTTTCTCCCTGTAGATTGTAAGTTTTCCCACGTCCGCGATTATATCGGCGACCACGACCACAACCATGATATGGCTGGTTTTTTCTTTGTGGAGTTTTTACATCCATTGCATTTATTTCAGGAAATGTCTTAGTTCCCGTTTATCGGGAACTATGGTTTTTGAGAAGGAGTTCATTATTTTGTTCTGCTAATTAGAGTGTTACAATCAGCTCATAAAAACGTATGTACCTAAAATTTCTATATATCTCTTGCAAGACACGATGTTTTTTGTGAAATGTGAGGTAAGTTTTTCCAGCATTTCTGCATCAGTGATAACCTTTCCGCAATATTTCAATTGCGATACAATTCTTAATATTGCGGAATTGTAATCCCGAACCTTTTCAAAATTCTGAAATCTTAGATTTTTCCATTCTTCAAGAGCATGAGGGAGAGTTATCTCTCTTTGGTTATCAAACTGCTCCTTTAGAGCTTGCCACAGCTCTCCTGGTTCTTTAGTGTGTGCATAGTCATGCGTCACATTTTTATCTAGATGTTTTCTCAAAATATTATTGCTTTTGCCTTGTCTTTGAGAGGTGATACGTTTTTTTTCCTTATCATATTAGATAGCTCTTGAGACTCAAGGTACAGTTCCACACCAGTGGTCCATGCAATGTAATTTGCTCTGGTTATTTTGAAAGACGGTAATTTGAACTTCTCAATATTTTCCTTCTGTTTTCTGATTTGAAAACCATGAAACAATATTAATAAGATAATACTATTTAAAATCCATAAATACTAATCATACATGCTATTACAAAAAGAATCAATGTAATTAAAAGCAAACCCAAATATATGCAAAATTTATTAGGAGAAAAGTTTCCCATGCATAAATCATAGATCGCAATAAGGATTAAAATGAATGAGAAAACTAAAAGTAATCGAAATATTTTCTTACAAATCAAAAACTGAAACGATTTCTTGGAGAGAATTTAGAGAGATTATAGAAAATATGGGAATGAAGAATGAGTGGAAAATGAGTGTATGAGGTTGAAAAATATTATTTATGACCGTTAAAATCATTGTTCATAGCCGTTGAAAAAACTATTCATAACCGTTGTAAAATCAATATGAAATTTTTTGAATAATGAAACACTTAAATCTATTTGTGAAATTATGTATAAGCAAATAATTTTTATAACAACCAAGATATATAGAACTTTAATATTTATAAGGTACGAAGCATTGTTATCCAAGAGTAGGATGATATAGACACGAATGTCTTTCTCATTTAAGAGTAATATCTTAGGTATGGTGTCCAAATCCGTGTTAGTTTTCCAGCCGATATACCAAATATATTAAGTCTTTTATAACATTATGGTGGCAGAGTCATCCACTTTATAACAGTAAATAAACATTATGGTGACGGAGTCATCCACTTTATAACAGTAAATAAACATTATGGTGACGGAGTCGTCCACTTTATAACAATCAATAAACATTACAGTGACGAAATCATCCACTTTATAACAATAAATAATTATGGTGCATGAGGCAACCACATAGTAGATTTGATGACGGCTCGACCGATCACTATAATATTACTAATATATAAAATAAATATAATGGCGGTAATCCGACCACTTTATCAATATATAAATTAAATTTATATATATATATAGCATATATATTTGGAGACCAAGTCACCCATCATAATAGTATGTAAATTTAAATTTAAATTTAAATAACTTTAAATAGTATAAAAATTTGATTTGATCGACGAAAATTTTCATATGAGGAATAGTGATTTGAAGATGATAATATTATTGTAGGTTATTGTTATTGTTGTGTATTACATAATCAAATTGATTATAAAGTAAAAAGTTAGTTTTATTTTGTACATATAGTGATATATAAATTATATATTCTTTTGAATTATGTAAAACGTGGTTCCTCATAGTTGTATTTATTATTCGGCAGTTCTTCATCTTATTCTTTTCTTTGTCTTCCCTCTGACTACCATTATCACATTCATTATTATTTATCGTATTCAACACATTCCAAAAATTGACTATAATATAATACTATAATACATGTTTAAATGAACAATAATCATCAAGTAACTTTTTTTCTTTTTGTTAATTAATAATCAAGTAACTTTATATTCTTCCATATATATATATTTTAAGTGGCGGATCGAAAACTATTTTAATCTGGGACACATTATATCAAAATATTTTTTCAACAAAAATAATATTAAATTATATTATACTAAATTTTTCTATATATTGTGTACAATCTTCTCTTAAATTATTACTATCTGTTCCACTATAAATGATGTTTTAGTTTTATTTTTTATCATAGAGTATATAATATTTTAGATTCCCAACACAAATGATTGATTTATTTTCTCTATTTAATCATATTATTTATTCATATTAACTATTCTATTAACTAAAACATATGAATATTTTAAGTAATTTTATAAATTTCTTATAATATAGAAATATTTTAAATAAATTCAAAAGAGAGAAAGAAAATAAAACAATTACTTACGGTCAATTCCTCCTAAAGCATGAAAATGTAGATTAGGCACTTTTTTGTTTAATTATTTTGAGTCTTACTTCAGTGAATATGAATGACTTTATGTAAAAAATGAAAAATATATATATATATATATATATAAAGAGTATGGGGCTTATTATACCTTTGCATCCACCACTCGTTATTTTGTAGCTTAAACACGTAGAAGATCTCTATCAAAGAAGAGGAGAGAACAGAAAGAGACCATGCTTACAAAAATACTTGTGGTTGGATACTTCTTATCACTATTAGCAGATTGGATCTCTCAATAATATAATATTATTATTTTTTAGTATAATTTAGTTTAAAACTGTATACTAATTTTGGTTTCAGAAATTTACTAAATCTCTCGTTTATGTAATATTGAAAATTTTCAGAAAATTTTAATAACCATTTTTTCTCTACCACTAACTAAGATACTATTTTTTTAAACAATATATTGACTTTTACTTAAATATCATTTTTAATACTTTAAATGTTTCATAAATTTTCTATAATTTAAAGGTTTAAATACTTTTTAGATATATAATTCTGAATTTTAGAATTCCTAATTAATATATTTTACAAATATCAACATAATATTGATTTATAATTAAAACTCATGGTTAGACAAAGAATTTTATTTTATAACTTAATAAAAATAATAATATAAAAATGATTTAATTACGGCCTAAACTATAAAGAATTAAACTTATTATAATAAACTTTAAACCACTCATAATGAGAGATTTTAAGGAGTTCTCGTTGTCTCTCATATGAAATTTATTCTCCCATTTTCTAGTTGAATATATATTTTTTTTTTTTAAATGGTGAAAAACTTTTTTTTGGTTTTAATGTTAATATTAGGCTAAAAAGATGAAGCAAGCTCCAAAAATTTAATTACAAATCAGAATGGAAAAGAAATACAACTAAAGTAGAATCCTAAAATGGAAGTAAGATTATTAGTTTGAGTGATAGATAAAAGCCTATTACGTATTATGTTATCGATGTTAGCCATAGTTACATTAACACGAGAGGAGGTTGATTTGAAGATCCGAGCATTCCTTTCAGATCACAAGATCACAGAGTGTACAAGAGGAGTCTTAACACTTTTGTTGCATGGGTAGTACGCTGAGTGCGTGAAAAAGAAGAAAGAGCTTCATCCAACGAATTTGGAGAGTTAAAAGAAATTCTAGAAGCAAAAGGCAGTCAAATATCCTTTGATACCTGGCAGTCAAAAAAGAGGTGCTGGTGACTCTCCGAGTGTTGTTGGCAGAACCCACATTGTTTGGACAACAATTCCCCAAGATGCTAGAAGGTCCTTGGTTGGCAGTCTTTGAAGAGCTGCAAGCCAAAGCATGAAGGAGACCCTGGGGACAGAGTCAGAGAATCATACAGAACGCTTCCATTCCAGCGAAGGCGATGGGGTTTTGAGATGCATCCACGTGTACTTGGAGGAGAATTCCAACCAACTCGGGCCTCAAGAGAGGAAGTAGATTTGTTTTTCCACAAGAAAGTGGAGCAAAGCAAATCCACTATCTTATATAACTGCTTTGGTAGATCAAGCACTTGAATCTGAAAAACTACCATGCCATAAATAACAGAAGATATAAGAGTGACTTTCAGAGTAAAGGCAAGAGACCTTGTTGTTCAAGAGTGAAGTTTGGATGTGATTCTTTCCAAAAAAGGTTATAGGTTTGCGAGCTTCTTTGAACTCAGGGAAAACCTAAATATCTTGTAGGTAAGCTTCCAGCTAAGAACCTTACATTATGACATTGTTTAACAATGTAAGTTGCACTATATCCACTGAAAAAGACCTTCGATTTTACTTCGTTCATTTTCAAACCTGAGTATGAGTGAAAATTCTCAAGAATCCCAACTACCACATTGATGGACACCAGAGAACCATCAACATATACCAAAAGGTCATCCACAAAAAGCAGATGTATGACCAAAGGGTCCATACAGTTATGGTGGGAAATAATCTCTCTAGTTTGAACAACATTGTTCAGCAGCCTTGACAACAGTTCCAATGCTAAGATGAAGAGGTGAAAGGAGTTAGGGTCACCCTGTCGCAGTCGTTTCGCTCAAGGGAAGAACCCAATCAATTCACCATTAATAGAGATGGAGAATCTTGATGTTGTAATGCACTGCTCAACCCAAGTTCTCAAACTCGGAGGAAAATCATGAATTTCAAGTACCTTAGGCACAAAGTCCCAGCAGACTATGTCAAAAGCCTTTTGGATATCAATTTTGAAAGTGCAATTTTTGGAAGTTGAAACACGATCACAACCTCTTGCTAGCTCTGTAGCTAACAACACATTTTTGCAAAATGTCTGACCACTAAGGAAAGTCGCCTGGTTATGAGAGACACATAGTGGAAACACCTTTTTCAGCCTATTAAATATTGAGCAAATTTTGTAAATAAAATTATAGCAACTTATTGACCAAAATTCACTTAAGCTTTGTAGCCTCAGCAGTCTTAGGCACAAGCGCAATGTAGGTGTTATTGAAATCCTTGAGGATATGACCATTAGAGAAAACTTTAAGCACAATTGTAGTAACATATGCACCAACAATACTCTAGGTAGCCATATGCACCAACAATACTCCTGGTAGAGTATCATCTAACGTTGGACTTTTGTTCAAAGGTAAAGCAAATACAGTTAGCCTAACTTCCTCCTCAAACACATCCTTGTAAATCCCCTTAATGTGTTGTTGCGAACACATGAACGGTAAAATCTCCCTTAGGAAATTCACAGAACAAGTTGAGATGGGAAAATTAGTACTTTCAAGCATCGACTTAAAGTAAATCACTACATGAGCCTTCAAGTCAACAATACTTGTCAGCCGATAGCCATCTTCTTCAGCAACTAAATGAATATGGTTTGCTGCAACATGATGAATGAGGGATTTGTGGAAGAAAATAGAGTTCATGTCTCCGATTTTGAGCCATTGTACTCGAGACTTTTGTCTTAGAAACTTCTCCTCAGCTCGATATAGAGTCATATATTTTCTCTTAGCTTCATTCTTCGGCTCGGCAAGAACACGAGAAGGAGTAGTGAGAATTTGCTTTTAAAGCTCTGTAGTGATTGCTGCCAGCTCTTGAACTCTTTGGAGATGTCACTAAAGTTTGTTTTGTTGATCAGTTGTAAAGATGGCTTTAAAAGCTTTAAGGACGCTGAAGTTGGAACTGCCTTGTGCCATATATGTCTGCATCGGACCAAGCCTCGGAGACATCATCCATAAAGAAGGGGTGGTTAATAATATGCGAGAAGAACTTGAATAGTCTGCATACCCGACGTTGCAGGCAAGGAACAAAGAACATGAAAGGCATGGTCTGATTGGCTCGGCGTAAGAAGCTCAAAGTATGCATCTGAAAAATGAGAGGCCCAATGTTGATTGATTAGCGCGTGGTATATCCATTTTGTAATCGAATTAGCATCTTGGTTATTCTACCAAGAGAAAGGCGGTCCCTTTATTGGAGGTTCAAATAATTTAGCCTCTTGAACGGCTGAATTGAAATCCTCTATTCCTAAGGTGTAAACCGCCTTATCTGGAAAATCAGAATCATGAGCAAGCTTCAAAATCTGATTGAAGTCACAAGTTACCGCCCATGGGAACCTAGCAGCAGGAGTGTTGTTATGAATTTTCTTTAATTCCTCCCAAAGATTGAGTCTGTTCTCAAGAACATTAAAATCGTAAGAAAAATGATAGTGTAAGATTCACATTTTGAATAGGGATGTGAAACCCGTATGTGATAAGTTGAGCTAAGGCCGAGTAGACCAAAGCTGAGACAAAATGGATCTAGAAAATTATTATTTGAGCAGTGGAGTGATGCTCAAAGTTCCCAAAATACCTCAAACCTCTAGGAATCGCATTAGCTATACGAGCAGCATTATCATGCTGCATACGCAATTCAACAATATCGCTAAACAAGGGCTTTTGGAATCTAATCCAACGAAGAAGCATTATTTGTTGTCGACGACTATTGATCCCGCGAGTGTTTTACACAAAACACATCTACAAAATTAGGAGGAGATTATTGCGAGGAGGTAGCCTGTCGGCCACCCTTCTTTAGTAGTCCTCGGCGCATCAATTGCATTCGGATCAATATATTTAGCCCGAGCTGCCAAAATGGCCTCCAAAGACTTGGTGGCAACATCAAAGCCTAAGTATTCGCCAAGTTCAAAAACCGGCACTGCTAAGTCATCAGGCTCCAACACCGAGACGGTATCTTGCTCCACCACATCGGTAGCCTTTTTCAACTCCTTAGCCACATAGTCGATAAGGAATTGGGGAATCTTGACATTCCGCTTCAGAAGCGCCTTAAGGAAGTTTTCGGATCCAACAAACTGGGTGTACTTCAAGCAGGACAAGAGGTTGGCCTCAAAACTATCAAAGCGTGCCACAATTATTCCGAAATGCCCAGACAGTTGACATGATAGTTTTTTGTAAGCTTTTAGCTTTTCCAAATCAACAGCATCAAGTAAACGAGAGTCAAGTTTACCTTTAATCTTGTCAAAACTGGCCTAGAGCACCGAGACAGTAGTGTTGGCCTTCTCGGTGGCATTAAATATTGAACGCCGATCCTCTTCGGTGCAGTTAATAGCATCTTTAAGTGAAAAGATCTCCTCAGCCTGCTTGAGGGATCTATCATGTTCGGTATGCAACTCAGCTTTCACCTTGGCAAGTTCGGCCTACGCCTTGATTAACGAGGCTTTAGCCTCGACCGCCTCCAAATGAGACTTCCCGGCACGATATGCCGATTCGTTCAACTTCTGAGTGTTCTCGGCTGCAGCGGCTAGGGTCTTCTCACTGTTTAGGGGACCCAATTTACTTGTTCAACAAGCTGCAAACAAGGAGTTTCGTTAATAATTTGGAGCAAGTTAAAATATATAATAAATAAAAGAATAGTAGGACCTTGAACATCATCACGACAGTTTCCTCGTACTCCTTCCTATTGAGCATCTCGGCCGGAGGAGGGAGCATCTCAAAAGTATTCCGAAGATGCCACATCAAGTCGGTACTTTCGGTGTCAAGTGATGTGATCAGAGCTGTCTTATCGTATTTGAAGTCAAAAGCATAAAAGGCGACAGAAGGAGAGGTAGCGACTTTGCGCTTCGATGATGCTTTCCTTGCTGTAGCAAGGGCAGCTGAACGACCTGACATCATCGAACAATGACTTATCACCTCATCGCTCAAACATTTAGCAAAAGAGATCTTGGCAATTTACCTAATTGGTTAAGATCAAGGTTGTGTTTCTTGCCCAAGGACTTCTTTAACAAGTCCACGGCCTTCGCCGAGGTGCTGACTTCCTCGGCGGTCTTCTTTTTCTTTGATTTTTTTACGGTATTTCCTTCTTCTTCGAAGGAAGGGAACCCTCAGTCCCCTCTACTTCAAGATCCACGTTCTCGGTAACAGGGAGTGGCGTGGTGAGACCGGCTTCAGGCTCAGTCTCGGTAATTTTGGTTTTCGGGAGATGACTAGTCTCCTCGAAAATGGTAGGTTGAAGGTTTGAACCTTCAATTGGGTGCTTGCTCTTCTCGGCAGTCTGAGAATGTCCCTCTTC
The DNA here is from genome assembly GCA_963920545.1 of Lepidium didymum. Lineage (NCBI taxonomy): Eukaryota > Viridiplantae > Streptophyta > Magnoliopsida > Brassicales > Brassicaceae > Lepidium > Lepidium didymum. The sequence goes on along the minus strand of OY986991.1, from coordinate 11,754,495 downwards.
CAAGGTAACTTCAAGGCCGCCAAACGTGTCGGGCATCTGGAAGTCATCTTTGCCCATTATTCTCTTGAAATACTCTGTAAAGAAAAAAATGTCCAATTTAAAGTCATGTCGGAAAATTTGTTTAGAAGTAACAAAGGATTAAGAATTACATTGGGTTATCTGAGATGCAGTCCGAGCAAGAATTCTGGCGGGTAACTTCTTCCAGCTAAATCGCGAAACTACCAAAAGCTTTTCTGCATGAGCTTCTGTCGGTGAGCAAGGGACTTCAGAGGAGTCAGATGATGCATTGCGAACAAAATAACAATAATGAGTACAAAAGAAAATAAGCGGTATATTAATATGTCGAGACGCTTAAAAATCTATTAGCATTCTTTGCTAAAGCAATTTCCAGATCCAATTTGTTGCTGACGAAGAGCCTCTCGTCAACACGGCGAAAAAGTAGCGGTTCTTCCAGTTCGTAACCTAAGAAGTCAAGCCATCGAGAAAGCGAAGACCTTGTTTAGCTTTTACATAAAAAGTCTCGTTGAGAGGAGTCTTTGTGACGAATTGAGTCATGTCCTCAAAAAGCCGAAATGAAACTTCGACTCTTGACTCATTTCCAAGAATCGAAGGTCTGAGGATATTCATTATCCCAGAAGAACCAAACTGGATCATCGCAATACCACATACGCACCAGTACTTGGTAAGGAAGTGTGGAATTGGAAGCCACATGTGTGCCTCCGTGAACCACTAGTCATAGATGGCTATGAAACCATCAGAAGGAGTTCATGGCCTCTCGTCTGGCTTCGGGATTGCTATATTGGCATTCTTTAAAGCTGGACACATTTGGAAAGCCTTCTCAAGCTTCCTAAGGGTGATTACGGATGGACCAACATCTGGAGAATTTTGCCACCACTCTAATTTCCTAAGCCTCCTATACGAGACGATGGTCACTGACATAACTCAGGAAGTAGCCCCAGATCGATCAGCTCTACTAGGCAGTACAACGTCATGTTCATTGTCGCTCAAGGTGTTTATTAGTCTATATCAAAGAGACAAGAGGAAGAGGCTGGAGAGGCCGAAGACCCTTAAGGTCAAGAAGAAGAGGAAGAGGAAGAGGAAGAGGAAGAGGAAGAGGAAGAGGAAGAGGAAGAGGAAGAGGAGAGTCAAGGCCGAAGTCATGAAGAAAAGACCGAAGACCACCCCAAGGACCTCCAGAAATGAGGAAAATGGCCATCAAGGACCCATAAGGGTCACCAAATCATCAAAAGGTCATGAAAAGGTCAGATGTGCATGTGCTGGAAAAGTCAACGCTAGGTCAGGAAAGTCAACAGATGGGTATTATGAACCGCGGATAGGCCATCAGGTCGAGAGGCATGTACGGCAGGCAAGGAATTCATGCACCGCAGAAAAGTCAACGGCAGCTCCAGAAAGTCAATAGGCGGATCATGTACTGCGGGTAAGCAAACGGGTCGAGAGGCGTGTACCGCGGGTGGAGACATGGACGTATCGCGGGAAGGTTCTTCGTGTACTGCGGGTCGAGATCAGTACGTACCGCAGGTCGAGTTCAGCACGTACCGCGGGTAAGCCCACAGGTCGAGAGGTATCATACCGCTGGTCGAAGAAACACGTACCGCGGTACGAGTCAACGGTTGAGGCAAAAAAAGTCAATGTACGGGTCAACGGCCGAGGCAAAAAGTCAATATTTTGAAAAAACTTCTAAATGTTGATTATAATCAAATGGGATGTTATATAAGGTTGTTAGGACCTAATTGAAGCCTAACTAAGTCCAATATGACCGTTGGAAGCTTATGAAGACATGTGACTCTCACTTTATGCCAAGTTCAAGAAAGATGAAATGTCACTTTCAAGCTTAGGAACTCCACTTCTCTCTCCTCTCCAACGGCTACAAAGCTTTGAATCTTGAGTTTCTTTTATGTTGAAGCAACCTCATTGTAACTCTATAAATAGAGCTTGTATTCCCTTTGTAATCCAATTAATCTAATACAAAAAGAAGTGTTTACAAATTCTCTCTTCATTTAAGCTTAAGTTAGTAGTTTGCAATGTAGTTTCTAGGGTTAGTGAGCTCGAGTAGAGGCTGCCCAATGGCAGATCTCTACCTAAACACTTCTAGATCTCCACCAAACTCTTCTTATACTTTATTTAATTATTTACAAATCTAGTTGAATGGTTCTTGAATCCGAGATCTTCTTAGCATACAAACTTCATGTGTTGTAATGTTTTACTCGAATTAGATCCAACATAGATCCTCAGACCTTTTTGAGGCCGAGCTATTCCATAATAGTCTCGGATTTACTAAGGCATTTATGTGTGGATTCAACCACAAGTTGGTATTTCCACACTCTTGAGACCGAGTCAATCGTTTGTGGGTTAAGTGGTTTTTTTCACCAAGTGAAGTCTCCACCTTTATGATGAGCTTACTCTCATACAAACCAACAGTGTTTACCTCAGCGTTAGAATCTCGCCTTGTTATTTCTCCGTTATCCACCTCGTCGGTGAAACCGCATGCATCGGATAAAGACTTCTCGGATTCAGATTCAGAATGAGATTCGGCTCTAATTCCCTTCATCTTGAAAAAACTTAAAAGTTATAGTAGGAGATTTAAATGATTGCGTCTCGGCAAAATGAAAAGGAGAGAGAGTATAAAGAGAAGTTACCTCTTCAAAAATTTGAGGAGTGGGTAAATGTGAATTCTGAAAAGGATTTAAGCAGTATTATAGAAATTTACTGGAATCCAAAACGTCGCGATCGGTTTAACCTGCTAATGGCTTGTCTAATCACAGATTAACCCAATTGAATGGCGACACATGGACCAAAGATTCTAGAAACAGATCATTTTAACCGACTCTGAAATTTCGAGACAATTTTTCGAGTCTAGGAAGGGACAATTGTTGGAAGTGGTTCCCGCACAGATCCCTTCTTTGGCCCACGAAGCTGTTAGTGGATCCAAATCTGTTAAAGTCCTCACCTCGGAAAAACAAGAGAATGATCGAGACAATACTTCCACAAAGGATGTAAGTGGATAGTCTCTTGATCTCGGTAGAAGGTGTATCTCGGCCGATATATCTCGTCTCGGATTAAATATGGAAATATTCCTTAATCGATTCGAGATATTTCTGGATTTCTCGCAAAGATCTCTCAAGATAACATCAAATCTAAACTGAAATATAATATTTCTTATTTCAAAATTGTTGTAACCGCCTCTATACAATATAAATAGAGGTGAAATTCTCCGCAAAGAGACCAAGTTCTCTTAATTTCACACAAGCAATACAACGCTACTCGGCAACTTTTGCTCTCAATTTATTCTCTTTACTTCCTTAATTGATTAGAATCCTTATCCATCTTTCTCTCTATTTTTCGGAACTAGATTTAGAACCTTTGTACTAAATCTGGTTCAAACAAGAATGTACAAAATTGTTTATATACAAGTATTAGCTTAACAATAAATTAAAGGAGGCTAACTGAAGCTTAACAGAGTTAACATCTAATTAACTAACTTAAAAAACAGAGTTTATACTCTAATAATGGTCATGTATGCAATTCTATCATCTTTTGACTCCATAACCCGTTATGTGAGAGAACAAAGGAACATACTTGCCAAAGTGGAGAGTAATTACAATAGTGAAGCTTCATTGTTCATTTCAAGATGATGACCATTGAACTTTGCGGTGGAGTATATGACCGAGCATCAAAAAACCCATTACAAATTTGGGCTTAGAAATAAAATGGGCCTAATTAAACTCTTTTGGACATATGATTTCTAAAACAAGAGATTTTGACAGATTAAAAAAAAAAGCCCTAATCGTATATAACTCATTTACTTCCCGTACTTCTTCTTCTTCTTCATCGCCGTCTTCAAAACCCTAGCTCACTCTGCCTCCTGCGAGATCCATAATCTCCCGCAGTAGTAAGCTTCTGTTATCTATTTCTATTTATCGCTTTTCTCCTTCGTGCTCGCAGTATTCTTGATTTTTAATCTATATTGCTTTTCTGTGTGTTTCTAGAAAATGAAGGTTGTCGCCGCATTCTTGCTCGCCGTTTTGAGCGGAAAAGCTACCCCAACTTCTGGCGATATCAAGGATATTCTCGGATCTGGTTCGTTCTTCTTCTTTAGCAATACTTATAATGGTGAATTCGATTATACATTGGAAAGAATAAATGGAAAATTCGATGTTAGTTAGTTAATATGTTTATACATGAATTCTCAAACCAACCAAAGCTAAATATATCTGAGAGAATTTGAAAAAGGTTCTTTATTTGATATAATCTATTTTCGGGCTTGTTTCGTGTTTGATGGAAGTGTAAAGTTGTGTTAGATCCATCCTACAAATAATTAAACAGTTTTATCCATTCAGATGCATTTTATGATAGTTATCTTGTTAGTGATTATTGTGATAATTGAGGAGAAACAATTGATTGAATGTATTATTTGTCATCTATGATTTTTGCAGTTGGTGCTGAGACAGAGGATGCTCAGATTGAGCTTCTGTTGAAGGAAGTGAAAGGAAAAGATATAACTGAGCTAATTGCTGTGGGAAGGGAGAAGCTAGCTTCAGTACCATCAGGTGGTGGTGGTGTTGCAGTTGCTTCTGCTCCATCCGCCGGTGGAGGTGGTGGTGCCCCTGCAGCTGAGTCAAAGAAGGAAGAAAAGAAAGAAGAGAAGGAAGAATCTGACGATGTAAGTTTACTCTTCTCTTTCTACCATCTTGGTTCAAAACATTGCTTAAAGAATGATAAATGCTCATATTATGTGTTTTTGTGCTTGATTTGCAGGACATGGGTTTCAGTCTGTTCGAGTAAGGCCAATTACATGGCGTGCTGTTTTGTGTTACCCTTTTGAAATCGAAATGTTGTTGTTTAGTTTTTATTCAAATCATATGTTTAGACATTTGCTGAAACTCTCAAAACATCATTATTCGTACTTCTGATTTGTCTTTATATTTCAAGCTGCTGCCTTTATAACGTACACACATTAACAATCCTTTCCAAAACCTAATGCTAAATTCGGATCCGAGAAATTCGTTTCAACTCAAATGAACAATATTATTATCAGCATTAAAAGTTTTGGCTTGGGTATGATTTCAAGTTCTGATTTGGTTCGGTTTAGAAATGATTTTTTTTTTTTTATCTAATTTGGTTTGTTCTGGATCTAAAACTATCAAGATAGGTTTGGTTTGGATGATTGTATCTAATCGGGCACCCCTAAAATCTCGGATCAAAACAGAGCATAAAACTAAAATGTTAAGAAACCGAAAAAAAGCTGTTTCAAAATTGGTAACGAAAACCAAAAGAAAAGTGAGCAGCAACATAATGTTGTTCAGAGAGGAATGAGTGTGCCACTCTCTATTTTATTATCTCATAAAGTCCCGGTTCAATTATCTTGTTTCACTCTTGAGCCTCTGGCTGCTGCTTCTTTCCACCTGATTTCATGTACCAACCAATCGCACCGAAAACTGTGACGACACCAGCCACAACCGCATAGTTTCTGTGCTTATCTTCTGACACATTTGAGCCTGACTCAGCCGATGCTGATGATGTTGCACCACTAGCCTTCGCTTCGCTTGCTGACCCTGCTGCTTGTTCTCCCGGACCCTATTTATTCATAACAAGTTTCAGCTCGAGTATTTGCCATACAAGACTGAAATTTTCTCTTTTTTTATTGCAAAATTTTATAAATTAGTAGTAGTTTCAACTACTTAAGTTCAAGAAAAAATTACATGTCGAGCTGCCTTCTCGAGCTTCTCCTTCTCCATCTTCTGCAATGTTGACAAACATACACATAACCAAGGTAAATAAAGGCCAGAAGATGAGTGCTGAAAAACATTTTCTAATTCAGGCTGGATGTTACAAGTTTTTCAGATAAAACAGATAGATTTAACTTCTACAATTCGACACAACAGAGATAGATAGAGAATCAAGCAAGACTGCAAGAGCTTGACAATAAGTTTTCATCATCATACACAGAAAGTAAATATATTTTTAGCTTTGATGATTCTTAGTCACGTCTATAATAGGAAGCTTATAATCTTTACCTTAATGAAAACATTCTCAGCAGCTTTCTCTTCTTCGCTAAGAACTTTGCCACCGCTAGAAAACCTACGCGACACAATTCTTAAAGCATTTCTGGCTGCCATGGTAATGAAAATGTATCCTGTGTCCATAAAAGCACCCCAATCGTCTTTAATTAGGCTAAAACAGTGACTCAATTTGACATGAAAAAGAAAAACTTGGTAAACTATTTCAAAAGCTCCATACAAACTATTACAGAGAATGTATAAGGAGAAAACACTTGAAAGTACTTAGTCTCTCACAATCTTTTTTCGTCATCATCATCCATACCATGAGGAAACAAGCAAGCAACCATATATCACTTAACAATAACATGTTCTACTGTATCATCAAGAGTCAGCTAAAAATCTATGCGATACTATTCCACAGCAGAATAGAGTTTTACTCAAAATAAAAGATAGTAAAGACTCTGAAACTGGTGGATCCATTTGGAGGCTATAAATTATAGAATTTCTTATATTCGAACGCGATTCAACCTAGGGTTAGAAAAGAAAGTCTATAAATGATGAAGGCACAAATGAGCTAAGAATCAATCCACTATGGAACGTTAACAAGAGAAAGGAACGAAGAAATATAAACCATACATATCATCGACCGGCAACAGCACCAGAAAATCCGACATGTAGCTAAGCGAATACAACGCAAAGCACGGATTTCTAGCAAATGCAATCCAGAAAATAAAAACCTAATCCTGATGCAAAGAGAGAAACGAGAAATCTAGCTCCGACCTAGAAATGTTGGTATCGCTACAGAAATTTTGAGGATGATTGTTAGATCGGTATAGAAGAAAAAGTTTATTAGAAGAATTTGTAAGCGAATATAGAAACGAGAACGAAGGAATCATAATCGGAGAAAATTATCGGAAAATTGAGAGAACCTCGTCGGTGCTTTTAGATCGTTGAATTTCGTCCGCTGCAGATGAAACTGGCTTACAGAAGAAATGACTGATGAAAGAACTAAAGACTGAAGAGAAAGCAGTAAAATGAGCCGAAACTTAACCACTGAGCCCAAAATCATTCAGTGCCCAATATCTTTTTTCTCTTCTCGGAAACGACTTGAAAACAAATTTGTATTCTAGAGTATAAAGTACAGCTAATTAGCGCAATATACACAAAAAGTGGGAAATTAAGAATCTAGCACCCAAATTTTTTTAATTAGGTGATTTGCATTTAGATGTTTTTTTTAACATGTAACATGTAATGGCATTGCTAACTAAAGGCATTGTTTGAAGTTTTATGATTACCTCAAAAAATTTCTCTCGATCTAGCAGCGCTATTACTTCATCTCACATCTGATTTTGGCGTGAACGCGCTGGCAGCTCCCTCAGTATCGACGTGGTTTCACGGTCTTTTGTCTTACCGCCGGTAAACTATGAGAAGGCATTATTAGCAACGGTGGAGCTTTGAGTTTTTCCGACTAGTTTCTCTTGTTTGAGTCTCTTTCCCAATGATCTGTCAAGACGGTGGTGATAACCTAGCTGTGTAAGGGTCTCTTGTCGTGGCCTGTTCTGATCATCTCTCTTTCTCCTTTTCTGGCTGTTTTTGTTCTCTTTTAGCTTGATTCGGCTGGTGTTTTAATGTTGGTTAGTATTTGGTTAAGACTTGGTTTAGTTCTAGACTAGATCTTTTGGTTTAGGATTTGTTTCCTGCTCCTTAGGTTGATCGTTTTAATTTTTCTCTTCGATATTGATTGGTGGTTGTGCTTGTCAGAGTTTGGTCTCTCTGTGTAGAGGATTGGTTCATTCCTTGTCTATACTCTAAAGACCTAATTGAGATCTGGTCTTTTACTTGACTTTATTGAGGCGTTTATCGGTCGACTTTGTTTTTGACTTTGCCGTTTTCGGAAGACGTGTCTTGTTCTTGTGTCCATTTTTGTCATTTAGTTTTTTTTTGGTCTCGTCCTCGCTGGCTTCTTTCCGTGGTTCGAGCAATTTGGATTTCGGATTCTTTCTTGCCAATTTAGCAGCTCCTTCATTTGTGAGGTACACATATTTGCTATTGGAGGTTCCGCCATCAGTTTGAACTTCGCATAGTCACTGGTGCTTTCGATCTCTAGATTCGGGATAGCATGTTGCCAAAGTCTTTATCTTAAGTATTTTTATTATGCGTGTCATGTGTGGCTCTAAGTTAAATAATGATTACTTGCTAAGCATAGTGATATCATTTTATCCGCTAGTTCATCGTCTTAAAATTTCTATAGTGAGAAGAGAGAATAAGAAATTGTGGAGATGAGAAAGGACACAAGAGAGAAGAGTTGGAGAAGAGAGAAGAGGAAGAGAACACAGTTTTATAGGGGTATTAATGTTCAAGAATGGGTAATAGTAAGCTATGAAAGATAAAGATGTTAGTTAGACAATTATTAGAAAATTTGTGTATATAGAATCAAATTACCCTACAAACTATTAACTTATGAATGAAATTTCATATGCCAAAAAAAAAAGCGTAAAATGATATTTTTTTGGGGAAACCCTAAAAATAATAGCAACTTATGTATTTTGCCAAATTAAATAAAAATATTGATTCAAACGAGAAAGAAAAAAAAAGGTTAGAACTTAGAGTTAACAAAGCCACTTCAAATATAGAAATAGTCAACTTTAACAAACAATAATAGTGGGTTAATTTTTTATATTATTCTTTCTTTTCCTTTTTTAAGTCAGATTTTCATAAACTTTTCAAATTAAATACTAACTATAATTCAAGCAATTTAAATATAGGTAGATTATTATTGAGTGAACTAGTCTAAATTGATTTGGTCAACAGAATTCATATTCAAATTGGTTTGACTATAACTGCTATTTAATTTAGCAAATTCGTGAAAATTTGATTTTTTTTAAATTGAACAGAAATTAATGTTTCCGCGCTGCTGTTCGTTAAACTTGCTAATTTTTATACTTAATTTGGTTTAATCAACGCTAGTTAGTATTTTATTTGGTTTCAGTCGAAATTATATTTTATTTGGCGAAATATTGAAAGTTGTTTTTTTCCCTTTTCTCTTTGTTAAGAAATTTTTTTATATACAAAAATATGAACTATTATTTTCAAAGACGTCTGAAAATATTGGTATTTTGTAAATGTCGGCATCGAATAGTGTTCATTTGGGTCATCTTCATCGTTTTTTGACAATCATCATTCATTCCTAAATTTTTTTTTTCTCGGTAGTCTATTAGCCAAATTCCTATATAATATAGTCGGTAGGACTTAATCTCTAGATATACAAGAATATCTTTTTTTCGTGGATATATATATATAATTGAGAATTGCTTTACTCGTAAGTTTCAGCAACAGTACACTCCTAGATTTTACAGACTCCTCCACATTACAAGAAGCCTTCAATTACAAGCACTCAACATCTTTATTTGTCTTTTTCTTTTGTAAAGAAAAGGAAAATTTATATATATATATACATCTGTAATTTTTATTTTTTTTGGTCGAAATTTTTATTTTGATCTTTATATATGAAAACCCAATCGCAAATTTTAATATCCTATTATTATTGAGTGACAAAAAAAGGAAAAAATCTGTTTTGCCTTCAACAACACACCAAACTTTAAAAAAAAAAAAATCTTAATTTAATACATACATTTGCCTACTTTATCTCTACGTATCTTTGTCTTATTTATAAATTTGGGAACCAAACTATGAGAATAACATTTTAGCTACTAATTTCTAATATACCAACTATATAAAATTGTTACATTACCAATTGAAAAGAAACATGTTAACCTACTAGAGAGCTTTTAGCCCCACTTGGTAGTCTTTTATTTTTGAAGTATATTTTCCTGAATATGAAAATAATTAAATGTTTTTTCATATGGAATTGGATTTGATCTTTTAAGTCTCTAAGTTAGTCTAAAATAGATATAGTTCATCGGTCATTGGATGTTGATTGTGAGGACACTTTGGTCATTTCACAATTGTAAGTCACCATTAGTAAGCTGAAATAAATAGATGCAACATGGTAATCAACAAGTTTGGGTTTATATAACAAAGTCATCTTCTGTCATTGAGGAATAGGAAAAAAGATGGCAACGACAAGACAGATGTTAGAGCAGCCACAATCACCATTGATTCAACGCATCAAGAGCTCAGGGATCATAAGCATCAATGGCAGTCCTGTGATTGATGACAAAGAAGAGGAGCTTTCACGCTCTGCTTTGGCTTTGTTTAAGTCAAAGGAAGATGAGATTGAGAGGAGGAAGATGGAGGTTAAAGATAGGGTTCAGACAAAGCTTGGACTCGCTGAGGAAGCTACTCGAAAATTAGCTGAGATTCGGGAAGTATGTTTACATTTTTACAACATTTTCAAAGAACTTTGACAAAGAGTTTCATTTTGAGACAGTTTTGGTTTTACATTTTTCAGGAGCTTGAAGCTCTTACAGATCCAATGAGAAAGGAAATATCTGCAATAAGGAAAAGAGTCGACACTATTAACAAAGAACTCAAGCCTTTAGGACAGAGTTGTCAAAGAAAGGTAAAACTTAAATGTGTTTGGTATGTTCATTAATCTCAATCTTCTCTGTAACAGATTTATGTTTATAGGAGAGGGAATTCAAAGAAGCGCTTGAAGCTTACAATGAAAAGAACAAAGAGAAAGCTTTATTTGTTAGCAAACTAGTTGAGGTGAAACATTCTCTATCTTTCATTTTGCCATTTCTGGATTGTTGTTTTCTGAAACTTTTCGAAATGTGTTCATCAGCTGGTTACTGAAAGCGAGAAATTGAGGATGACAAAGCTGGAAGAACTCAGCAAAAGCATTGAAATATCGCTACGCTAACACAAAGATGATGGCTATCAATCAAAGTTGCTAAAGCAGCCAGATCATTTCTTCTTTTGTATGAGCTTTTCTTAAATATATTTGCTTTCATTGTGTGATCTAAATCTGATTCAGAAACCTTAGAAGAAATGTATTAAGACTCAGTTATGATTTCTCACATTGTTATGTTTTCATGCTCTGTGACAATGTTCCAAAACTATGCTGTTTTCTTCTTGACCAAACGAGTTTTGTAACCAGTTTTATCTCTATCAGAATCTCTTAAACAAGCATATGCAAACATGTTAAGTTAAGAACACTGGTGATTAGATAGAATTACACTCAAAGCCTTTAACTCCATTTTCATTTATACTTCACAACCTCTTCAACAACATTCAATTTCTTGACCTCAGAACCTGAATCTCTCTTCCTCTTCTTGGTTCTATTACCTGTTTTTAATAGCTTCGATTTTGTCATGACGACGATGTTTGCCCAATCTTCTCAAATGTATACAAGTAATCATAGAGTAAATATCAGCAGATTCATTACCAAGATTTTTCTTTTTTCTAGCTTCTGTTTCTGAAAATCAAGAGTGATCAAAACAAATTTTTCTGGGTGCCTTTTTTTGGTTCTCTTGTTACTTCTCTTGGTATTAGCTTTTTGTGCCTTGCTTAGACCTTAAAACTCATTTCTTCTGTGCATGATCATCATCGTTATAGTCGAACAAATAGACTCTTGAAGGGACGAGATTATCAACTTGGCTGAAAATTCAGCAGGATGATAAAACATATTGACAATGTGGACCGGTTCAAGATCAAGTTTCCCTTTTTTCTTTGTTAGTTACAAAGATAGCTAAAAACTAATCACAATGAGAAAAAACGCTTTTTCAGAAAGTTCCCAAAACCTACATAAACCTTAATGTTCTTACTAGCAACTAAAACCAGATATGCATCATATTAGTACACAATCCATGAGAATGCAATGATACAAGTTTAGTTTTGGGTCGAAACAGAAAAGAACTTACTTCATAGGAAGCATTTCATGTGGTTGAAGGGGGAAATGGTTGAGATACCGTTTCATGAGGACTACCTCGCATATCCTTAACAGCCTGTTTTTTTCCTCTTAGTGCAGTTGAATATGATATTTTGACCCCAAATCTTTCTTCAACCAAACCGACGAGACTTTTTGGACTTGGAGTGTCAACTTGACCTGGATAATCTTCTTGCAATAGCGAGGAAACTAATCGTGGTGTCCCTTTCCTTCTATTCTTACTTGTATTTGTAGTAGTCCGAATACATGTATGCATCTTGTTGTAAGTTCTAATTGAAAAACAATTAGAGTTCTTACATTTTCCTGCTCGTAAAGACCACTTGCAACCATTTTTGAACTCACGACATTTTAGCACGTATAACTTGCATTCCGACTTGATTGTAGCAAACTCAAAACAATTTTGAAGTGAACCTTTGAGAAGTAAATCTTTCATTGCCTGCTTGCTTTCAAATTCTTTACCCACCATCAGATCGATACCATCTTCCCATTCATGATTTACACACTGATCTTCTTCTACAGCAGCTCCTACCTCATTCATACCTGAAGTATCCACATTAGGAAGTTGTTCACTGCAAACATTTTCACCATCTCCTACCACATAATCAACCATCTCATATCTCCCTGATGTTTCTCCTGGGTGAAAAGTCATCTCACTAGCTCTACCATTAGAAAGAAGCTCCTCATTACTTAGTTCAACTTCACTTCCTCTATCCTCTCTCAAAATTTGCTCATACCCTTGTACATCTTTCATGTCCTCCACATGCAAAACACTTCGAACTTGGTCTTTATTCACATCCACTAAGTAACTCACAACATCGTCATCGTCCCAGATATATGATGGTATCTTGGGCTCCATTGCCAATGGAATGTAACTAATTTTAAGTTTCGTAACATCTGCATTTTTCTTGATCTTCTTACAGATTTGATCAACCAACCAACAATAAGTTACTTCCTCTACTAATGTCTTCGTCCTTAAAGTGTAGATTTCATCTACTCTTGCAATCCATTTTACATTATCTCCTCTCTTTGAATAATGTCCTCCATAATCGAAATGAACAACGATCCAATTCATTTTTCCTGAGAAATAGTTAACAAATAATTATAATATAGCTACTACTTGTATAATTTCTTAATCCATCAATTACCAATTACCAATAACCAGTTACCAATCATAAAATGTTAATCCACGAAGCAAACCCTAATTGAAATACCCAAATATACAAATTCATTCAGATCATTTTGAAATTACAAGGTAGAGATTGTGTTTGTTGGCACATAATAATTTCGTATAATTTAATTTAATTTTTAAAAAAAAAGAAAAATTACCTTAAATTGGAAAATAAGGTTCAGCTTCAATGGTGAAAGAAGGGTCACGACGGGAGGATAAGAGGAAGAAGAAAGAGGCGGCTTCGGGCTTCCATTGATGAAAGGTAGTTAGATTATTTTCATAAGAGAGATATTTGAGATTGAGGCCCCCGAACGAGACTGGGCCGAATATGTGGGCCTTTATTTTTTAACATTCGTTTGTCCGTCAGAACCAAACTAAACCGAATTGGAAAAGGTTCAGTTATAAACCGGATATATTTTCGGTTTTCTCTGTTCTGCTTTGGCTAGAGAGAGAGAGAGAAGGTTTCTGGTCCTCCGAAGCGATGTTGTTAAACCCTAGCAATGGCGGAATCTACGGAGAGAAGAAGAAGAAGGCGAAGGTAGTTGTGATAATGGGTCCCACTGGGTCTGGGAAATCCAAGCTTGCCATTGATTTGACGTCTCAATTTCCGGTTGAGATAATTAACGCCGACGCAATGCAGATCTACTCTGGCCTCGAAGTTCTCACTAATAAAGTCACCATCAACGAGCAGAAAGGTTACGTTTCTGTTGATTCGAAGTTTTGATTCTAAAATTAATAGGACTTCCGTGTCAGAATAATTCGAGTAGATTCGCTTGTTTTAATGTGAATTTTGGGATTTTTAGGTGTACCTCACCATCTACTTGGAACAGTGAGCCCAGATATAGAGTTCACGGCTAAGGATTTTCGAGACTCCACCATTCCTGTGAGTGCAAGTATCTACTTTTTTTAAAAAAGTTCTTCCGAACACTATAAAGAATCTGATATTCGTATAGAAGGATTGAGTTAGAGAGAAAATTGAGGATATTTGGATCTTAAACTTGATATTGTTAGTTTGATTCATAAGAGGGTTTTATGTCCATATCAAACAAGTGGCTCTCCAGTTCATATCATCACATATTAGCAATTTGGAACATGAGACATATGAATATGATGCCGGTATGTTTATGTATATTAGTGGCAGCACGGATGGATAAGTCACTTTCTAAGTTATACTTTGTCGGTATGATATAGTTGGGATTGATTTGTTTCAGATTATTGAGGAGATCCTTTCTCGTAATCACATTCCAGTTCTTGTTGGAGGAACATATTATTATATACAGGTAATCTTGTTGTTACTTAAATTATGCTGTTTTTGTGGGAAGACCACCATATTATTTACCTTATTGAATGAAGTATCTTAATTTATTCATCTAGGCTATTGTCAGTAAATTTCTTCTTGATGATAGAACAGAAGATACTGGGGAGTGCTGCTCAAATGTTGATTCAGGTATTTAGAATCTCTATGAACGTGATACGTGACCATTATTTTGAAAAGTTTATAACTAGATGATGAGAATGTTTATGCTGATAGTGGTTGAACAAGGCCTGGATGTTGAGTCTGTTTCTGGGAGAGATGATTTGAGCCAAGGCTATGAGCTTCTTAAGGAGCTTGATCCTGTGGCAGCAAACAGAATTCACCCCAATAATCGCAGAAAAGTGAGATTTCTGTTGAAATATTTTGACTTCTGTTTAGTTAGACAATGATTCTGAAAATATGTGGCTTACGCAGTCTTATTCAATTTTCTGGTTTACTCACTATGGTCTGATGTTTTGTAGATTAATCAATACCTGAGCTTGCATGCTAGTAGAGGAGTTCTTCCGAGCAAGCTATATCAGGAAAAAACTGGAGAGGTAGGTTCCGTTTTCTTTACCTTGAACTTAAATTTCATTTTGTGTATATGTGCAGTTAGATGTATGTATATCCTTAATATAAAGAGTATTGATGACCCTTAACTGCTCTTTGAAGTACATTAACTCATGTTATTGCGGCAGGGCAGAACTGGGGCTGCATCGATACCTCTTGTTATGATTACTGTTTGATATGTATGGATGCTGAAACCTCTATGCTAGACAGATATGTTGGACAAAGAGTAGATTCTATGGTAGATGCTGGAATACTTGATGAAGTATACAATATTTACAAACCAGGAGCCGACTATACTAGAGGCCTAAGGCAATCCATAGGTGTTAGAGAGTTTGAAAATATCCTGAAAATGCATTTCTCAGAGAGAGGTGCTGGTCAGTTAACAAGCAAGAACGATAAGGTCATGAAGGAGAATCTGAGGAAGGTTCTGAATTTTCCGAAAGATGATAAGTTGAGGATTATGTTAGAGGAGGCAATTGATAGGGTGAAGTTAAATACTAGAAGGCTCCTTCGTCGTCAAGTAAGACCTCTTTGATGCACTAATTTGTTCTCTTAACTTCTGAGTTGTTACATTGATTATGAAATATGCCATCTTTGTGTTTTCTTTCAGAAAAGAAGAGTCAGTCGGCTAGAAACGGTCTTTGGTTGGAATATTCATTACATTGATGCAACAGACTATCTAATAAGTATATGCATTATGTGTTTCATTAATATTTACAAGAAGATACCAAAGCTACTTGGAGAACAGTTTAAGAATCTCTCTTGTTGGTGTGTCTTTTTTTTATTGATTTTTTAAAGGCAAATCTGAAGACACATGGGATGCTCAAGTGGTTAAACCTGCGTCAGAGATCCTCCGGTGTTTTCTGAAAACAGAAACTGAACCAAGCCAGGATCCAACTTCAGGAAAGTCACTTGAAAGAGACCTATGGAGTCAATATGTTTGTGAGGTACAATAAGTTCTGTTTCGGTATCTTTCATAAACGGAATCCTTAAGTACTGAAACATGGTAGTTGAAAACAGGCTTGTGGAAACAAGGTACTAAGAGGAAAACATGAGTGGGAGCAACACAGACAAGGCCGTGTCCATCGTACGAGAACAACTCGACTCAAAAAGGCCCAAACTTTTAAGAACAGAGAAGAGCAAGAAACAGATCAAAAACAACAAAATGATGTTAAAGTCTGTCCACTTGAATTCGAATAAGTCATATCAAGGTTTATAACAAATATTCTATCCATCCCATCAACAGATCAGATTTTCATTTTTCTCATTCTAATTCAATCACAACTTTCTGCATAAAGTTTGTAACCATTAGGAAAGAAATAGTTTCCTAGCGCAGCCTCGGATAGATGGATAACCTAAGGTGTAAATTTGTATGATGATTTTATTTTTAGATGATGTAACGTTTTTACTAATATGGTGATAGAAATTTCGGTCACTTCATACTTAATAGTTAATATAATATGTGTTTGACGAGCTCGGTCATTTGAAGAAATATAAATGCTTAATGTAATATATATTCGACGAACTTTCTTATCTATAAAATTTGTGGGTTTACTAGATACCTCGTTATAGAAAGAAAAAAAAAGTTTGAAATATATTTTATTTTTACTTTTTTGGTCAAGTAAAAGTTTTAGAATAGGTAAGAAAAAAGAAAAATATCAATCAAACATCAACCTTATAGAAAAAATTAAATTAAACATCCAACTATTATAATTTAAGATTAAACAATGTAAGTATAGTTACTTCTAATATAATCTTTAACTTTGCGTTAATCAAGCTGATTTACCCCTAATATAAAGTCGTTTAACGGAAATAATTAATCATATTTAGTTCTATTAATGTTTTCGATTAGTTGAAACGCCGAACAATCTTAAACATGGTTAATATTTTTGTTAAACGACTTATCGTCAAGATAAATTGGCTTAATCTATGCAAAGTCTAGAATTTTCATATAAATCAACTAAAATAATTTATTTAATTTGGAATTATGATTGTTGAGTGTTTGTTTTGATACTTTTTGGTAAACCTCCATGATTGACATTTTTTTCGTTAAAAAGATATTTTAGTTATCAGAAAAAGTGAAAAGAGGGAACAGTTGTCCAAAGAGATAGGGAAGAATGAGGCTGTAAAGGGTTTAGTTATCAGCCTTTTACCTCGTTATTAAAACAATATTTATTTATCTTTAAGTCGTTTTCTAAATTCCTTTAAAATTTTAGTTAAAATGACTTTCAATCACGTGCAACAAAAACTATCTTTTCTCAATAAAATATAGTGGAAATTGGCAGTTTCAAAACGACTTAAAGATAAGTAAATACTGTTTTAATTTGACCATAAAAATGATTATTATGTAGAAACCATGTTAAAAAGTAGACTTTCATTGAACCTCTAATAATATCCATAATTGTTAAAATTATTTTTCTTTTACCACATGAGATAGTCCAAAACATTACGTCTGGTTCGGTTATTTTGTTTTTTAATTCTTTTGATTCTGGAAAAATGGTAACCAATAGATACAAACTAAAATTTGGTTCAATTTTATTCTGGTTTCGAATAGATAAAACAAGTAAGACTTGGAGTAATATTAGTTCGATTTCAAATAATTACTTTTTGCTAAAAATAATCAAAAGTAGCCAAAAAAAACTATTTTGAACTATAACCGAATATCCAAAAGTAATAAAAATATCAACAAATAGCCAACATATTTTTAGTATTAATTATTTTAGTTCTTATTTAGAACTGATCGATTCTTTGTAGGAACTAGAACCAAACTGAACTGAATTTTTTGATTCGGTTTGGTTCGATATTTTAGTGTTGGTTATTGTGCCCAAGACTAATATGAGATTTGCCTCATGTTGATTTTTTTTAAATATTGGGCAACAACTAGCCGGTTTATTAGTTAAATTTCTATATAATTTAGACAACATGACTTGATCCATGAATGTGATATAGTATTTATATTCAGTAGACTTACTACATGTCACTAGATCAAAGTAAATTTACTTAAAATGTTGATTATATATAGATGACTATCAATATTAGTAATTGCAAATATTAAATAACTTTATTTTTGGTGGTTGAAAATTTATGGTGTGGGTCTAGGCCAACACCAGAGCCATGTTAGTGTAAAATCGAGAAAATAGAACTCAACTATTTCAAAAATTTATGGAACTCTTTGGTTCAGAAAAATATATATAGTCATTTTTATGTATCCTTAAAAACTATTGAATGTTTTGTTTAAGAAATCAACACAAATTTTGTTCATTTATATTAATCGTATCAATTTGTATAAAATCTGTGATTCAACAAGAAAAATTCCAAATAAAAGATTTAGATGAATTTTGCAAAGTACATACAGAAATCTAAATTTTAATCATGGAAAATTTTGAATTGGTCATCTGACTGAAAATATAAAAGATGTCAAAGATTTAGAATAAGGGAAGTGAGAGATATGTAGATTAAAGTTCACTTCTGAACAATAAAATGCGTAGTTACATTAATGTTACTTTGGCATTGTAGCAATGAAT
Source organism: Lepidium didymum (assembly GCA_963920545.1). Taxonomy (NCBI): domain Eukaryota; kingdom Viridiplantae; phylum Streptophyta; class Magnoliopsida; order Brassicales; family Brassicaceae; genus Lepidium; species Lepidium didymum. The sequence continues at coordinate 11,736,068 of OY986991.1, read as the reverse complement.
ATATATATATATATATATATATATATATATATGAACATAATTTCATTATTATTAAAAAAATGAGTCAAAGGATAAATAAAATAGACAATAGTTTTTTTTTTGGTAAAGAAATAGAAAATAGTTGCGTGCCTAAAAATATGGGGTACACTAACATTTACAAAGGACACATGCAGGTCCATGTGAGGAGCCTAAGCAAATTTAATGCCACTCTTTCTCTCTATATACCTTTACTTATTATTTTATTTTTTTTGTCAACATTGGGCTACAACTGGCCGGCCCATTAGCTAAATTTCTATATAATGTAGACGGTGTGACTCGATCCCTGATTGTGCAAGTGCGCTGTTTTTAGTAGATTTATCGCCTACCACTACACTAAAGGCCACTTGCTACCGCTACTTATTCCTTTGAAAAAAAAATTATATATTTTATTTACATTGACCAACTTTTCATATTATTATTTTTGTTAATAAAAGAATCATCTGAATCAAAATCCTATTATTTGAGTGATAGTAATTGTCAATCATTCAATGGATTTTTTAATTTTGATTTAAAACGTGCTACTATCTTTATTTTAGTAACATCACTTGCTAATATTATTAAGGTTATTCCTTATATGTAATTTTGGTATTATCATTTTATTGTTGTGAAGATAATATTTAGCTCAGCAAATCTAATATGAATCATTTAAAAAAAAATCAATTTGATCGATTAAATTCAATCTATAATCCAAACATCCAAACTTTAAACAATATTTTGCAGGGTTACATGATTTTCTAAAATTGAATTTAGGTGGTAAAAACTGCATATTTGTAGAGAAAAAAATTCATATCAATTTTTTTTCGTTCTAAATTATAATATGGAGAAATAAATATTTGGATGAGTGTATAATATAAGAAGAGTACAAGTAGTAGAGGGGCTGATAGATTTTTGATTCGAAAATTAAATTGTAAGTAATATAAAAATGGGACCACTAATGAAGGGATTGAAAGCTATACAGACACTGTGCTGCACATGTATCCCCTTTCCTTTTATGTTTTTTTTAAAACTTAAATTTCCCATATTTTTTCTAAAAAATAGATTTAAAAAATAAAAGAGAAAGTTGGTAAAGAGAAATTCTTATGGAGATTGTGAAGTGTGAGGTTTGGCTATGTTCCGCGAGAACCTCTAAGGTAAAAGGAGGCTTTAAATGCATAAGATAAGACAAAAGCCTTCTGTTTGGTTTGGAGGGTTACGGTTGGAAGTCAATTGAGCTAAACCATACAAACAACTTCATAGAAGCTTGATCTGATCTCCCAAAGTTTATCAACATCCGCTGAGGGTGAACAATCCAACATTCTCCTTTGGAGATTTTCATTCATCTCACGATGTGTTGAAATTTTAAATTTGACAAAATGGTTCCAACCAATTTTCCGGCAACTTTTCTAATAAAATTTGTTACTAGAATGATTTGATCTTGGAGAATTTGGAATTCTCAAAATAAAAATCAAAATCAGATAGTGTAATTCTATATCAAAATTAACCGTAATCCGTTTGAACAAAAAAATAGAAGTCCAAACGTAAAATTAATGTTGAGAATTAATTATTGAAAGAATTACTTAACTAATCTATTATTATAGCCCATATTACTAAAATAATCTTATCAAACATGGGAAATCTAGAAAAGGGTGGTTAATGTCCTAAATAATAGTCATTGTCTTTTAAATTTCGAAAATGACATTAAAATTATTTAGTCCTAAATATTAATTTAATTTATTTTTAGTTTTTTTTTATCATAAATTTATTTTTAGTTTAGCCATCGTATTCTGTAGTTTTAAATATTATTAGTTTTGTTAAGTTTAATTTTTTGTTGAAAAAAATATTCTTGAAATTTTATTTTTATTTATAAGTATATTTTCATAAATTAATTATTTTTTTAGTTTAGTTATTTTTTTAGTTTTTAGTTCTTTCTATTTAAATTTATTTTTATTTATAAGTATACTTTATGAAATTTTATTACAATTATTCTATTTTATTTTATTTTTACATAATTTTTTTTGGGTACTTGTTCTCTTTTTTTGTCAAACATTACTTCATTAAAAACATCTTCATTGCAGTTGATACCCTATCATGAATTTCCTATTTGATATATTCTCTCATTAGTCTTTCTATAAATATCACAAAATGGACATATATCACTATTTATTAGTTGAATTTGTTTTTAGATTTTTATAGTTAAAAATATTATATAATAGTTTTTTTTGTCAACACTGGGCCACAACTAACCGGCCCATTAGTCAAGTTTCTACATAATATAGACGGTGGGACTCGATCCCTAATTGTGCAAATGCGCATATCTTAGTATACTTACCGCCTACTACGAGACTAAAGACCACTTGCATATAATAGTTTATATGTTCTAATTTTAAATTTTTTTGTTTATTTAAAAACTATAAGTTTCAATTAACTATCTATTAAGTTTTATTATACATAAATTTATATTATATTTACATATTTATTTAAAACTATGTATGATATTTTATTATTAATATTTTTATATCATATATAATATATCATTTATAATGTTTTATATTATTAATATTATTTAAAAATTGGAAGTTATATATATATATATATATACTATTAAATTATTTCTAATTTAAAATAAAATAAAAAATTAATATTATTATAAAATATTGATATAATATTAATGAGATACTTCATAAAACGAAAAAACTTTCCAAAACAAGAATAATAATCCCCAGGAATTAGTTTTAGCGGTAGAGAACGAGGCAAGGATCTGGGAAATGGTACACTTAGAGATGAGTAGTCCACTGCATAGAAACGAGACAACACTGAGACAAAAGTATGAGATGATTTCTCGACCCTCAACGCTTAATACAACGTTTACGGGCTACATATATATGGTAAATACTTATTGGAAAACGTCTGACCTTTATACTGGCCTCGGATGGTACTATTTCCTGTATAGCATCATGGGGATGAATATGGGTGCACAAAACATCAGAAGAAGTATCTCATCACTCCATGCGGAACTTGAAGCACTCCTATAGGCCATGAGCTACCTCCGGTCTCTAAAGATAATGGAAGTTGAATTCGTAGTGGATTGTTCAGAGGTTTTGAAGATGATTGAACCCCCTCTCCCCCCCTCCCCGCATGGCCGGCCTTTCTACCATATTAGGAAGATTTCTCGAGACTCTGAAGTTTTTTCAGAGCGTACTCCCTAATTCTGATCCCACGAGTCCTTAACCACAAGACAGATAACCTAACCCACAGTGTTAGAGGGTCATCTAGGCATCAATTTTTGTGGACAATGTACCTTCTCTTTGGACCCGACATCTTTGCAATTGAGTAAAGTTGACCAAATAAAAAGATACTTATGTGGATATCTCACCAATGGAGATGAAAACTAAGAGTGATATTCATGTCAGTATCTTAAATAAAATATATTAAAAATATTAATATTATAATACTAAGATACTCAATTGGGTATCACCCATTGAGGATACTCTAATAACTTAAAGAGTTGGTGGTTCCACAATTAAAGCTGTCTTCGCCAATGAATCTGCAAGTCGATTCATGGCTCGATTCACAAGTTGAAACTTAACAGAAGTAAAATGTGAGAGAAGGTTGGAGATATCAAGCAAAACTCCATGGATCTCTGCAATTTTCAAGCCATTATTGATGGCATTGATGAGTTATAAGGAATTCGATCGGAGCTCCAATTTGGCGATTTCACGAGCTTGAGCATCCAGCAAGGCCGATCTGATGGCTAATGCTTCGGTAGTGAGCAGAGAGGTTACAAAGCTTTCGGATTTAAGAGCCTTAATCAGCGACGATTCAGGGATTTGAAGCGTCTAACTCTTATGTATGTATTTTTTAGCTAGTTTAACGAGTCACTTGCCATTCATTTTGCATTGATTCATATAGTGTTTGCATCATATTACAGTCCGTTTAGGTTCATTTGCATAGTTTGCATTCGCATAGCATACATTTCGCATTTGCAATTGTTTTCAGGAGCATTTGGACATTTTAAAGACTGATTTGGACCAAAGAGGAAAGAATCCAGTTGATTTCACTCTAGCAGATGAATCCAGTTGATTTCACTCTTGTCAGCTTAATGGGCCACTATAGCAGATGGATCTAGTTGATTCTACTCTAGCAAATGAATCCAGTTGATTCCACTCTAGCAGATGGGTCGATATGATTTCGCACCCTCCCGCTCTAGTTGATTGCCAGATCATAAAATTACTCATCTCGATCCTCTCATTCCAGTTGATTGCAAGATCATTAAATTTCTCTAGCGCGACCACTCAGCTCTATCTATGTGGTCGAGTTAAACGATTCCGAAGTTTTTTTGTTAAATTTTTATTTTGGATTTTTTTTTAGGTTAAGTGGAATGAGAGTACAAATACTCCTCTTATGTCACTGAAACCATCATCCTCGTTTTTACCTCTTTTGTGAAAGAATGTTTTGAGCTAATTCATCTCTTTGTAATTCCAGAGCAAAACCTTACTACTTATGAATTTTTAAAGCAATTCATGTTCTCTTTTAATCTTGTTTATCATTTCTCTTATAGTTTTCTGATCATGCTGTTTATTTTGATTCTGCTTTGCTTGTTTCCTTATTGATTTCTGAGTAGATTATCTAGGGGTTCTTGAGGAAATGGGTTAGATAAATGTGGATCTTAGGTTTTCTAGATTGCTTAAGGTTAGATTAGGTAGATCTTTTATGTTTTGGTGGTTTTAATGCTTATTTCATTATGATAATTTGAAATATGAGTTTGGACGTTTTAGCACTCAAAAGGTGTTTGGTAAAATGTCTGACCAAACCATTTCAAAGATTTACATTCCTAACTCAAGGGATTGACTATTTAGGATGTTTATTGGATAGATCAAGTTTTTATTCATGCGAGATAGGTTGTTAATTGCCTATGATTATAGGGTCTGTTGATAGCTTCTCTAAGATTGATTTCTATGAGAGTGGATTTTGTAGCTTCTGAACTTGATGCCTAGAGATCATCTATGTCTGAGTTTGTTAAGTAATCTAGTATACCTAAATGAACCACTGATCTATTATTCCCACTCCACAGGAACTCTCTTTCTTATTTGATTATTCATTATTCTATCTTTGCTTAATTCTATGTTTTTACTACAATATGCTCTGTTTTCTATCTAATTTCTAAGTATTGTCATGTTTACCTTATCTGCTGTTTCTTTCAGTTATTTGTGTGTTTAAGTTGCTCGTTTAGGTTGGTAGAAAACCATTGAATCTATTTGGATTGGATTAGAATAGTTTGATTGCATTCTGATTGATTAGTTACTCGCCCATTTGGTTCGATAGCCTATTATAATACCACGACTAATATGTGTAATAGGTATTTGAAACTGAGTAAAATCATGTTATCACCAACCCAGTCCAGCTGAGAGAGATCCTTCCAACCACGAAGTATCTGTATAGCACATCGATACCAAATGGCTCTCTCTTTGCTCCGGATCCAGAAAAAACTATGGCTTCTTCGACACATGAATTTGGGCCTGAGACCATTCTTTTGTAGTGGATATCGCAGCTAAGAAGATCTACTGAGGCGTTTGAGAGTGGTTATTAAAAACAAAATTATTCATTGACTTCCAAATCGCCCATAGAATCCAGATTGCTAGTGGTGATTCTGCTAATCTTATAGGAGGTAAGTTCTTTAGCTCTTTTAAGAGTTTCCGTCGCCTAGAGAAAGGGTTTCAGATCGAAATTCTAGAGAATGAACAAACGGAGCTTGATCCCAGATATGTTTTGAATGTTCGCAAGAGAAAAACAAGTGGTTAACAGATTGTAATTCACCACATCTTTTGCAGGATAGGTCTATATCAATGCTCCTGGATCTTAGATTCTCTCCTATCGGTAAGACTCCATTAAGGATCTTCCATAAAAAGAACTTTTGCTTCTAAGGAGCTGCCATTTTCCATACATTTTTTATCCAGTTCATCTCTGAAGGATTTTAAGTGGTTAATCCCTCTTCCTGTATATCTAGAGCTGCAAAATAGTCGGATTTAACATTATATTCTTCATTTTCTATTTCAGCCATATTCTGGAGTCTGCTGCTCCTAGAATGCTAGGCTTGATGCACATTATTTTCTCTTCATAGCCAAGAAGCAGAGAGGTAATCTTTCCTTTATCCCATACACAAGAATTTTCTTGGAATATGTCTGAAACTTTCAAGAGGCTTCCACTTTCTGATGCAGACCAAAAGGAGCAAGTGGAATGAGGTAGATAACCAATTTTCTCCCCATATCTATATAGAAGAGCCATTCTCAACAGCCCATCCTAGATTGGGTTTCAAGAGATCTCTTCCTTTAAGAATACCTTTCCACGCATGAGAACAAGAACTCGACTGAGAACAAGTTAGAAAGGAATCATCCTTGCAGTATTTTGAGAATAGTAAGTAAGCTAGAAGTGAGTCCAGATTAGTTAGAAGTCTCCAACTTATCTTAGTACAGGAGCAAGATTAAAAGCTTGGAGATAGACAGTAAGAAACACAATATAGCGTCAGTGGGCATGGAGCTCAACACACTTTTCAACATGACATTTTTCTCAGCTTGGGACATGTATTTGCTTGATGAGCTCACTCTTTTTTGATGAATCATGTCTACAATACTTGTAAATAAGTTCTTTTTTTACCAAAATGGTCAGGGAGCCCAAAATACTTCCCCAATCCACCAGATTGATTAATTTGTAGAGTAGCTTTGATTTTTTCTTTCTGGCCATCTAACATCTTTCTTGAAAATGTTATAGCCAACTTGTGTTTATTAATAGATTGTCTTGAGGTTGTTTCATACTGAGTGATGATTTCTTTCAATGTACTAATGCTCTTCTCGTTCCCTTTACAGAAAAAATAGTATCATCAGCAAATAGCAAATAGCAAATAGCAGGTGATTGATCATTGGTCCACTCTTGGAAATCTGCAATTCAGCTAGGCTATTATCTTCTGGGGCTTTCCTACATAAACCCGAGAGAACTTCACTACATATTATGAATAGGTAAAGAGAAATCGGCTTATCTAATACCCTTTGATAATAAAATGGAACTTTAAAATTTCTTCACTAAAATTTTCATTGATCCTAATTTTTAGTCGTTGCAACAGTTGTTACTACTATACAAGTGTAAGTACATTCTGGATTACTTGTATTAAAATGATTTTGTTTATAACTGGGGTGATTTGATTCAAAGGATACCACGTAGGGCTAGGAATCTCTCCTAACCAAAACAATTAAACTACATCAGATAGTTTCTTAGCGGCCAAACTCTCATGTCTCAAATATTAAAAATGTATTTTATCTAAAACTAGAAGAAATTGTTCCTTAAATGAAATGTTAATCGCATAAAAAAATTTTTATTCTTAATTTGGAATAAAATACGACCTAAAACTCTCATAAAAATATAAGAATGTATATATATTCGGTTTATGTATCATGTGACTATTGTAACTTGTGACAAAAATAATACTCAATTTACGTGAAATAGCCAAATTAATACCAAACTTACATATTTTCTAAATTAATATTAAATTATTTTTAACTAAGTCAATATAGGCACATTGACTAACAGTGTTATTGTCCACCTTTAGAAAAAATAATACTTTAAAAAGGTCAAATTAATAATGAACTATATATTTGCCAAATTAATACTGAACTTATCAATGACTGAACCAATTTAAGTATGTTAACTAATGCGACATCTGAACCAAAACCGATCCAAAATATCGAGTATCGGGCTTGGTCCCGAAACAAAACAAATACTTAATAGGTCTTCTTCGGCTATACCCGTAGGTATATAGTAATACCTTAAATCAAAATGATACCCAAACAAGTACCCGACTAATCCCAAAAAAACTTTCCATCCTCAACAAACTATGAAATACATGTATTTATTCGGGTTTTTTTATCTACATTTTCTACATAACCCGAAAGAAAGTTCTACACTATGCTTTAACTTTGAATCTAAGATTTAAACCGTAGAACGAATAAAAAAATAATATTAATAGAATAATAATAAAAATTAACATGATTAATTGTTTATGCACTTAACTAATTTCCTATCTAAATTGACTTGATCAAATTCAATTCATTTCTTTTGTTTCGAGACCTATTCAATACTCGACATTTTGGGTCGGTTTTGGTTTAGATATCGCGTTAGTCAACATACCTAAATTGGCTCAGTCAATAGTAAATTTAGTACTAATTTAGAAAATATATAATTCAGTATTAATTTGACCATTTTTTGAAATTTTACTTTTTTTTGACGTGAACAATAACATTGTTAGTCAAGATGTCTAAATTGACTCAACCAACGGTAATTCAATTTTTTTTTGTAACATTACTCATTCGGTTTATATCAACAAAGTCTGATCCATAGCCTAAATGTTCTAACTGGAGCTGGTGGGATTCGAACTCCTCACATGGTGTCTAGCTAGATCAAAGGCAAGCCAACTGGACTACCTGCTTCTTGGCCGATAGTTCAGTATTAATTTGGCTATTTCGTGTAAGTTGAATATTTTTTGGCTATTTTCTATAACTAGAATTGGAACTTAAAAACAAAATAACATAAGCTTGATTCTATAGATATTACTTCATTTATATACTAAGAGAAATTAAAAGTAAAAAAGAAAAATTCAATGAGTAAGATTCTAAGCTTTTTAACTTTTGTACTTAAAAGAGGCTTCATGCATATCTTTATAGGCGTGCACATATGCCCTCAATTTATTCTCTTCATCTTATTTCACAATCTTCAATTCTTCTTCCATAACCATTCTCATTAATAGCTTCAAAACATTTATGGAATCATAAAGATCATAAACCTTGTAAAACAAAATACCTGCTTTAACCATAATCATCAATATGTTTTCTCAACATATGACTTTCAATTTAAAATTAGGAAATAACATTGAATTTTTCTATTAAAAAAATTACAAAAATAAAAAGCAACAACTCCTAAGAAGAAATTCATATTTTGGAATTTCTCAATATTAAATCATAATTCCAAACCTTTGACAAAAAAAAAATCATAATTCCAAACAAAAAAAAAGAATGTAAGAAATTAAATCTATACTCCTGAAACCAAATCCATCTCAAATATTAAAAACAGAATCAATCAATCAATCACTCTTTCTTGTAAATCTCAGAATAATAAAAAAAAATAAAAAAGTTGAGTATTTGTTTTTTTGGTTTCTAAGTCTTACAGGCGTAAATGAAGAGAGAGAAGTCAAGCTTGTCTTGTTCATCTTTCTTAAACATCTTCTCTTCTAACCAAAGCCTGCTACTGTCTAAACCATTCCTTGTCCTAAACATGAACACAGCTCTTCCTCCATATCCTCCTGGATTACTAAAGAACCAATCATGAACATCCCACATCAGATCTACAACCAATCCATCAACAAATATCGTCTGATTCCCTCTGAAATTCCATTGAAGTCTCTTCACTTTTATCACTGTCTTCTTATCAATACAAACCGAAAGAACAGGATGATGATGAGTGCTCTGTTTCAGACCCTCTGTTTCTTTGTTACATCTGATAACGATTTCGTGTAAATCTCCTGTTTCGATGAATTTAGCTTTAGTTGAGTAAAAAGTGTTGTTCCCGGAGAAGTGTTCTTGTCGAGAAACCAGAGAGAAATCGAAACCAATATCGCCGGAGAAACCCTTTTTACGGAGGATTTCTTCAGAGGAATCTCCGAGAAGGAGACCTAATTGAGCATCAACGAGAACAATAACGTAGAAGCCATTGATGGGCTCAGGGCCAGAGAGATTCGTATCGTATTTAGCGGAAGAAAGATCCCAAAAAACCTCGATTTTACCGAGATCGGAGTCGACAGATTTGTTACCTTTCTTCTTGCGGAAGAAACGAGAACAAGTATTGAGCTTCAAAGAGGTTGATGGGTTTGGGTCAGGAGAGGAAACGGAGATGCTTAAACCATTGTTGTTGTGTGGATTAGACCAAGTGACTTTGATAATGAGATGCTTCGATAAAGTGATTCTGTAGATGCTTGTAATGGTGGTTTGTATTGATGGGATGAGTGATGGTGAAATACAAGCGTTGTTGGTGCTCAACTTTGAACATGAAGATGATGATGAAGATGATAATGATAATGATGATAATGGATGTGTCACGTTTATTGAGTTCTCACTAAAACATGACACAAAATCTCTCATTTTTCTTCTTCTTCTTCTTCAGAAATGAAATGAAAATTTTCAACTTGGGTTTTGTTTGTTTGCTTCTGCAGACAACAAAGTCTTTTTCTTTTTTTTGTGTTGAGAAGAAGGAAGAGAGTAACCGATCTGAGTTTTTGAAAGCTGAAGATTAGGTTGCTTTCTTATTATTTCTTCTCTTATTCTCACTTTTTTTTTGTTATGAGAAAGAGAAGAAATGGATTAAGGTGTGTCTGTGTGCTGCAGAGAGTGGAGATGAAAGAGGCTCTAAGCAGAATTTAAGTAATTTTGAGCTTTCATTGTCTTGGGCACACAAATTTGTTTTATATATTTTTAATTATATAGTTGGATGCTAACTAATTCTTAAAAGTTTTAGTACATTACGTTCTAAGACTTCACTTTTTATTTCTACTTAAAATATTTCAATAAGAAATTCATTTATGATATTAGAGCATCATTATTGCACAAACCTATTTGGGTTTCTTAATTAATTTTTAATTATTAAATTTAAACTAAAAAACTATTGTAAGAAACCCATGATTTTGTTACTACAATGGTAGAAACCATGAAGGGTTCTTACAAAATATATTAATTAACCTACACAGAGCATTCAAGCCAAATTCAGTAAGTCTGTGATCAATTGACAATGACAATCAATCTCAGTTCCATCAAATAAATGTTCATTGTCTTAAATTGACAAAACAATTACCAACCAAATCGGTAATGAATTCCACGAGATTCAATTTCACATACCTTATATTGGAAGAATATTATGATTTGGCTTCGTCTTCGTCTCCAATTTGGGCAATCATCTTCGAGTCTGTCCCGAGGTCCCAGTCATCTCCGACTTTGTCTCCAATTTGGGCAATCATCTTTCTCTCCGAGGTATGAAGACCACATAGCTCAATTTCATCTGGGACTGAGCAATTGTCTTCTTCTTCATGCTCTATTGGTTTACTCGGCTTCATCTTCCTCTTCATGTTGTCTTCCTCTTCATGCTCTGTTGATTTTTTTTCATATTGAATATACAGTAGACACGTGTTATTAAGAACCCCATCAAAACAACTCCTATTTAAGAAACGTTTTTAAGTTTTAACTTCACTTAAATTATTAAAATAAGCATAATATCTGTTTAAAAAACCCATGTAAACTAGCGATAATGATGCTCTTAGTTAGTCAAATAAGACTTTTATAGATTTACTTTAACTTAGAGGATAAATTTGTAAAGTCTCTATACTTAAAAAATTTGATATATTCTAATTTAGGAAAATATATATCATATACAGATTTCAAAATTTTTGGGTTTACATTAATATATTTTTCAAGAGTAAATTTACTTAATTTACACAAATATAATTAAATTCCCTAACTACCAACTCAATTATCTTATTTAATTATCTTAATTAAACAAATATAATTAAAATGTCTTTGGTGACATTAAATGAGAGAGAGAAAATGACATATCATTAAATGCAGAGACAACATATTTAATGTGTTACTAATACAATATATGTTAACACAGATACTATATGCTAACACTTCTATTACCCGTTAACATATTTATTACCTGATAAAATATGTATATGATTGACACATATATTATGCATTATTATATATATTATCAGACTATACGGCCCACTACAAGAAAACAGTCAATTTGCGACATTATTTTGCGATGACAAAAAAAGGTTACAAATTTGCAACGTATTTGCAACGTCGTTGCGATGTATTGTAAAACATCGCAACATTGCGACGTTTTGTGATGCCCTTGCAATGATTTTGCGATGCACATATTGCTATCACAAGTGCATTGCAATATAGCGACGTTGTTGCGATACATCATTTCCGTAGCAATATTGCGAGTCATCTACGATATTCTTGCGATGTTACTTAACTCCATCGCAATTACATTGCAAATTTTCACATTTTCCCTATAAATAGTCTACAATGTGATTGTAACTTCACACGAAATTTTAGAGAGAGAAAGAATTCGGGGAGAAAGATTTAGAGGGGAAAAAAATTTGAGATTTTTTTTTTTAAGTTAAAAAAATGACGTCGGAACATGAAGTGTTTACATTACGACGATGGATGTATTATCGAAAAGATCCGGAGACGGGAGAAGTGACGAAAGAGTTTCGAGATGGGTTGCAGGTATTTGTAAACCAGGCGGCTAACAACTCATTTACTCCGAATGACAGTAACATCTTCTGTCCATGTGTAAAGTGTGGAAATACCAAATATTTGAATATTGATATGGTGAAACGACATGTATATAATAGAGGATTTACTCTGAACTATTATGTATGGTTTTCACATGGGGAGGGGTATAGTCTCGGTGCTGGGAGTAGTAGTATGGGTGATGGTGGTGATGATCAACCTATTAATAATGCTAATTATAATTATGGCAAAAATATGTTTGAAAGTTATGAGCATCTTCAAGGTAATAGATATCATGATATGGTTACAGATGCATATCATGGATCTATTCTAGTTGGTAGTGAAAATACTATTGAAGAACCTAACGCAGAAGCGAAACAGTTCTATGATATGCTTGATGCTGCTAATCAACCTATCTATGAGGGATGTAGAGAAGGTCTATCCAAACTGTCATTAGCATCTAGGTTGATGTCTATTAAAAGTGAAGGAAACATAACCGAGAGAAGTATGAACCAATTAGTATATGCGTTTAAAGAGTATATGCCAGGAGACAATAATTCTGCTGAGAGTTACTATGAAATGCATAAGTTAGTTTCGGGTCTCGGATTACCATCAGAAACGATTGATGTTTGCATTGACAATTGCATGATTTTCTGGAAAGACGATGATAAGTTGGAGGAATGCCATTTTTGTGGGAAACCGAGGTATCGAGCAACATGTGGAAAGAATCATGTCCCATACAAATGTATGTGGTATTTGCCAATCACTGATAGATTGAAACGACTTTGCCAATCGGAAAGGACATCAGCGGCAATGAGATGGCACGCAGAACACACAACAAATGATGGGGATGTTACACATCCGTCAGATGCAAAAGCCTGGAAACACTTTCAGACGGTACATTCTGACTTTGCCAAAGAGTATATAAATGTTTATCTTGGTTTATGCACATATGGATTTGGTTCATTTTGTTTGTTGGGAAGACAATATTCGCTATGGCCTGTCATATTGACGCCATACAATCTTTCACCTAATATGTGCATGCAAAACAAATTCTTGTTTATGATCATTCTAGTGCCAGATCCTAGTCATCCTAGGTGATATCTTGATGTGTTCTTGCAACCTTTTGATTCACGAGCTGAAACAGTTATGGTATAGAGGTGTTCGCACATATGATTTCTCGCAGCAGTAGAATTTCAAGATGCGTGCAGTTTTATTGTGGATGATAAGTGACTTTCCTGCGTACGGAATGTTATCTGGGTGGACAACTCATGAAAGGTTATCTTGTCCATACTGTATGGAATGGACTGATGCATTTCAATTAAAGCATGGTAAGAAATCATGTTGGTTTGATTGTCACCGTCGGTTTCTCTCTATGCCCCACCCCTACCGGAAGAACAAGAAATTGTTCAAGAAGAACAAGGTTGTGCGCATTCCTCCTCCAACACATATATCAGGGGATGAGCTCTTGTAGCAGATTGATTATTATGGTAATGAGGAAACATGTAAACGTGGGAAAGTAACAAAAGAAGAGGTTAAAAAGACTCTTTTTATGATGGTCCAGGAAAAACACATGGACCAGATGGTATGATGGTTCCGATAAAAGAAGGTTCTCCCGAAACTGATTTCTGAAACACAATCGACCTTTGTTCCAGGCAGATTGGTATCAAACAATATTCTGATTGCGCAAGAGATGTTTTATACTCTACGCACAAACAAAGCGGTGAAAGGAAAGTTCATGGTTATTAAAACAGACATGAGCAAAGCTTATGATAGGGTCAAATGGAATTTCGTAGACAGTGTACTCAAGAAGTTAAGATTCAATGAAAACTGGATTAGGTGTATTATGCATTGTATCACCCGGAGAACTTTGGTGGAGCTAAAACCAAAATTTTTGCATTTCTCCAGAAGAAACTACAAGAAATGATCAATAGCTTGTCCTCTAAATTCTTGTCAAAAAGAGGAAAGGAATTTCTGATTAAGTTTGTCCTCACTGCGCTACCGACGTATTTAATGTATTGTTATAGGTTACCAAAGTATATAGTGATGAAATTAAACTCAGGTATAGCATATTTCTGGTAGTCAAATTTCGAAACTTTAAAAGGGATTCATAGGATGAAATGGAAGAAATTATGCAAACCTAAGAAGGAAAGAGGTTTAGGATTCTGGGCTTTGGAGGAGTTCAATTATGCTCTCATGACAAAGCAGTTATGGCGATTATTAGATTGTCCTGATTCATTATTTGCAAAAGTTATGAATGGGAGATATTACAAAAATCATTGCCTAATGAATCTTACTACAACTTTAACCCCATCATACGGTTGGAGAAATATCTCTTCAGCCCAATCATTGGTCAATAAAGGGATTATAAGAAAGATTGAAGATGGAAGATCAACATCGGTCTCGTGCGATCCTTGGATCCCTGATGTTCTCCCAAGAGCAGCAAGAGGAATAGGCCTGAATATTTACTTGGATTTTACAGTAGGCCAATTTATAGATTCATATACTAGAACTTGGCACGAGGTGTTATTACAACAATTTTTTGACTCTAATGATGTCCAACTAATTTTGGGGATTGTTATACCTCGAAAGGTAAGATCATATTATTGGAGTTGGTATTTCACCAAGACCGATTGATACTATGTCAAATTTGGGTACAATACTAAGGAAACAAAGTCATTACTTGAGGTGGGAAGCTATGGTCCAAACTTTGTGGGATTACAAGTTAAAATTTAGAAGATAGACTGTCCTAACAAGATAAGACACTTCATGTAGTAAGCATTATTAGGGTGTACTGCAGTTAAGCAGAATCTTAGTCACCGAAGAATTCAATGTGATGCGGTGTGGAGACAATCAATCATGTCCTTTTCGAATGCCCTCCGGTTTTTCAAACTTGAGCCCTTTCATGTATTCCCTCTACAACTGATATTTTCCTAGGGAATACAATTTTGTACAATCTTGACTATCTGTTTTGGCACATTCTAGACCAAGTGGACGTCAAGATTTTTCCATGGATGATTTGATATATTTCAAAAGCAAGAATGAGAACTGCTTTTCGAGTATTAATAAGGACCCAAGAAATTTGATTCAGCAGACGAAAGCATATGCTTTGGAATGGTCTGAAGCTAGGAGTGAGATTTTCAAGGATCATCAACATGGGATTGTTAATTCATCATCGGTGTGGTCAAATGTGGCTAAACCTTCTATCTGCAATCCATGCTTTACATGATAAATATGTTTTGTAAATGGTTCATGGAAAAGTTCTTATCTCATTTCAGACCTTGGATGGATTTTTTTTTCCTAACTCTTTTGAAAGAGTATATATGGGTGCTCGTGGTGACCAAAGAAGTCTTTCAGCGATGCATTCAAAAGTAGAAGCTTTGCTATGGGCTATGGAGTCTATATTGCCCCTCCAAGTCTTAGAAGTTGAGATAATGACAGACTACGAAGATCTCTTAAAGATAATGTTGCATCCAGAAGAGTGGCCGGCATTTCAACCCTATCAGGGGAATTTTTCTAAGTTGAAGTCTCTTTTCCGTTATTTTTCTTTTTATGTTATCCCGAGATCTTTAAATTATAAAATTGATGTTCTCGTTTGTAATATTAGGGAATGATTTATTGTTGTGAATTTTCTTATTAATATATTGTGTTGACAAAAAAAACTTGGTTTTATGTTTTCGTCTTTGGAATTATTTTAGGAATCATATTTAGATCATTGCACTTTGGTTCAGACCTAGTTAGGGAACTAGAATAGATTCATGATAACCCAAATAAATACAGACTAATTTCTTTTGCAAAAAAAAAAAATTGAGAGACATAATAATTCATATAACGAAGAGCAGTTGTCTACATGATACATCAATTAAAATGACTAATTTAATATATCATATATAAAAAATGAGTGATTTTACAAGCGATAGATAAATCGTAGAAAGTCTAATTTAAATTAGATAATTAACTTTTAACAAAAAAAAAGTTAGATAATTAACTAACACAAAGTGAGAGCCCATATATGCAACTTGAGAGGTCCTACTTACAAAAAATTTAGTAGATACGTATTGTTGGGATGAGATATCTGAATTGTTAATAGATAAATTTGTTTGTCGACCTCAATTCATTTAATGTTTGCTTCTGATTTTTTTTACCAGTCCATGTCTTTGGTTAAAACAACGGCATTTGTTCTAGCAGTCTCTGAAATGTGTTTTCTTCTATTCTGATTTCATGTTCGATATCTGCCCTCAATCCAATTGGTTCTACTAAGTTTTGACAAAAAAATCTCAAAATCTTTATCAAGATCAACAAAGATTTAGGTTAAAAGACATGGATTATAAACATAATTGTAATTCTCAAATTCATCGCAATAAACAAAATTTCTGCTCTTTTGATCAAGAAAAACCTCTTAAATTCTGTTGGTGCTAAATTCTACATGTGGGGTTCTACAGACTTCTATAAATTTTTTTTATTGTGCTTATCATAACATAAATTTTAGGGTTATAACTTACAGAGTTCTATAAATTTTGTTTTCATTATTGTGCCTTGCACAAATTAATAATTTACCTTATTATCCATAAGAAGAACATCAATTACTGTAAATTCTTCTGCCTTTTCTATTTTTTGAAAAACCCAAAGACGGACAATTTGAATCTTGCTAGATTTATTTGAGAAATGAGAGTAACATCGAGGGGCATAATAGAATAGTGAAAACAAATTTATAAGAAAATAAAATTCACAATAGGAAGAGAAGTGGAAACTTTTTTCATAACCAAATTTTTATCGTAGAAGAGAAAAAGAGATCGAAGGAAGAGAAAACAAAGTTTTAGGAAATGACTTTTCTTCAATTGTTTTCAATTATCTGATAGCATAAATTATTTAAAATTTGATTTTTGAATTATTATATGAGGAGATTAAGTGTATTGAAACTAGAATTTTAAGGGATTTTGATTTTGATAGATTTGGAAAGGTTTTAAAAGATTTTTAGGATATTTGGTATGATTTTAGTTTGATTTTTTCTAATAAAAATAAATAATTAGGTGATTTTAGGAGATTTTACTGTGAGAGTCTATGTGATTCTATGTTCTTCTACGTGATTTTATGGTATTTTATGAGAGCCTCACCCAAACGTAAGACCAAAGAAAAAGAGAACTATTAAGTAATAAGTTGAGCAGTATGGAGAGAACGTTTCTATGTTATTCTATGTTGGCTTTTGGACTGTATCCTGTGATTATCATTATTATCATATCGTAAATTAAAAAATTATTTTTAAAGGATTCCATTGAGATTACAAAAACGAATTGTATTCCTTTGTTCTTCTAAAAATCCGAACTTGCCTTATCTCCTTTGTCTGAATTCTTCAATCTTACTCTGGTTTTTGCTCACAACACTTTTCTTATCTATAAACAATTGAGACTTTATCTATAAAATGACTCCATTTCCCTTTGAACTCGTTGGTTTCACTATCCCTTTCTACTCCAAAACACAGAAACACAGTTTGAGTTTTTCTCATGGATACAATCAAAGCTCCCTCTTCTTAAGCTTCTCAAACTCTAACCTTAACCAACTTTGTCATATGCTCTAGATCCACATTGATCAATATAACACATTTGTACCTCAACGTAACTTCTAGACGTTTCTTGATTAATGTGGTATCAAAGCAATACGCTCTTTAAAACTTTTGTTTTTTCGCTTCCACCTCCATCATTTCAAATGGTTGAAACCAATCATGTTGAACAGATCATTATTCTTGCAGAATCTGTTCTTAACATCAATCTATCTCACGTTACTAAGCTAAATAGCTCCAATGCGTACACGAAATGGATCCGCCAAGACAATCTAATTTACAGTGCGTTGCTTGGCACCATCACAATGCCTCTTCAACCTGTTGTCGCCAGTACAACCACTGCTGCTTAAACTTGGGATGTTCTCACTTCCACATACGCCAAACCGAGTAGAGGCCACATTGAACAGTTGAAAAATCAACTGAAGTATTTCACCAAAGGTATGAAAACTATTGATGAATATGTCCAGGGCATTAAAACTTAGCTAGACCAACTCGCGATCCTTGGCAAGCCCTACGATCATGAGGATTATGTCGAGTTGATGCTGGATGGTTTACCAGAAGAATATCGTACGGTGATTGACCAAATTGAAGAAAAAGATACATCGCATCACTGGTTGAGGTTAACGAATGTCTCATGAACCATGAAGCCAAGATACTCTGCTCCAATCAGGCTGTCAACGCCTCTGTTTTGCATGTCTCTGCCAACAATGTTAACTATCACAACAACAAGCCAACCAACTCCAATTGGCAGCAACAACAACAACAACCTTATGCGCCTGTTGATTCCCGATAGCCTCGTCTGTACATGGACAAGTGCCAGCTATGCAACATGCAAGGACATAGTGCATGCATGTGTCCTAAGTTTCAGGTCCTAACAACCATACTCCACCTCCGTGCCTCAACAACAGTCTCGTCCTTGGCAGCCTCGTGAGAATATGGTGACTCAAAATTAGTATCCACCACAAAACTGGCTACTAGATTCGGGAGCAACATATCATCTCACATCCGACCTCAACAATCTCTCCCTCCATCAGAACTACAATGGTGGTGATGATGTTGCTCTTGCAGATGGATCTACTCTAAACATCTTACACACAAGTTCCAAAACAATCTCTACTCACTCTCGTGTTTTATCTCTAGACAATGTTTTATGCGTGCCTGATATACAAAAGAATCTTATTTCTGTATATCGACTATGTAATACTAACAACATCTCTGTTCACTTCTTCCCGGCATTCTTTCAGGTGAATCATCTGAACTCGGGGATCCTGTTGCTCCAAGGGCAAACTAAAAATCAGTTGTATAAGTGGTCGATGTCAAGTCTTCAAGCGATGGCGTTACTATCTGCTTCTAGTCCAAAAACAAGTATACAGTCGTGGCACTCAAGATATGGGCATCCCTCTGAATCTATTTTTATCTAAAATCATATCTCAGTTTTCAATTCCAGTTGCTACTTCAAAGTTCAATTTTGTTTCTTGCTCATATTGCCACATTAATAAAAGTCACAAGTTACCATTCAAAAACTAGTCTATTAATTCAACAAGACCATTGGAATATATCTTTACAGATGTTTGGAGTTCACCAATATACTCAATCAATAATTACAAGTACTACATTGTTCTTATTGATCATTTCACAAGGTATACGTGGCTATATTCCTTGAAGCGCAAGTCTGATGTGAAACATTTAAATCGCTGGTAGAGAACAAGTTTCAAACAAGAATACAAACACTTGTTTCTGACAACGGTGGGGAGTTTATATCACTCTGAGATTATCTGGCACATCACGGCATTTCTCACTTAACATCGCCACCACACACTCCAGAACACAATGGTATCTCGGAGAGGAAACATCGTCATATAGTGGAAACCAGACTCACACTTATGTCACTTGCGAGTATGCCAAAAATGTATTGGACATACGCCTTTGCCACATCGGTTTGTCTTATAAATCGAATGCCGACTCCAGTCCTCTCAATGTAATCTCCATTTCAAGCGATCTTCAACTCTCCACCTAACTACGACAAGCTCTGAATCTTTGGCTGCTTGTGCTTTCCATGGCTCCGCCCTTATGCAACTAATAAAATGGATGCTCGGTCACTGACTTGTGTCTTCATTGGGTATTCACTCACACAGAATGCGTACTTGTGTCTTCATATTCCCACCGGTAGAGTCTACACATCACGTCATGTTCGTTTTGAAGAGGAATTGTTACCGTTTTCAGACAAATCATCAATGACAGTCCTGCTTCCTCTAGAGGATGCATACGCATCACCAATGACAACACCGATGTTAATACCACTGCGGACAATCACGCCTCCCACTCATACACGACCCCTTAGTTCAGCTCTTCACCCACTCGTCATCACTCTGCCATTGCCGCAAACTCAGGTATTGTCATCTCCAACTTTACACTCACCAAATTCTTCTTCTTCTCAAAACTCTGAGCCCACTGCTTCATTGTATAATGGGCCAAATCCCATGGCCCAGTCAAACCTTTCAGTCCAAAATGAGCCCATTGCTCAAAAACAAAATGAGCTATCTCCCCAAACTTAGACACAATCACACGAAAACAACCTCTCCCCAAACCAAGCCAGTTTGATAAACCCAGAAATAGTCACTCAAAATATCACACAAATTCCAACACTCCCTCCACCAGAAACACCGAACCAAAATACCCACAAAATGATAACTAGAGCCAAAAATAATATCCACAAGCCGAAACAAAAACTCTCTTTATCTGTTGTAGGTCCACAACCAAAAATAGAGGAACCAACAACAATAAAACAAGCTCTCAAAGATAAATATTAGAGTTGTGCAACCTCCAAAGAATTCAATGCTCAAATTGCTAATCACACATGGGATTTGGTTGAAGCAGATGAGAACCAGAACCTTGTAAGTTGTCGCTGGATCTTCACAATTAAGTATCATGCCGATGGAAAGGTGGAGAGATTAAAAGCTCGTCTTGTAGCCAAGGGTTACACACAACAATATGGAGTAGATTATGCAGAAACCTTCAGCCCTGTTATCAAAACTACAACAACACGCTTGGTTCTTAGTGTGGCAACAACAAAGTCATGGAAAATTAAACAACTCGACGTCAACAATGCTTTTTAGCAAGGTGAGTTGACTAAAGAGATTTACATGTCACAGCCCCTGGTTTCGTTGATCCTGATTGGCCTTCACATGTTTGTCGACTCCGAAAGCCAATCTATGGCTTGAAACAAGCACCACGCGCATGGTACTTGTCTCTCAAACAACACCTCATTGACACTAGCTTCACACCTTCACTGGCTGAGACATCTCTCTTCATCCAATCTACTAAACACACAATCACTTATGTGTTGGTTTATGTAGATGACATAATAGCTAACGACAACAATGATCACCAAGTAGCTTTGGTTCTCAACAGCTTTGCTACTCGGTTCTCCATTAAAGACCCCACTGATCGTCATTACTTTCTTGGCATTGAGGTTACACAGACGTCACACGGTATACACTTGATGCAACGTAAGTACATTAGTGACTTGTTAAACAAGCACAATATGTCTGAATGCAAAACCAGTATCCACTCCGCTTGCTCATTCACCGAAGCTGCTCATCAATGACGGTACACCTCTCACTGATGCTGCACAATTTTGGTATCTCGTTGGTAGCCTACAATACTTGTCATTCACGCGACCTGATCTAGCATATGCGGTTAATAGACTATCATAGCTAATGCACCAACTGACACAGACTCGTTGGGCTGCCGCAAAATGTGTGTTACACTACTTAGCCGGAACACAGACACATGGTATTCAGTTTCATAAATCAAACTCGCTCATGATACATGCGTTTTCAGATGCTGATTGGGCAAGAAATGTTGGTGACTTTATTTCAACAAACGGCTATATTATCTATCTTGGCAAGAATCCGATCTCATGGTCTTCAAAGAAGTAAAAAAGCGTGGCTCGATCATCCATTGAAGCAGAGTATCGTGCCGTTGCAAACACCGCATCTGAGGTAACATGGTTGTGTTTGTTACTCATAGAAATGCATCTTTATCTTCCCACACACCCGGTTATATATTGTGATAATATTGGAGCAACCTACTTGTGTGCCAATCCGATTTTCCATTCACGGATGAAGCACATTGCTCTTGACTACCACTTCGTTAGAGATAGAATTCAACGAGGAATGCTTCGAGTCTCTCATGTCTCAACACATGATCAACTCGCAAACACATTGACAAAACCACTCCCAAGGTCACGTTTTCAGCATGCTTGTTTCAAGATTGGAGTTTTCAAGAACCCTCGATCTTGAGGGGGCATATCAGCCAATTAAGTAGAATATATTCTTATGTCTATATTTAAGAGATTGTACAGCTTAGATTATGCCTTAGGTAATTGTAATGAGTCTATATAACAATGTACACCATCAATAATGAGATTATCACTTTCAATATTCATACTTGATACTCAAAACGGAATTGGTGTTTAAAAAGTAACTTCAGAATCGTGAGGATTTCATCAACAGCTGAGGATAGACACATAATCGACCTGCTAATGAATGAAATGTTATGGTTTCAAATCTATTGCTGAGAACATATGTATCTAGTATTTGAGATATTATTGTTTCAACTAAAAGCTATTCAAAATCTCATAAAATCAGGATGAATAGTTTTTATAGATAAGAATTCTTAAGTTTTAAATAACAAGAGATTTTATATGATTTTGATAATGTATTGTTTGAATAACAAGAGATTGTATAGTATTTTAAATGATTTTTTAGAAATCTTTAATTGAATAACACCATATTTCATAAGTGATTTAGAAATGATCATGTGATTTTTACAAAACCCTAAAATCACTTGAAATTTTGGTTTCAATACACCCCTAAAATCATTTTACCTGTAGACATAAATTTTATATATTAAGTTAAATCATTCTGACTTCTAATGCGAAATACTCTAAAATTCTAACAGTGTTTTGTTTAATTTGTGATATTTGTTTTGACAAAATTTTGAAATTTTAAGTATTGCGTTAAGTGCGATGCCTATTTACTAAGATTCAGATCGAGATGGTATCAAGAACAAGTTGAGACAAGTTGTGTTACTTGTGTATTAGACAAATACATTTATACATATTTCGTTTTCTTTTTATGTAAAATCACATTTTATCTTTTTTTGTGTAAATGCTTTTTGTTGATATTGTATCTCTCAAAATTTTGGACCTGCTATGAAAATAGATGGATACTACAAACCAACCGAAAATTCTCAAAATATGGAAGTTATTTAAGTTCGAATATGAAGTGTAGAAAGAAAGATTTTGAAATAATGAAAGAACATATTGCAATTAAATACTAGGATTCAGCCCTAGTAGTTATAAATACAACATGAGGAACATACAAAAGATGTGTTTTTTTCATAGTAATCACCATTCTCTCATTCTCTACTCTCTCTTTCTTATACAAAATTTTGTACTAAAATACTAATCGTTGCCCACATAATATATAAACAACCTATCATAACGGGTTCAACTATGATTCAATACAATCCATTCTTTGTTTATATAAAATCGTCTTCTTATAAGTATTTATTTGAAATTCTTCCGTATAGAACTATAAATCTTTGATTATTGATTTATGAATCAACATAACTTTTTATGTGTTACGGTTATGGATATTAATTCCCAATCTCAGGTTTTATAAATACAAATACACAACATTATAAATAAATTTAGATTGTTCACTAAGTTTCTACTTAATCTTTGAACCTATCATAATTGTTTTGCATAAAGTCTTCCATTGGAAATACTGTATACTTTTCGATAATTTTCCAACATACATAAATTCCATCGAAAATGATTGGTTTTAATTCTTTTACGAAGCTTATCTACTGTCAAATGCAGGATATGTCCATCCAATTTTTCATTATAAATTTACTAGAGACAAAAAATATAACACAAAATACCGTATAAAACTTTTAATAATTTCTTAAACCAACAAAAAAACACCAATGATTTCTCACAAAAGTACTCTACTATCATTCAACATATGTTAATAATTTTATAACTAAAAAAGCTCTAATAGAAGAAAAAACAGTTTAGCCCATTAATGTAGTGACGTTTATGAAAAATATTTAATAATGATCTTTTATGTAAAAATGATAATTTTCTTATTCCACAAAATAGTTTGTGAGGTAAAATGCAGAAATTATTTTTTATTTCACAAAAAAATATTACAATATAGTAATTTGGGTCATTTGAGTTTGTATTATGTGAGTTTATTAAATTAATAAAGATACAAAGATACATAAATTCATATCTCTGGTTATTCAATTAATCAACGTCAATTGAAGTCAGTTTTTCAAATTTATTTTTGAATAAAGCACTATTTTTCTAATTACTAATAAGTAATAATTAACAAGTATCAATACTAAAATATTATGTAAAAAGATGACCTCTTTGGAAATTCTTTGGTGCAAATGTAAGAGAAAAGGTGTAAGAGAGATGGGAGACAAATGGATAAAAAAACTGTAGAAAGATTTTGATTATATATTAGTTTTTTGGTTGGGAGATTATTTAATTAGTTTTAGTTTAGATTTTGGGATATAATAAATAGGCATACTTATAAAGAAGAAATATTTTAAAAAATGAGCTTGACCTTTAAAAAATAGAAAGTGGGGGCAATTTTTTCATTTTTAGTGGTGGCAATATTTAAATTAAATAAAAATTTACTTAATAAATTCACTTAGTTGATTTCTCATATTACAATGAGATTCAGAAATTGACAATATATATATATATATATATATATATATATATGTTAGAGATATTTTCGAAATTTCTTATGCTCAGCTCGGTAAGATTTTAAAGTGAAATGATATAACATGCACTAATATATAGTTATAGACTAATATGTTTTTGTTTCTTTTTGTTAATTATATATACTGATAGTGATATGTTACTACTTAACTTTCGTGGATTATTGATTAATACTTTTTTCTTTTGGTAGGATTTTTTTCTTTTACTTTATTAGTCCCATATTGTTATCCTAAAATGATTACATGACTTAGTTGGAATCATTTTTCGATATCAAACGATGTACTGAAACTATTCCCTACAACCATTTTGTGTAATTAGTTAATAACATCGAGAAACATTTTGATGGAAACATGAGGGTTCTTTAATAATTAAGAATGATTACTTAATTTTAATAAATTAATTAAAACCTTTTTGTTGGGAGATGAAATAATTATTTCTTGTGTGATTATATATAAATAAATTACAAAGACAGCCTAACATATGGAGATCCGAGAACAGGTATCTTGCTTTTGGAGCCTTCTGATTATTAAATCAAATATGTTTTCAACTTATGTTCGATCTGATTTTTATAATTAACTAAGATTCTAATTTGTGCAATAAGGTATTTAATTTAGGTAAAAGATTGTTTTTCCTATACTTATTACAATTAAATCAATACAAGTTCTTGATTACGTTATTATGTAGGCAAGTTTAATTTGTCAACAAGGCGTTGACCTAGTTAAGAGAAAGATAGTTTGGCATTTATATACTGACATTTATGAAATAAAATATACTAAAGAACTTAGTGAATATAAATACAAAATGTATTTAATTGGTTTAAATACAAGTGAGAAAAATTACATTAAATTTATAGGTCAATGCTATTGGGTTCATAAAACTTGAGAAACAAAAATCATGTGGTTCAGTGGCTGCATGTGGTAAGAAGATACGTCGAAATCAATTCCATTTTGTGAGTCTATTCTCCTACTATCTTTTTTTTTGATAGCCTTGGAGTGATTTAAGACTTTTTACAAACTTAGCATTATTTAATATATCACTACTACTAGAAAATAATTGAATTTTGACTATAATAAAAATATAAAATTGATTAAAATAATTTTTTGGCATATTTTTAATTAAAATTAGTTAAAAAAATCGATAATAATCTAAAATTAATCAAAAAAAATTGGTTGGAAATTGCATATTTATGTATAAGTTATTTTGTAATTCGAAAATATAAAATGATTTTTATAATAATAACATTAAATGTCCATAAAAACATAAAAACAATACAAATGTAATAATTGAATGTCAGTTGACCTGTAATTATCAAATGACCAGTAATTATCGATGGAGTGATCATAATATAAAATATTTTATACTTTTCTTATATAAGTTGTAATATCATTTAACTCATATGACATATATATCAAATAACCTGTATTTTTACTAAATGATATGTAATTATCGAATATCAAATAACAGGTATTTATATTTCTGTATTGATATCAAATAACTATACCAATATCAAAGAAAAAACTGTGTTCATGATCTCAATTATTGTTTTGGTTTACTGATTGAAAATGTTAGAAAATGGACATGAAAGAGTAAATATATTGAGGCAAATGGATATGAAACATTAAGGCAAGTAAAAGAATTGTCATCAAATGGATAGGAACATTGAAGACAATTGTAACATCGATAGCAAATTCAACAAAGCATTCTTATTGAAAGGTCCCCAATCATCCACTTATGAGGACTTTGTGTTTAGTGTATCCGGCACCGTCTTATATAATTAAAAATGAAAGGTCTCCAATTGATCCACTTGTGAGGATTTTGGGTTTAATGTACTCAGCACCATCTTATATAATTTAATTATCGTAGACAAAATACAAAATACGAATTTTTTTTGTCTATATTATGTTTTAAATGAGTACAATTTTTTTTCTAATAAGATATGATTTAAAGGGGTCCAAAATGTTAAAAGAATCCAAAATTTAATAATTAACTAGGTTAAAAAGCAAATTTATGTATTTTTAAAAATTTGGATTCTATTATTCTATTATTAACTAGGTTATAAATATTTTTGAGTTTTTTCTTAAATTTGGGTTATTTTATTCTATTTTTTTCATATCTTACAATAAAAAATAAATTTTTAGACCCATTTAAATGAATGGATCCTAGGCAAATGCCTATCTTGCCACCCTCTAGAGACAGGTCGTAATGTCCCACAAAAGAACCATCATTAAATTCATAACTACAATCTACAAGTATTCTCATTCTATCACATTACAACTCTTGAAATTTTTTAATGATAACAATAATATTATTGAAAATAAAAGTTTCAGAGTTTGTTCGATTGTGGTGATTTCACGTACCCTTAATTACAAAACAGATTATCTTGCCTATAATGTAAGGAGTTTATCTAGGGATTATATTTTTGTAAATAATATACCTTATCTTTGGATTCATTTTTTTATAATTGAGTAAGGTTTATAAAAAAAAAGTTTGTAGCTACAGATTAATTCTTTTTTTACATACAATATTAGCATACGAATATTTTATCAGAAAATTGAAGTTTACATTTGGAGATAAAAAGATTTCTTTACGAATAACCTGAAAATCAAAATGCAGAAATACTCGATTAAACCAAAAATTGAGTCAGACGTTGACATGATATTGGTGGTTTCATCTAGATTTTCTTTTCAAACCACCAAAAGGTCGATAGGTAAGAGTTGTAATTTTTGCTTTTTTGTTATACAATTTAGGTTTTATATTTTTTGGTTGACTATAGATTTTTAGTGCCGTAGTAACTTTTTGCTATAGATTAATAATTTTCTAAAAGTAAAATATAAGTGTTCTGGTTTTAGGTTTTGTACTGCTAAAAAGGGTTAAAAAAAGATTATGCACAGCACAAAAAAAAAGTGCTCAGCATTTAAAAAATATGTGTAAAATTTGATTAGTAAAAATTTAATATTTCAGTGATAAAAAAAAAACTAGTGTTCTCGAATGTACATGATCTTGAAAAAAATTCTATAATAAAATTTGATTGGAAAAAATTTAGTGCTCCGAAAAAATTATTATTGTACATAACTCCTATAAGATTTACCAATCAAGCTAGAAAACTTTTGTACTTAAGCTTTATCCTCCAAAAATTGTGCAGTGATCAAACAGCGAACTAATAGAGACCAAGAAAATAAAGATACACAAATTCAACTAAAGAGAAAAGGTTTTTCAACACAATCACAAAGTTTATCACAGTTAGATATATCCAACACAAAGTGACATTAAAGATGATAACATATTCTTAATCTTCCATTATAGTAAGATAAGACATAGTTAATAAGAGATTAATATGAATCAGGTTAGACATCTTTTCTTTTTGCAAAACTACTAATAATTCAAGGAACCATCATGACCGGGATAATGTCAAAACCAAACTTTATAAATTAAATGAGATCAACTGAATTTAAGGGTCTAAATGGTAATAGCTGAATTTGACTGAATATGGAATCTGGTGAAGTTTTTTATTTTATTTTTTCTATGGAATCTAGCAGAATTAGCTAAAATCAAGAAGTAACTACGGAATTTGGCTGAATTTGATGAAATTTAATATATTAGTTTAATAAATAAATAAATAATAATAACTCTTAAAAAAATTGATTTTTTTTAAAAAAATTGAATTTAATGGAATTTAATAATTAGTTTATTAATATGTTTAAGTTATTTTTATAAATAATTAAATATGTTTATTAAATTTTTCATTTAAGAATTGAGTAATAATATATTTTGTTATTATTTATTACTACTTGTATATTTTATTCGAAATATTAAATAAGTAATTAAAAAACTTGTGGAATTTTCAAACTATCAACTAAAAGAAAACTAATCAATTATTTCTTATTTATAATTGATTGTATATTGTTTTGCAATATTAATACAGAAATTAAAAAATATTGGAATCATGGAAATGATGAAACAAAATAAAAATTTGATAAAAGCTGTGAGAATCCACTAAAAAAATTGTAAAAAGTATAAAATAATAAAAATTACTCAACATTCCTCAACTTAATTCTTCAAACACAACTGGTAACTAAAACATAAATTCAGCCATATTCCACAAGAATTCCACCAATACTCAGTTAACATTTAGACTCTAATGTACAAAATGTGAGGTTTTGATTTCTTGTAATGTTTGCTTTGTTGTCATTAGTCGCATCTATACAACTAACTTAGATATTAAGAGCAGCTAATAATAATACCCAATTTGTTTTTTCTTTTGAATAACGCAATTACAAATTATTAAAATTGAATGAATGTATATTTGTCAGAGACATGTGTCCATATGAGAAAATAGATATGTTGGTTTGTTGAAAGTTCGTTAGCTAATCACTTTCTTATGAGACAAAGTTGACATTTTCAAAAATTAATATACAAAATTAAAGTGATTTTTTTCGTCAAAATTATTTGTATATTATTTCGGTCGGAAACACGAAGTTTGGTGGAAACCCTCTCCACAGACATCCACATTAATTAATTATTATTATTATTATTATTATTATTATTATTATTTTAACAAATTAAAATATCACCACAATTTGTTCAACCAAATACATATTTTTACTTGCTCTCGTGAATATCAATTTTTTCAACCAAAAGATATAATGAGAAGACTCGTCACAAAACTCAAAATCGCTTTACAAATCAAATGTTGAATTTGATTACAGATAATTTACCGTTTTAAAAACAAAAAAAAATAATTGATGTCTATATAATAAACAATTGTTTATAAAAAATCATAAAATAATGCGTTAATGACATCGAACAAAATACTTTGCATGTCTGAACGACATACATAACCATTATACTACATGAACATTATTGCATTTTGATGTCCGTAAATTGATCATATAATTTTGCGCCTAAAGCACAAACTTTAGCAGCTTTAGGTCAGGGAAGAGAAGACATCTTCATGATCAAGTTGGACCTAATTATCTATCGGGTTAGTTAGTTAACTGTCAATTACAAGTGAAAATTTGGATCTCTTACGGGTAACTGCTCTCAGGGAATTATCAAGTATCCATGGATCATGGACATGTATGTACCAACTCTTTCGCTTTTCTTAATTGGCTAATAGAGACTTTAGGACCATTATTACGAATAAACAATCAGAGTTGCTTAGTCAGATTAGCCGTATTAAAATTTTGAACCAACACCTCTATCATTTTTTACTATTTACATAATTTCTTCTTTTACCCAATGCATCTCGGTTTGATTATTGTCGGTTAGACATTGCACTTTACAATTTTGTACTCACATTGTTTCTCATAATACAATCATTTGCGTTAGTGTCCCATTTCAACCTATCTAGTAACCCTCTAATATATCATCTCATTTCACCTAAATTTGTTATGCCAACCTCATTTTTAAGTCTTAAGTTTTAAGTCTAATATTACAACCTCATTTTTTATTTTAGCATTTAAATAAATTTAACATATATATTTTAAAATTAAATCATCTTTTTAAGCATTGTAGAAAAAATTGTTTTGTTAATTGCAAAACTACATTTTAAACAAACGAATTATTTTCCAAGTACATTTAGACACAACTCCGTAAAATCAAACACATGTGAAAAATAGTAAAAATAACACTTAACCACACGACTAAAACATTCGCCAAATAGCATTTAGCATCAAGAATTTTTATTTATTATCAACTAGTGTCTATATTTGATTTTTTTCCAAAATATTTTAGTAAATAAAAACTCCAAAATGTGAATTTCCTCTTAGTTTATAGACTTCATGCTAACGCAAACATAAACGTAGATCTAAAACACTTTACACTTGTACACTAAAGTTTTCGTTTTTATAAAAGAAACAATCGGCGATCTATTAATCCTTTGGCCAAATCTGATTATTGGGCCGAAGTGGAAAATAGAAAAACAGAAGAAGAGAAGCTGTTCTTTGGCTTGGTATGTCGAAAATAGTAACAAAAATGGAAAACGAACTCAAGTGCTTTATTGAATATATCCCACATGGAAGCACAAAGCCAAACAGTGACCATTCAATAATCATCTATCGAGACTGTTCTTCTTGTTTTGGTATCAAATTGGGTCCCAAGAGAAACTTCCATATTAAGTTCGTAGAAGACTCAATACCAAAACTAGAGCATGCAAATCATCATTGTAGTAGTTTGTAACTTTCTGCAAACAACTTGTACGAGCATACCCACTTTCATGTCTCATAACGTTTAGTGTGGTAATGGCTAGTTTTCAAGTCTCTATCAACAAAATCATCTGCAATATCTCTATTTACGCCTACTTTGAAGAGAGATGAAGCCAATAACATATATGGAGTTCTCATGAAGAAGACCAAGTAAACAATCCTTGCAATCACCCCAGAAACGATTTTATGACATGGAACATACTTTAGATAGGTCCCCTCTCGTGAAAACGATCTTATTCTGTAATTCAAAAGAGTACTTGTTGTATCCGAGATAACTTAACTTACATTCTGACAATAACTATGGTTGAATCATCATTTGATTCATACAAAACAAACCCAAGTAAAAAAACTAAATGCAAGTAGTAACATCTGCCAAAAGAATGTACCAGGGTTCAATCTAAACTGAAAGATTGCAAATGCGGTTGAGGGATATAATAACTAAAGAACCTGAATTTCCTTGGAAAACTTTCAAACTTAGCAGAAACCGATCCCTACCCAGGATACTAAGCCATTGATCTACTTCAAGTGCTGCTACTAGATGGGACTGAGATAGTTCGCAAATCTACCTGTCATCAATGATTTTGAAAGTTATTAGAATCTTACCTTTTCTTCCTGAATGTCATATCGAAGGAGCAATGTGTAAAGCATGAATCTTTCAGTAACAAAGTTTCAAAAGACGCTAAATTCGGATATGAATATCTCTCAAATGATCTTAAACCACAAATTTAAGAAGCTCAAACACAGTAACACAGCTACATTTGCATCTTTTTGATGAAAAATGATCCTTAGAAGATTTGATTTTGTGCTGGAATTTCAATAATTGAATCCAGTCTTACCCAACGAAGAGTAGCTAGCTAATCATATCGATCTAGTGGTCATTAAGCTTAATCCCAACCTAAAGAAGCACAAATAACCAATCCAAAAAAAGGTTTTGGTATTTACCTTCCGGAGAAGTAACATCAGACGGGAGTTTTGAAACGAGGCAAGCTGCAGCAACGACGCTATGAAATGGTTGATGTGTGCTTAGTTCTCGCCGCAGAATCCTTTCAGATTCAAGATATCAAAATACCCAAAAAATCTATCAGAGAAATTCACAAACATCAAACACGAAAAGAGAGAGGCAATTTTACATCGAAAGAATTACCTTGGAATAGAACCTTCCATTCGAGAAGAAGTACTGAAGCTTGGAGAAGAAAAGTTAGGGTTTGGGACGGAGCGTCTAGCTCTAATTGAGATCAGACTTCGTGAAGTTGCGTTTCTGAGTACGAAACTCGCAAACGTAGATCTAGAGGCGATGCCAATTGCAGCCATTTTCGCGTAACTCTTCTTTCTTCAATTGCTTCGTCTGAAAATCCCAAAACCTCCTTTAACCCTCCCATTGCGACTCGATATGCCGGTTCGTTGAACCAAAAAGATTAAACCGGAATCATACGGTTTGTAAATTGATTCAAGAGAAGAAATGGTAACCAATTGGTTTGAACACTTTATTTTTCTTTAATCCTGTTTATAAGTTTGGAAACAAAGTAGTCAAATCGAAAACCAAAATCATTACGAATTGCTTGGTACAATTTTTGTTCCGATGGTTTAATTTTGGTACAATATACTATTGGGGGTGTTATTGGATACTGTATTTTAAAATACATAAAAATCATCTGTTATTCATTAACGATTTTAGAATCAAGCGGATTGTTTGATGATGGATTTCACATCTCTTTTATGACTAATCCAAATCCGATGTATTTCATCCGTATTCTGATGTCTGAGGATTTTTTTTCTCTATAATGGATCTCCCTAGCTTCTTCTAGGTCTCTCTCGTATCTCTCTCTCTCGGTTCAGGTCTTGTCTGTCCGCTGCTTGTATGTACCGGCTCGTGTTTCGTATTGTCAACTGAAGAAAATCTAGGTTGGATTTCTTGCTCCAAATCGTTTGCTTCTTTCTTTGGTATTCTCTACATTTGTTCGAAAGACTTGTTTTTTGTTTCTTAAATTCGGGTTAAGCACTTCGTAATCCCAATGCCTTCGCGCGGTCACTTGATTAGGGTTTTTGATCGGAGATAGCGATTAAGGTTGTATGAATATCTGCTCATCTTGTGTATATAACTGATGGAATTTGATTGCCTGTGAAGTTGATTTACAACCTCTAGCTTTCTTCTTTTCAAGTAAGCGATTTTTTGCATGTGAAGGATCAGTGTTGTAAATTAGGATATGAGACTTTAAGAATCAGTGTTAGAAACAAAAAGCCATAATTTTATCCTCTAAGCATTATAAGAAATTAGACCAGAAATTGTGTTATCTTTCATTGCTTTTATCTTATGTAGATTCTGCTTTCGGGACAACTTTCATGAACTCATAAGCAAAACCTGCAATTATAAGGATTAAAAGCTGTAGGTCATGTTCAAGTGATTAAAAAATCTGCAATTTTAAGTAACAATTAAGAAATTATACCTGCATAAGCTGGAAATAAAGCCAGCATACAGAGCAGGAATACCTCTTTGTTCAATGATCTTCACTCTAGTTACTACTGTGCTTAAAATTTTAGCATGTGATTGCATTTGTAAAGTCTTCTCACAACCTCAAACAGATGTGTTGCTGCTTCTGAACAATCCCCTGTAATTGCTCCATACAACAAAGTTCTCATGGGACCAAACTCTTTTACGATGGTCTAAAGCATTAAGTTCTTCACCTTTTTGTTTCATGTGTTTTAAGACGTTTCCTACCTTCTGGTGTATGCAGGTAAGGTTGCTGATTTTGAGATATCATAGACACCATAGAACACAGCTCTCGATGGAGCTATACTGACAAGTGAAGATAGAAGACCTTTGTACAACGAAAATAAACATGTGGTATGAATCATGTGACAGAATGCATCAACTATGCCACCTAATGCCTTTCCACCAGGCCACCGTAGCCGTTCTTATCTGCAGTTCGATACCAAATCAATGCTAGAGAACCTTGAGAGAATGGTAAATGAAGCTTAGGAAGATAGTTTTTGGTTAGTTCTTATTTCTTTGCTTCTTGTAAACACGTTTCTCTTGTCTCTTTCACTGGAGTACAGTTATAGCTACATTTCCAACTTCTCTGATAAAAGAGTGACACAAAAATGAATATAGCAAAAAAGAGGTTTTGTGACTTACGGATTTAGGGAAAGGAAAATGGAGCTCCATCTCCACCTCTATTCTCTTCTTTTAACAGTCAGCGTCTTTTGTTTATGGTCTTTTCTCTAATCCTACTCATCTCTCTTGTAACTCCAATCAGATTAAACTCTCTTTTGATTAGTTCTTTACTACGAATCTCTTTATATTCTTTTTCATTTTGACATAGGTATTTTAGTTTAATAGAAATAAGGAATCCCAATCTTTGTTAATTTTATCAACAGTCAGATAAAATATCGCAATGTGATAAACCAATCAATAAAAAAAAACCTCTAATTACAATAAAAATTCGCCGGGCCCCTTAGGAACAAGCATTCCAATTTCGCATTTTTATTCGTTTTTGCCTTTACTAACTTATAATCACATCTTTGTAATTAAATATTTGTAACTTGATAACTTAAAATATATTTTTGAAGTAATTAACTCTTATTTAATCGATGGAAAAGGAAATTTTTTGAATCTAGATCCATACAGTAACGTTGTTTTGAATCCAATCAAATTGAATTAGTATTTTCTTCATCAAAATTATTATCATAATTATTGTGCGGAAACATTTACATCTTGGACAATTTTTCTGTGAAAATGTATGTATCGCCAAAAAAAACTACACCTAAAATTGGGTCAACTTTTAATTGTTCAATGGGCTTATGTAGTAATAAGATCCGCTAAACCCTATTTGGCGACTCCGGGAGCAAAAGTTCATGAGCATTACATAGAAATTCTTTACGAAGGGGATACATTAGTTACATTTATATATGAAAAATCGAGATCCGGTGATATAACACAAGGTCTTCCAAAAGTAGAACAAGTGTAGAAGTCCGCTCGATTGATTCAATATCGCTGAACTTAGAAAAGCGGATTAAGAGTTGGAATAAGTGCATAACAAGAATTCTTGGAATTCCTTGGGGATTTTTGATTTGTGTTGAGCTTAACTATAGTGCAAAGTCGTATTTCTTTGGTTAATAAGATTCAAAAGGTTTATCGATCCCAGGGGTGCAGATTCATAATAGGTATATTGAAATTATTGTACGTCAAATAACATCAAAAGTTTTGGTTTCAGAAGAGGGAATGTCTAATTTTTTTTTTACCTGGAGAACTTATTGGATTGTTACGAGCAGAACGAACGGCGTGCTTTAGAAGAAGCAATCTGTTATCGAGCTGTTTTATTAGGAATAACTCGAGCATCTTTGAATACTCAAAATTTTTATATCCGAAGCAAGTTTTCAAAAAACTGATCGAGTTTTAGCAAAAGCTACTCTTCGGGGTCGTATCGATTGGTTGAAAGGCCTGTAAGAAAATGTTGTTCTAAGGGGGGTGATCCCCGCCAGGACCGGATTCAACAAAGTATTGGTGCATTGTTCACGGCAATATACCAATATTCTTTTGGAAAAAAAAGGCAAAAATTTATTTTTATTCGAGGGAGATATGAGAGATATTTTATTCTACCAGAGAGAATTTTGTGACTCTTCTATTTCAAAATAAGACTTTTCTAGGATTTAATGATTCCTAATAGCGAATTCCTAGTTTTGACTTTCATTTTTGTTGTTTGCTGTAGTCATTTGGTTTGGTAATTTGTTAACACTAATAAAGATAATAATGAATACAAGATAATGGCTTGGCTCATGCATAAATGGCCCACCCCGGTACAAGAGAAGGTTCCATCGGAACAAATTTTTATTTTAGTTTGGGGTACTCTCCTTTTTAAGTGTGAAAAGAAATGACAAAAAGATATTGGAACATTGATTTGGAAGAAATGATGAGAGCAGGAGTTCATTTCGGACATGGTACGAGGAAATGGAATCCTAGAATGGCCCCTTATATTTCTGCAAAGCGTAAAAGTATTCATATTATAAATCTGAATAAAACTGTTCATTTTTTTATCAAAAGCTTGTGATTTAGTTTTTCGGTGTCATTATGTTAATAAAAAATGGCTCGGCGGCATGTTAACAAATTGATCCACTACAAAAAAAAAGATTTCATAAGTATAGGGACTTGAGAACTGAACAAAAGACAGAGGGATTCAACCGTCTTTCGAAAAGGGATGCAGCTGTGTTGAAGAGACAATTATCTCGCTTGGAAACATATCTAGACGGGATTAAATATATGATGAGATTTCCTGATATTGTAATCATCATCGATCAGCAAGAAGAATATACTGCGAGAATGTATCACTTTGGGAATTCCAACCATTTCTTTAATCGATACAAATTGTAATCCTCATCTCGCGAATATTTCTATTCCAGCAAATGATGACGCTATAGCTTCAATTAGATTCATTCTTAAAAAATTAGTATTCGCAATTGGTGAGGGTCGTTCTAGCTATATACAAAATTCTTGATTAATAATAAGATAAATAAATCAAATTTTTTTGATGGAAGGACTCCTTGTATTGTGATTTAAAAAATCGGTTACTACTCCTGAATCGTACAAAAAAAAGAGACAAAAGGAGATATTGTGTGATTAATTTAGTTGGTATCCAAAACTAAAATATAAACTTCAAGTAAATAAGTAAAAAAAAAGGGAGGATCTTGAATCAAAATAATTTAAAGTTCTTATTTCTGTCAGAGGGCAATATGAATGTTTTATCATGTTTCATCAACACACTAATAAAAAAAGAGTTATATGAGATATCTAGTGTAGAAGTAGGCCAACATTTCCATTGGCAAATAGGGGGTTTCCGTCCATGCCCAAGTCCTTATTACTTCTTGGGTTGTAATTGATATCTTATTAGGTTCCGCAGTTCTAACAATTCGCAATCCACAAACCATTCCAACTGACGGCCAAAATTTCTTTGAATTTGTCTTTGAATTCATTCGAGACGTGAGTCAAATCCAGGTTGGAGAAGAATATGGTCCATGGGTTCCCTTTATTGGAACCCTGTGTTTATTTTTTTTTTTCTAATTGGTCAGGAGCCCTTTTACCATGGAAAATTATCCAGTTACCTCAAAAGGAGTTAGCAGCACCAACGAATGATACAAATACGACGATTGCTTTAGCTTTACTCACATCAGTAGTCTATTTTTATGCGGATCTTAACAAAAAAGGATTATGGTATTTCAGTAAATACATTCAACCAACTCCAATATTTTACCTATTAACATCTTAGAAAATTTTACAAAACCCCTATCACTTAGTTTTCGACTTTTCGGAAATATATTAGCATACCTTTAGTGGTTCCTATACTTGTCATGTTCCTTGGATTATTTACAAGTGGGATTCAAGCTCTCATTTTTGCTCCTTTAGTTGCGGCTTATATAGGTGAATCTATGGAAAGTCATCATTAACTCTCT
Source organism: Lepidium didymum (assembly GCA_963920545.1). Lineage (NCBI taxonomy): Eukaryota > Viridiplantae > Streptophyta > Magnoliopsida > Brassicales > Brassicaceae > Lepidium > Lepidium didymum. The sequence goes on along the minus strand of OY986991.1, from coordinate 11,698,712 downwards.
TTTTTCAAATATTCTTTCTTTTTTAAGTTAGCCAAATTATATAATAGTTGGTTTACGATTATGCAAGAAACACTTGTATATGTGATATTTGATATTGACTAGGTATATATGAGTTAAAGATCTATATAATCTGCCCTGCTACTTTTGTGAATTTCGATTTAGATAAAACTTCGATTAGAAGTTCTTCCTTTTTATATGTGAATTGGCTGAAAAAACGATAAAAACAAAAGAACGACGAATTCAAAGAATAGTTCGCAAAAAATAAATGGTATAAAAAAGTCGTATATATATATATATATTATGAATTTTCAAAAATCCCGTGGATAGAAACTACTATCAAAGTAATTCTTATAATTCAATAAAATTATTATATTATTTTAATCAAAGTTTTTGGCTATTTTGACTGTATGGGAAACCGACGATTGACATCTACACAAAACACAGACCTGGTCAGATGAAACTCGAGTAACAGAAGCATATCTTCTATGGAATTGGTAGTCCATATCTCTCCTAAATACAAAAAGAAGAAGCAATCTCTCATTTACGAACTTGACAAGTTTATCGATTCAAAGAAAAGGTCAAGTTAACCATATCTTTTTACCTTTGTGGGGAGAAATTGTCTGTTTGGGTTAAAGCTGGCCCAGCAAATGTTGTAACTTGGGAGGAGCTCTTGGCTTTTTGAGCTGTTCATGATATGAACCACATTCAACTTGTGAAGTCACAATGTTTTAACTATAGCCATCGTCTATTCAATATCAATGATAACATGTTAATTGGCAATCTGACTTTCATTTCTCAATTTAATCATATATTCTTATCCGAAAAAACTGTAACTAATTAAAATAGTTAACAGTATAATGCTATAGGTAGCAGTATAATGCAAATTGTACATAATAACAAATTGTGTAAACGTATGATATGAACCATATTCAACTAGTGAAGTCACAATGGCAAACGTTTTAACTCCGCACAGTCTTCATCATCCATAGGTATACATCCATGAGATCGTCACCGCAACCCAAAGCTGGGACATTACGTACTACCAAGTATCTGGAATGGACAAAAGGTTCAAAATTCCAATAAAATTGGGACATAAAGGAAGAAGAATAAGTATAATTCCAATCAGACTTTGATTCATCGCAAACTGTATAAACCCTAACAGCTGGAGGATCATCTTTGTATCGACCCATATTTTACAATTCTGGGATTTCGACGATTCAGTCCAAAATCAGTGAAGTTAAAACACATACGGAATGAAATTCATTGTTTTTTGTAGACTAATATTAGGAACTCTGATCGCTCGAGATTAACACCAACGCAATTTCAGATATCTATTTCACCAAGTCTGAAATTTCAAAATCCCCAAGAAAACTTAATAAATTGGAAATAGAGAAACCAAACTAGAACAATCAAACAAGAGTCAAGATAGGAAGAGAAAATATCACACCTTTTCGCCGCAGAGTTGCCGGAGAGTCGACGGCGATTTGTTAATTTCAATTTAAAGCCAACCGACGTCGTTTCGATAAAAACTAGACCAACGTCCGTTTCGATGAAAAATTAACCCATGTCGTTTCGATTAAAAGTAAACCGACGTCATTTTGATGAAAAATCAAATCCACGTCGTTTATCCTTAAACTTCGGATTCTTGTAGGGTTTTCAAGTCATTTTTTTTAGTCAAGAAAAATTAAAAAATAGCAATCAAGCAGTATAACAAACAAAGCGAGGTAGAGAAATACTATTATATTCTCAATCAAAATCTGTCTAAGACAATTCTGAATAAACTCATAAGAATGAAAGCCTAATGAGCATGATTAGCAAAACTATCCACTAAACAGTCCACCTCTCTAAACGTATGAGAAATATAGATTCTCCCGTCTTTTAATAAGAAGCTATGGCACAAGCGTACCAAGAAAGAAAGTGGATGCACATCATCAATCCATTTCTTTAGAAAACCTATGACCACTTCAGAATCCACCTCAAGTTCCAAACATGTTATTTTGTGCTCCCAAGCTAAATACATGCCATAGTAAACACCCCAAAGTTCCACCAATGGGGTTGTACATATCCCTATGTTTAGCGAAAAACCCTCCTAGCCATATGCTTGTATGATCGCGTAAGACTCCTCCAGCAGCGGCAAAACCCAGATTCTCTCTCAAAGCACCATTCGTGTTCAGCTAGTTGCACACAAACACGAGTAACATGTAAACTCCTCTACTCTTGTTGGTTCGCCTTGTACACCTCAAGAGAGATATCATGTAGAAACTTCAACCTATCACAACCCTTCCCCACATTATCGAAGATATAGCCACACCTCTACTTTCATCCCCACCATGAATAGCCATGCCAAAAACTATCATCACCAAGGTTATTATATAACCATCCTAACAGTAGCGTGGAGAAAAAAGAGTGTTGTCTAGAAGCAGGCACAAAATGCCTCCAAATACCCTCCATAGATGGACAATCCCGCAACATGTGGATAATTGACTCATCACTCCCAAGGCACAAGGAGTATAGACCCGATATAGAAAGATGTCGCCTTAGTCTCTCCATATTGGTTAATAAACATGATTCACTCCCATCCAAAGAAATATACATACGCGCTCAGGAACATAGACCTTCCACACACGATCAAAAATCCCATATATATTCGGTTAGACCATGCAATTACGTGTTAAGGAAGCCTAAGCCGACCATACCGAAAAAGATCCACCAGCTGCACCTCCCCAGCTTAACCGGTCATTGGCATTTGTCACTTTATCCACCACATAAGCACCTAACCGCAATTGTAAGTCTCGTGGTAGATATTGGTTAATTCGGTCCCGACACCATCCCATTCTTGTACGTCAGGGCTCGCACACTTTAGTGTTTTCCCAATCAGCAGGAAGAAGCATAATTACCTGCTCACATAGCAGCTCATCTGTGAGCCATTTATCTATACAAAAACGAGCCAAAGTGCCCGATCCCACAATCCATTTAAGCACCAGTAAGACCACATCATTTAATCCAAGTAAAACACTCCTATAAACCACAGATTTACACTCAAGCCGACGCAGCCATGAAGGGTCCTAGATGTCACCTATCTTATACTTAGACCAGAGCAAGACCGCCCATAAACTCTTGGTATTGTGTAACAAACACCAACTTAACTTACCGCCCAAGGCTCAATTCATATCCATTGACAGTTTAATACCAAGTCTGCCATCTCTCTTCATTCTACAAACTCTCTTCCAATTAACCAGATGAATCTTCTTTTTCTCAGTAGTATCACCCCACATAAAGGATCTCGATATTCTATCAAGATTGTTCAAGGTTGACATGGGCAGCATAATAGTACTCATTGAATGAATTGGTACTGGTGACAAAACTGATTTAGTTAGTGTCAATCGATCAACCATACTTAACGTACGAGTTTTCCAGCCAGCAAGCTTAGAAGGCGCTCGAGTAATGATCTCATTAAACGTTTCCTTATTAACTCAGTTCTGTAGAATTAGGATTCCCAAATACTTCCCTAAGTCTCTGGTAGACGCAATGCCACTCACCATGCTAATCTCTTCTTCTAAATCACGACGAACATTCTAAGAAAAATAAATTTTTGACTTCTCAAGACTAACTTTTTGTTCCGATGTCGCACATAATTTTCCTAGTACACCACGAATAACATGTATTTTCTCCACTGAAACTTGAACAAACAAAATCAAGTCGTCCGCAAAGAAGATTTGAGACAACTCTGGTCCCTCCCTAGCAATACGAATAGGCTTCCATTTCTTGCTCTGCACCGCCTGTTCAATAGATGACATAGACGCTCAAGGCATAAAACAAACAAATACGAGGAAAAGGATCACCCTGGCATAAGCCCCAAGACGGTGAAAATTCCTCTGTCATTTTCCCATTCCAAAGGATTCACATTTTTGGATTAGATACGGCTTGCATGATCTATTGTCGCCATCCATCTGGGAGGTCAAAAGCGCCAATCCTATCATCCAAGAAATCCCATCTGATTCTATCATATGCTTTCTCCAAGTCTAGTTTGAGAAGCATTCAACCCTTTTGTTCTGATTTATGTCTCATAGAATACACCAACTCTTGAACCACACCTACATTATCAATACTTAATTGCCCATGAATAAAGCTTCATTGAGCTGGTCAAATAATCTTAGGCATGATCGTCTTGAGTCGTAGAACCATAGTCTTAGTGATGGTCTTAAAATGAACATTACAAAGACTGATTGGTCGGAACTGGGAAATCATCTATGGTTTACCAATCTTCGGAATTAGAGTTATCAGAGCATCATTAATCCTACTCAGAAACAGACATGAGGTAAAAAAATCAAGCACAAAATCGGAGACTGACTTCCTAACGACCTCCAAGCAATCCTGATAAAACACCGGTTAAAAACCATTCGGACTAGGGGCTTTATACCAGCCCATACTGCAGACAAATTTCTCAATCTCAACCAAGGAGAATGGTTTCGAGAGCATCAATCTATCCGTGGCTGAGAGAGCAACAAAGCCCTCTCGTGGTAACATCTCCCGGGTAACCTCCACATCATCAAGAGAGTACAAACACTTGTAATATTAAATCGTTAATATCTCCAGTTTGGTATTATCTAAAACCCAAACCCCATCCGAGTTTTCAAGAGATTCTATTCGATTCCTTCTCCTTCGAATAACAATAGAAATATGAAAATATGAGGTGTTTTTATCTCCCAGTGTAATCCACTTCTCCTGAGACTTCTAAAACCACATAAGTTCTTCCTGCTCTAAAATGACATTAAATTCTTTAAGAAGCTCCTCTTCACGAGCCAAAAGAGAATCAGACACACCTATATCAAGCGCATCTTGTACCATCTTAATAGCTTCCAGAGCCTTCTCCTTTCGCCTCATAGTGTCCCCAAAGACTTCCATGTTCCACTTACGCAAGGTAGACTTATAAGGCTTTCCGTGTACAAACTGAACTATTCCATGAATTATGCAACAATTCCTTAAAGCATGAATGTGTGAGCCATGCAACTTTAAAACGAAAAGGTCGTCTACGAGGGTCTCTCAGAATCTTAGGGCACATCTGAACATAAAGTGGGTGCATGGTCCGACAAAAGAAACGGCAAGTTAGTCACAACAGCATCTTGCCACTTTAGCCGCGCAGAGGCGGAACACAAGACGCGGTCAAGACGTTTCTCAATACACGTAGTCTCTGACCTCCCTCTCCTCCAGATAAAATAACTTCCCTTGTAGCCCAAGTCAATGAGACAAGAGTCATTGATCCAACTTCGAAAAGCAATCGAGTCTCCAGACAAGCGTCCATTACCACCGTGACGCTCATCCAACTGTATTATGGAATTAAAATCTCCTCCCACAATAAAAGATTCAGTAATCCCCAAAATCTTGTCACACAACATATCCCATAGTCCTTCTCGACGACTCATTGAAGGTGCCGCATAAACAGCAAGAACATGAACAATTTTGGTACCGTCTTCAACTCTAAGATGGTTCACATGAGTTAATAATAGAAACCATGCCTATCTCATCCCACTATAAAACCCAAATACCTCCGCTCTAACCAACTACACAACTCGGAAGGAGTTCGAGAACCCCAACCCACGACAAATATGATATGCATTATCTCTTCCATCATGCGTTTCAAGCAAAGCTAAAAAGTCTGTCTTAAATCTCTTCAAGATATAACGAATGGATCTGCGAAAGTTAGGTTTATGTGCCCCGAGGCAATTCTAAAATATGCTATTATTCATCATAAAAATAAAGTCAGAACAATGAACTACTAGGGCAGAGCGTTAGTGACCCAAAGGCCGCGTAATTACTCTAAAATCAGCCTCACGAATCTTTGTATCTCCACTCAACTTGCTATCAACCGGTACTAAGGGCAAGTTCTAATTGACCATCAACGCATCACCAGCAACAATCATGTTCTCATGATGAACTAAATCCATTGCTGGAGGAGAATCCCGACGAACCTGTGTTACAGCATCTTCAACATGAAGCCGTTTACCAGAGGGTGATGTTTCGACCTTAGACAAAACTGGTCCGAAAATAAAACATTTTATTGGCCTACTTAGCTTCTTTCCTCGCGGAACATTCTATTTAAGGCTCAAATCCTTACGTTCCTTTGCATTACCTACATCACCTTTACCACCTTGATCTGATCATTCGCACCAAAAACAATAGGAGCCGCAAGTGTTATCCAGTTCAACTGAGAACCACTAGCCACATTCTCCTTCCCCAAACCCGACAAGACCCTAGGTTCTCATGTCTCCTTCTCCACATTCTGCTGTTGTAAACTCCCAAACTTATTAGTAATCCTTACACTCTGAAAAGCAGTGTTTAACGGGATATCCCACAAAATACGTCCCATATTCTTCTCCTGAGTAACCACAGATGATTTGGACTGACTCCGAGCATGTGTTTGTTTTCAGTTTGCTCTCCTAAACACTGTAAAACCATCAACATCCACATTAGATTGTACTTAAACCATTTGTGGGTGCTCAACTTGCGCATTCTCCAAAACCTTCTCAACCACCATCTGAGGACTACGCGGACACACACTAGCCACATGTCCAAAAACACCACACTTAGGACAAATATTTGTCAAACCCTCATACTCAATACAATACCATTCACCATTCACCAAAACTGAGCCCTTTAATGGATTACGCAAGTTCACTTCAACACACACCCTTGCATAGCAGACTCTTTCAAAATTCACAGTCGTTAGGTCCACACGGACAGGTTTTCCCACCCCACGACCAATATTCATAATAATACGCTGGTGATACATCGTAGCAGGGATATTCAAAATCTGAATCTAGATCGGAGTCGTATTTATATCATCAGAAAGGGGGTTGAAACCAGCATCCCAATTTTGTACCAAGAGGTAACTACCGAACAAACGCCAAGGACCTCCTGTCAAAGCCGAGAGATACTCCTTCTCCAATTCAAACCGAATAACGAAGAACTGTCTTGGGAGATCAGTAACATACATCCCACCCGTAGGTTTCTATAATTCTGATAGCTTCCTCGTCAAGGTAGCCACAGAAACGTTTCTCCCCAGAACCTTGACAATGATGCATTGCTTCCATAAGCCACTCATGACACTTATCACTTCATCACTTCATCACTGATCGTTACCACTGCCTTGCCATTAGCACCACTCGAAAAATCGACATTAATATTAGAGTCCACAAAGTCATCCTCCAAAACCATATGCGGAGAGAGCCTTCCACCAGCACTTTTTTCACCAACTTTATGCGCCCAAGACATCGCCGTATCTGGGGGATTTCTAGGAGGAGATCCGTTAGCAACAATATCAGTCATCTGAGCATCGTTTCCTCCTACCACCAAAACTTTAGTTTTGCCTCCCTTATCGCCGTCAGATATATGTTTTTTTAATTACTTAGCAGAGCTGTGTACAAACAAAATGATAAGAAGTGCATTTAAGTTTAGGGTTTTCAAGTCTTTCTCATTGAACAAGTGAATATTAGCATAACTCGATAATTTTTTATTATAAAATAACTCGTTCCTCTCTAATTCTGTTAAATTCAAGATCTAACAACAAATAAAGATGTTATGTTTTTTCAGCTTTCTGTTATGTTTTTTGAGGTTCAATATTTAAAAAGATGTTACATTTGTATTTAAAAAGATATCTACAACAAATAAAAATTTCACCAAAATTTTCGAGATTACAAGAAACTAGAAACACTTGTTTTTAGTGTTATACAATCTTTTACCATACCTTGTGAAGAACATTCACAAGTTTCTGATACGAATCTCTATCGATAAGCTTTTTCTCTTGCAACATCGCTAATAGTCTTGTGGCTTCATCGTACTTCCCTTTCCTGCAACTCTCATCAACAAGTGTTTTATGCGTAATAAAATCAACCACACGACCATTCTCAATCATCTCCCACAAACATTGCAACGCATCATCGACCTCGCCACTAAGAGCAAGAGCATTGACGAGAGAGTTATAAGATTTTGCATTAGGAACAAAGCCCTTTCCTTTCATCTCATCAAGAAGTTCTCTAGCATTAATGGTCCTACCTTGTGCACATAATCCATGTATCAGATAATCATACGTAAACGAATTGGGCTGGCAATTGTAAACCACACTCATCTGGTGAAATATCCTAAGTGCATCATTGACATGTAGCGAGAGCACGAAACCTTTAACCAAACAGTTCAAAGCAAACACGTCTGGTTCAATCCCGTTATCCACCATTTGTCTGAACAATGATCTTACAGTTTCCATGTACATATGGCTTGTATAAGAGTTGTTACCTTGACCCAACAAGGCTTTGAAGAGAATATGATAAGTTCTAATAGTTGGTCTGCATTCCAAGTTCTTGCTAGTCGTCATATGTCTGAATATATTCACCGCACGGATCAACTTCCCCGCTTTCGTGAAATAGAAGATGATCGAATTGTACAGATTTTCATTGCCAATGTGACGAACCGAGAGTACCTGGTTCACAATGTCATCCATTTCTTTGTACATTTTCGCAGCTCCGAGCTTCCTGATTGCAATATGGTAAGAGCAATTCTCATGCTTAAATCTTGGCTGTTGCAATGCCCAGTTAAAGAGGTGGAAACACACAAGTGGGTCTTCTTCAAGGGTCATAGCGTCCGCGAGTTCCTCAGGGGTAAATCTTGGTGGGAGTTTTGAAATCGTTTCGTGAAACTTGGATTCGTTGAGGACTGGTTTTGTCATTGATTTCTTTCTATTGCTGATTCTCCTTCTAAGTGAACGTGTTGGTACTGTCGTTGAATAAGGTTTACTCATGGTCATGGAAACGTATACGTATCGACCTACACTTTGATTGAAGAGAAAAGCTCTCAATTAGAACAACTTTACAGAGTTAATAAAAACCATTCTTAACCATTGACAGGCATCACAGTTACTAAGAGACAGAAGTACAAATTTAAGAAGCTCAAACACAGTAACACAGCTACGTTTGCATCTTTTTGACGAAAAATGATCCTTAAAAGATTTGATTTTGTGCTGGAATTTCAATAATTGAATCCAATCTTAGCCAATGAAGAGTAGCTAGCTAATCATATCGATCTAGTGGTAATTAAGCTTAATCCCAACCTAAAGAAGCACAAATAACCAATCCAAAAACAGGTTTTGGTATTTACCTTCCGGAGAAGTAACATCAGACGGGAGTTTTGAAACGAAGCAAGCTGCAGCAACGACGCTATGAAATGGTTGATGTGTGCTTAGTTCTCGCCGCAGAATCCTTTCAGATTCAAGATATCAAAATACCCAAAAAATCTATCAGAGAAATTCACAAACATCAAACACAGGCAATTTTACATCGAAAGAATTACCTTGGAATAGAACCTTCCATTCGAGAAGAAGTATTGAAGCGTGGAGAAGAAAAACTAGGATTTGGGACGGAGCGTCTAGCTCTAATAGAGATCAGACTTCGTGAAGTAGCGTTTCTGAGTATGGAACTCATAAACGTAGATCTAGAGGCGATGCCAATTGCAGCCATTTTCGCCGAATTCTTCTATTTTCAATTGCTTCGTCTGCCAATCCCAAAACCTCCGTAAACCCCTCCCATTGTGACTCGATATGCCGGTTCGTTGAACCAGAAAAATTAAACCGGAATCATACGGTTTGTAAATTGATTCAAGAGAAGAAATGGTAACCAATTGGTTTGAACACTTTATTTTTCTTTAATCCTGTTTATAAGTTTGGAAACAAAGTAGTCAAATCAAACACCAAAATCATTACGAATTGCTTGGTACAATATACTATTAGTTCTGTAGGCTTAAAAAGTTTTCTCATGCTATTATGATACAGGATTTTCAATGAAAAACCATATCTTCTTCTACCATTGGCTGAGCAATACCAAAAAATCAGAAGAAGAAAAAAAGAAAAAAATGAGTTAGATTCTCCTTCGATTACCGATTCGTGTTCTCTTCAAATCAGGTTGTGTTTGGCTGCTCGATTGTAACCTCTTTTGGTAACCACTTTCTTCAATCTGTTTATAATGTTTTGATTTAGAGTTTATATATAATTTAAGAGTTCAGTTATAAAATATGAACATGGCAGGTTCTTTACCTTATTGAGTTTGTCCCTGACAGTCTAAACTGTTTGATTCATTGAAGACGATGCAAAATACTCCTACACAATGCAATAATCAAACCGTTATGAGTTCTCTTTGTTAAGTAGATAGATATTCAATAACCAGTACGGGAAACCGACGATTGACATCTACACAAAACACAGACCTGGTCAGATGAAACTCGAGTAACAGAAGCATATCTTCTATGGAATTGGTAGTCCATATCTCTCCTAAATACAAAAAGAAGAAGCAATCTCTCATTTACGAACTTGACAAGTTTATCGATTCAAAGAAAAGGTCAAGTTAACCATATCTTTTTACCTTTGTGGGGAGAAATTGTCTGTTTGGGTTAAAGCTGGCCCAGCAAATGTTGTAACTTGGGAGGAGCTCTTGGCTTTTTGAGCTGTTCATGATATGAACCACATTCAACTTGTGAAGTCACAATGTTTTAACTATAGCCATCGTCTATTCAATATCAATGATAACATAGTTAACAGTATAATGCTATAGGTAACAGTATAATGCAAATTGATAATGTTTTGTTTGTACACATAACAAGTTGGATATATATAAATAATTGGGAGAATTAGGATAAATAAAAGGGAGTTATAATGAAGAATAAGAGGATCTTGTTGAATATATATAACTAATAGAAAATTCACAATGATAACTATAAATACATCGCAACAAATTTGAAGATAAATGTACAACACAACTAAAAACGTAATAATAATATTGTTAGCAATCATTCTAAATACAAAAAAAAATGAGAAGTCTGACACAAACACATGCTACTACTACAAAAAATTAGATATGTTATATCATTTATTTTATTTATTTACATTAGTTTTAAAGTGATACATTTATACTTTACATCATGTATATAATTGATTCTGAAAATAGTGATTCAAATACTTTGTAACAATTTAGACAATTAGTTCAACTATTTTCATCAATTATTGATAATGATGTTAATACTTGCATCATTTAGTATAGTAGACATTAATTTTGTCTCATTTGTTTGTATCATTTGTAAAAAGTAAGGTAAATATTTATATCAAATAATAATTGATTCTAAAAGTTGTATTAGTTAGTATAATCGACCTTTAAATTTGTATTATTTATTATAAATGATGTTAATGTTTAAATTATATACTCTAATTAAATTTAAGTTTGTGTCACTTGTAAAAAGTGAAATTTATATTCATATCCAAATTATAATCAATATTATTTTTTAAAAAAAAATTTGATGTTAAATATTTAAATATTGTATCAAATACTTTTATTCATTATCACGTTTTTGTATCTTATATATGATATGAAAGATTTTTAATTTAAATAAAATACAGATTTAATAGTAAAATCATTTACACTATATAATATTAAATATCAAAACAGATGATACGTTCATACTTACATTAACAGGATTTACCCTGAAATATTATGCAGAAAATATAATAGAATCTTATTAAAGCAGGAGATACTTTTATTTTGACCGTGTTATAAATTTTAGGATAAAATTTTAATTTAAGACATGATTTCCTTTCACTAATCAATTGGTTTCATAAGATCATGGATGTGGGTATAACCATCAGAGTTTGAGGTTGAAGAAGACTCAAAATGGAATTGAGAATTTAGGGTTCTAAGGATAGGAAGAAGATATGATATTGTGAAATCGATTTGAGATTAGTTTTGGGAACATCAAAACTGCTTCGTTAAAATCAACAAAAATCCATGACTCTTTACCAATCAAAAATTCACTATTTTTCATTCTGAAAGTTTAGGATTTTTTTATATTTTTCCGGTTTAAGAATTCCAAATTAAATATTATTAGTTATTGAAAATGGTTTCAAAATGGATTTCTGAAATATTTGGAAATTTTATCGTATATACTATCTAGATTAACAGTCATTTTTAAAAATTTATTTTCTTTCTAACACAATATTTTCGAAAAAATTGTAATTCAATTAGCTAGGTTACTTTACAATCTCCGTATTTGTTAAAGGAAAATACTTGCATTTAGAAAAATTCAAATGAATAAAAACTCTAAAGAGGAAACACTTTTATTTTGAACATGTTATAAACTATAAATTAAAATTAACCTATGGTTTATAACTACCCTTTAAAATAGGCTTAAAGTGGATTTTATTGTAAATTTTCAAATAAAATTCAAATTATCAACATAGATCTAAGAACCAAATGAACACAGGTTGAAAAAAAAATCAAAGCTCGCACTATAGCGTGGGTATAAGAAAAATATTGCGTACAAATTTAGTTTTTGATTTGGTTTCCATTCGGGTTTGGATTTGGTTTTCCGAGTACATAGATTTAAGACTCATTCTGGTATTTTTCGGGTTAGGTTCCTCTAATTCAATTTTTTTTCTTTCGATTCAATACTTAATCATGTATTTGTATTTTTCGGATAGCGTTTGTTCGGTATAGATCGAGTTCGGGTTCGGATTATTTTATATAAAAATTCTAAATTTAAAAAGATTTAATAGAAAAACTCTAAAAATCTTAAATTTGGTTCTTGATTTGGTTTCGCTTCGGGTTTGACTTTGGTTTTTTGGGTACATAAATTTAAAATCCATTTAGATATTTTATCATGTCTGATTCCTCTAATTCATATCAATTTAGGTTCGGATTTGGGATCTCTAAAACAACATCTTGAAAATAATATTCCAAAATATCAATATGGGTATAACAAACCTAAATAAACACGGTTTTAGAAAATAATCAAAACAATCAAATCCCGAGTTATAACGCGGGTATAATCCTAGTATTAGATATTTTAAAAAAACATGATCTTCTCAAACATCACATGAAATTTTATAAGTAGATTATCTAATAAATTACAACTCCAAATCTATCTCTTAAAAAGGATTTGAAAACTAGACACCGAGGGCTTTACAATTGTATGTATTGTCTTCTAGTTTTTCTACTTTTCCGAAAAACTGTTTCTGAAATTGGTTATTTGAAGATCCGATCTACAAAAATCTGTCAAGTTAAAAAAATCATAATCTGTAAGCAGTAACTCCAAATTATAAACTGTTTTCAATGTAAGTTAGAACACAAAAACTCTTTTGTTATCTATGTCTAAGTGAAGAGACCAAACATTGGGTTCCTTTGAGGAATTGGTGGTGTTACTGTCCAAATGGAACTGTTATCCAGATTGCGGCCTCATGCATCTTTTGTGTTTGATTCAAATACTACAATTAGTTAGGGTATCTGGTTTAAAATCATGCAAATAGACTGTTGTAGCTCGGTTTTTATGGTGATATTTCTTAGCCAAAGACTACTACACTAGAAAAAAATCGATAGGGAGCACCAATTCCTGCATTAGGTATTTGTGATTATGCTTCTGCTTTCGTCTATAGCATTGATGTAATCGGTGCAAGTGAATTCAGTTGTTTCTGCGTCTTGTGAACTTGCTCCAGCTTGTCGTCTTTCTTTTTGTGAAAGATCATGTAGAGTTTATTGTATACAGAATTTGACATCATGTATTGTGTTTTGATGAATACGGTAGAACTTCAAGCATATCATGAGAGAGCTGCAAGGTGCAATCATAATTGGTTCAGCTTTTCAAGTAGTAATTGGATACAGTGGCCTAACCTCACTGATTTTGAGGTATACATGGCTGCCTTTGTTCAAACCTGACACCAAACAGATATAAATCAATCCGCTTCTTTTGACTTTGTGAGGTGCTCTATTCACTTGTATTTATGAGGTTTTTGACCTACTATATAGGTTGGTGAATCCAGTAGTTGTTGCTCCGACCATAGCTGCAGTTGGACTTTCGTTTTATAGTTATGGTTTCCCGCTTGTTGGTAAATGTCTTGAGATCGGTGTAGTGCAGATACTACTTGTGGTCATCTTTGCTCTTGTAAGTCAAATGAAGTTTGTTTGAATGCTAGTTTCACATTTTTGCTTTTCTTCTTGAAGTTAGATTTAACTTATCAGATCCCATCATGCTAACACCATATGATACTTTGCTACCTTTGCTGCAGTACCTCCGGAAAATTTCAGTTCTAAGCCATCGTCTTTTCCTTATTTATGCGGTAAGTTCTCGTGGTAAATTTAAAATATCAAGTAATTCATGTTTGCGTTTTCCTTATTTCTTTTGATAGGAGAAGGAACTACTCGAGTTATGTTTACCTTTTTTGATTGAACTCAATCAAATGTGATAACGATCTGATTTTGACTGACCTTTTGAACTTCTTACCAACAGGTTCCACTGAGTCTTGTAATCACTTGGGCTGCTGCATTTCTTTTAACCGAGACAGGAGCTTACACCTACAAAGGTTGTGACCCAAATGTTCCTGCCTCAAACGTTCAATCAAGCCACTGCAGAAAATATATAACCAGAATGAAGTACATTCGGGTTGATACTTCTCATGCACTAAGCTCTGCACCTTGGTTTAGGTTTCCGTACCCCTTGCAATGGGGTGTGCCGATATTTAGCTGGAAAATGTCCCTTGTTATGTGTGTGGTTTGATACGATCCCACAAAGGAATCAACCCCAATTTCGGCACTTAGATCTGGAGTAGATAAGCTCGACTTAGAGACGACAAACGAACTTAAAGACGAGATGAAGGATGGATATTCTCGAGCTGGAGACGACACACGACTCAAACACAAGATGGTGGAATGGTTGACACCACAAAAAGTTGCGGAAAGACCTTTTGATAAGTCGAAAAAGATCAAAATTCGAAAAACGAAAAGAGATCCATGATCTATGCTTAAAGAGGTTTTTGATAAAAAAGATAGATGGTTTCTTACAATGAAAGCCACAAAAATATAAAGGGAAAAGGAAGAGGAGAAGACTTGGACATTCCCAAGACAATCTAGAAAATTACAAAGAATTCAAATCTGTCTTGGAAATGCAATATGCATTAAACTCTTATTTGACTGCTCAAATGACTCTTGGAGTATTAAGCCACGTTTTTGGACCTTTAATTGGCTTAAAACTCATTAACCAAAAGAGACTCTTGATAGCATAGCCCAATTACCCCATTAAAAACCTTAAGGAGAAAACCCAATGGGATAAAACTCACAATAAGGGAAAAAGAGTATAATTGAGCTACACACTCTTTGGTTAATCTTCTTGGAATGCTCATCTCAAGCATCAAGGTATGAATGTGTTGCATTTGATCGCTTGTGTTCTTGGTTTCATAACCATTTCCACGTTCCATTGGTGTTGAAGTTGCACTTGAGCTGCACCAGCCGAGTCTTGAGGTAGATATTGAAGTGGAGCTGCCCAGTATCATATCATGGTCTCTATAATTGCTTCAGTAGATTCGATTAGTGTTTCTTAACAACTTAAATTCAGCCCTCAAATTTCCACTTGGCTAGTATTGCTCTTTTACAAATCAGTTTATGAAACTTGATGCACATATGGTAATTTCTTTTATTTTCAGGTTGGTTCGTACCATGCTTCTTCTCTGTTAGTAGCATCGAGGCCTCCAACTCCTGGTGTTGTGAGTCGCGCAATCGGTCTTGAAGGTTTCACAAGTGTCTTAGCCGGTCTTTGGGGTACAGGTACTGGTTCAACAACCCTAACTGAGAATGTTCACACAATCGCTGTGACCAAGTTGGGAAGCCGCATAGCTGTGGAGTTTGGCGCATGTGTTTTGGTTATATTTTCCCTTGTTGGTAAGTAAGTGGTCACTACTTATTTATCTTTAAGTTCCAAGTCTTCTCTAATAAAGTGATGACCTCTTTAGCAAATACAAATGACCGTACTATAGAATCCCGACCTTTTACTCTCGTTAACTTAAAAACCTTTTGATATCTCAGGTAAGGTGGGGGGGGGGGGTTTCTTGCATCGATTCCACAAGTCATGGTTGCTTCTCTTCTGTGCTTCATGTGGGTAACGTTTGCAGCTTTAGGTCTTTCTAACTTACGTTATAGTGAAGCTGGAAGCTCGCGGAACATCATAATTGTCGGGTTATCATTGTTCTTTTCTCTATCTGTCCCAGCTTACTTCCAGCAGTATGGCATTTCGCCAAACTCAAATCTCTCTGTTCCAAGTTATTACGTACCTTACATTGTTTCTTTTCATGGACCCTTCAAAAGCCAATACAAAGGAGTAAGTTACACAATGTCCTTAGATCTCGCTACTGTGGATCAATTACAGGACCTTCAATTTTCATATATATTGTTGCGTTCTGCAGGGTGAATTATGTGATAAACACACTCTTATCGATGAACATGGTGATTGCGTTCATCATGGCTGTGATTTTGGACAACACTGTCCCGGGGAGCAAGCAAGAACGCGGAGTTTATGTTTGGTCTGATAGTGAGACTGCAACTAGAGAACCAGCTCTTGCTAAATGGGTGGGGAGGTTTTTCAGATGGGTCAAATGGGTGGGCATTTGAAACAATCACACAGAAATGGCAGAAATGGCAGAAATGGTAAATATGTCAGATGAGAGATCCTCTTTATTTATTGTCACGTCTTCTCTGTTTTTCTTTTGTATCCATTTTATAAAAGCTTTCTCTTGGGTCGCACGTTTGTCTATTGGAGAGTTTTTATGGTTGAAACTAGGCCTAGGCAATAGATCCGAAACCCGAACCCGAACCCGAACCCGAACCCGATTCAAAAAATCGGATTCGGGTCGAGTTTCGAGTCTTATTGAATACCCGATCAGATATGGTCATTTGAGTATTTCGGGTTTCGGTCGAGTAAAATCCGAAACCCGAAGTAAACCAAAAATAACCAAAATTTATATGTGTTGGACCTGAACCGGATCCGAACCCGACCCGAATCGGATCCGAACAAGACCGAACCAGAAACATAAACACATTTTTAGTTTGAGTTTTAAAAAGACCTGAACCAGACACAAACCGAACTCGAACCGGACATATAAACACATATTTGGTTTTTGAAAATACTCGAACCGGATCCGAAATTTATATATATTTGAATTTTTTCTATGGACCCGAACCCGAAAAAGTACCGATCCAAATCCGAACCGAATTCCAAAATATTTGATCGGGTCCTCCATGCTTAAACCCGAAATATTCAAAATCTGAAAGACTCGATCCGATTGGATCTGAATACTCGATTGCCCATGCCTAGTTGAAACACGAAGCATGAAAGAAAGTGTTGTTGTAAGTTATTATTATTATTATTATTATTATTATTATTATTATTATTATTATTATTATTATTATTATTATTATTATTACTTTTCTAACTTTCTTTTTCTTATTTTTGGGTGATTTGCTAGAATATTCCATATTAATTGTAAAATATCTCAAGTAATTTATATTAATTTATAATTACTCAAATACTCTTATTAAATCGTATAATACTATTTTGCCTTTTTAGATGTGTAAACAAAAACGTAATAACAAAAATACCATGAAATTTGTCACGTCATCATATGATCCACCAGATTCTACCAAACGTTGGCCCAGTGTAATAAATTTTGATGGTGTTTAGTAGACGTCGGACCCTTGTAATAGATTTTGACCCAGCAGGATTAGGCAGAGTTATCAGCCATAGTTTGGCTGAGTTTATAGACGGTGTGACAGAGTTTGATATAGTTCGTACAATGTGTAGTTGATCTTGGCAAAGTTATACTAGCTTGTGTGATAGATATTGACATAGTTGTTTCCCATAGTTTGGAAGAGTTAAGGAGAGTTTGTTCATTTGCCCTAGTTTGTTGTACAATGACGATTTTATCCCTCATTATTACATCAACTTCCTTTTTTCTCGCTTCAACTGTCGGCCAAACACCATTGAAGCACAAAAATCACCTTTGTTTCTTGAGCTCCTTTCTTATCTTTTGACTTCGTTTTCTTGCTTCTGGATATATGGATCATATCATCTTAGTTTGTGGGAAATACAGATTCAACGAAAATCATTGGTTCTTTTTAGTGGATAATTCTCTTGGTTGTAAGATCATGCAAGTGAGTGAAGATTTACGTTATCATGAGCTTGTTAGATGCATGAAGATTTCGAGCTAAGTCAAGATATCTATAAGGTAAAATTGAGTTACATATCAAACGAACTCATGAATAGACTACCACAAAATTCACCTCTTATCTCTGTGACCAACGAGAGGCAATTGCGTGGGTGTGTTCAACAATTTCAAAAAGAGGCAATTCGTCTTTGTGTAGAGATTTCACGGAGATCTCATGTAGCTGTGGAAGAAGGTAAAAGAATTGAGCTTAAAAGCGAGCCTAAATTTGATACTACGGTTGGTAGACAATCGTCAACGTGTGGTAGAGTTAGGGAGACTGTCAAAAAAGAAAAAAAACACGTTGACTACGCTGAAGAAGATGCGGAAGCGGAAATGAGATTCAGCTACTGCGAAGATGTAGATGGTGCAAGCTCTGGTGATGAAGAGTCCATAAGTGTTCAGAGGAAGTGTAAAGATGAAGATAGGAAAAAAAATCTTCCTCCTAAGAAGAGAGATTCGACATTATATGATGAGTATTTAGACATCGAAATGAGGTCACTTCAATTAGCTGTTGGACAAATTTATCCCACAAAAGCCGATCTTGAGGCTAGGTTGAAGACATATTCTGTTTTACATAGGTTTGACTTCAATGTTGTCTCTTCATCGAAGATGTTATTGGTTGTGAAATGTTGGGTTAAAGAATGCGCTTGGAAAGTATGTGCTTCACGCCACGATGCTGAGAATCCGTGTTTCTATATTCGTGTCTACTGTGGAGAACACACTTGCTCTGTTACAGAGAGGTCATCTCGGGTTCATCAAGCAACGCCCGATATTCTTGGTCGTTTATACTTGGGACTATAGTAACAGGGACTGCAGGGAATAGTTTTGAAGATCTTCCCTCGTATTTGTATATGATTCGACGAGCAAATCCGGGAACACTTATCTAGCTGGAAGTAGACGGAGATGATAGGTTCAAGTTTCTATTCCTTGCATTCGATGCAAGCATCAGAGGATTTCCATATATGAGAAAGGTTGTTGTGTGGATGGAACATTTTTACAAGGAAAATATAAAGGGACTCTTATCACGGCCACAATGCAAGACGAGAATTTCAACATTTTTCCTTTCGCTTTTAGTGTGGTGGATACCGAAAATGATGAATCATGGGAATGGTTTTTTAGACAACTCAACAGCGTCATTCCCGATGATCAAGAATTGGCCATCATTTCAGATAGGCATAGATCAATAGCCAAAGCAATAACAAAAGTGTATCCACTCGCCGCTCGGGGTATTTGCACTTACCATATGCATAAAAATATTTTGTCCAATTTCAGAGGAAGAGAGGGCTTTAAGCTGTTTAAAAAGACTGTAACTACATATAGGCTTGACGAGTTTAATGCCATCTTAAGCTAAATCGAGAGAGTTTATGCAAGGCTATATCAGTACTTGCTAAGGGCAGATGTTCATTTACGGAGTCGTGTTCATTTTCTTGGAAATATATACAACTTTACCACGTCGAACATAGCAGAATCTATCAATCATGCATTAGCTGAAGCTAGAACCTTCCTTATTATGCAGCTTATAGATGCCATTAAGGCAATGTTAACAAAGTGGTTCGCTAAGAGGAGGCCAAAAGCAGGGGCAACAACGACCATTCTCACTACAGCTATCGAGAAACTTCTAAAGGTATGGCTTCTATGAGAGAGATGGAGTGTGGTAGTGTTAGGAATAATTTGATTGAGATTGGATAACTATGTAGTTGAGTTTGGTAGAGTCTAGAAGAGGTTGGATATTTAGGTTGAGCTTAAATACCAATGTAGTTGAATTTGGTCGAGTTTGGTGTAAAGACTGTTTTATTTTAGGCAGAGTTTAACTATTGGTTTTAGTTTTCTGTCCACGCAGAGTAGACTTATGGAAGCCACGCAGTACAATGTTTAAGACATATATGAGCATCAAGCTGTTGTTACATCCTCGGGGTCTTCATATTTGGTTAATCTGACGGAGAAAACGTGTTTTTGCAAACGGTTTGACAAAGATAAAATACCTTGTATGCATGCCTTAGCCGCAGCAGAAGCATGGCAGTGTTTGAAGATTGACCTCACGGATCCATATTATTATACGAGTTACTTGTACCATGCGTACGCCAAATGTGTTATGCCAAGAGATGCAGCACTTCCAATACCCAAAGAAGTGGCTAGTAAAGTTTGTAAACCTCCTGTTGTACGTAACCAACCTGGTAGGCCAAAGAACTCGCAGTTGAAAAGTTGGTTCGAGTGCTCGCTTGAGGCAAAACGGCCAAGGAAAGTGATGACTTGTTCAAGATGTAAAGGTGTAGGACATAATGCCCAGACATGTAGAGCAGACGTCCAATCTTGAACTCTTAAACTGTGTAGTAGATTTTAGTAGAGTTTGAATGAGTACGTTTGATAGAATTTGATAGAGTTCGTAAACTGTGTAGTAGATTTTAGTAGAGTTTGAATGAGTATGTTTGATAGAATTTGATAGAGTTCGTAAACTGTATAGTAGATTTTTGTAGAGTTTGAATGAGTACGTTTGATAGAATTTGATAGAGTTTGTAAAATGTGTAGTAGATTTAAGTAGAGTTTGAATGAGTACGTTTGATAAAATTTGATAGAGTTGTGTAGTAGATTTTAGTAGAGTTTGAATGAGTACGTTTGTTAGAATTTGATAGAGTTCGTAAAATGTGTATTAGATTTTAGTAGAGTTTGAATGAGTACGTTTGTTAGAATTTGATAGAGTTCGTAAAATGTGTAGTAGATTTTAGTAGAATTTGAATGAGTACGTTTGTTAGAATTTGATAGAGTTTGTAAACTGTGTAGTAGATTTTAGTAGAGTTTGAATGAGTATGTTTGTTAGAATTTGATAGAGTTCATAAAATGTGTAGTAGATTTTAGTAGAGTTTGAATGAGTACGTTTGATAGAATTTGATAGAGTTGTTCCGATTGTTTGGTGAGTATTGAGGATATGATACTCACGAGTAAGAATACCGATTGAAGCTATGATATATATAATCCTAATAGTATTCACATATATATAACATATAAAGTCACATAACATATATAAAAATTATAAATGGATGGTGAAACGTAATTTATAAAGGGTGTATAAGAAATGGATGGTGAAGGAGTGTAGTTGCAGCATGTCTTTCTACAAGATTCCAATTGAGACAGAAATGGAGAAAATCTTTTGTTTCGTCCGAGTACCAATCCAGTATGTATGGCAGTTCATTGCCATTTACTGCATTCCACCAGTTTCTATCATACCCTTTATATTGCTTCTAAGGCGGTTGTCCTGTTAGAATCTCCAAAACTGTGCATTGGAAGCCCAAATATCAAAACGTTAGTCTACTATAATCTACCAAACTCGACCAAAGAATTTCCTAACTCTGTCAAAATCTATCATAGAACAACCACACTAACATGTACATCCGAAAGGCCAAATGTCAATTGCTTCATCAATTGCCCCAATTTGTATAAGCTTCAGAGCTTTGTACCTCTTATCTATCGATTTATGAGCCAATCGGTGGCTGTATGGCGTTCGTTGAATCTCTTTCCACTGTTGACCCAAAGTCTGCAATGGCAGACATATACCTGACTTTTCTCTATCCGAAAATGGTAGGGCGTAAGAGTATGTTTGTCGTGTTTATATCACAGTGTACTATGCCACAACCATGTATATACTCAATCCCTTTGAGAATATCTTTGGCAATTTCTCTGACGTGAGACACCCGCAGTCCTCTAGGATGGTTTCTGCGAATTAACGCTTTAAGATTTCCGCCAGATATGTATTGGAGAATAAAATTATGATTCAATTTATTCGGATCAAACTCATCATGCGTTATCTCGTATCCAAGACACTCGATAACATATGGACAACAAACACGTCTTATAATACGCTCCTCTTCCTCGAGAGTGTCGGCTTGCGAGTGGAACCGATTTTATAGCTCTCTTCTCGGACACTCTATATTTGTATCTGAGCGAGATACACCGTTGACGTTACGCCGCTTCCAAGTACCTTTCCTCTTACATAGTCTGAAGGGTATGGTCATTCTGGATAAGGAGTTGATGGCGCCATGTCGGAGTATGGTTGCTTCTGTTTGGGGAGCATACTCCGAACAAGATATGGAATCATCCTCGCGAACGGCGTGAAAAAAAAACGCAACCAACATGTCAAATCCACCGTTTTCTATCAAAATCTACCAACACTCTATCAATGTCTACCAAACTCTTCCAAACTAGCCATAAAACTCTAACAGACTCTACCAATGTCTACTTCAGTAGCCATTAACGTATACTTCAGTAGCCATTAACATCTACCAAGTCTACCAACATTACCTGCATGAATCGATGAGCTCATTATAGGGCATAGCTAAGAGGGAACAATCGTAGATTTTAACTTTGCCGTGCACTAACTCGATCTCCAGTGCTACCAAATGGATGTTTTTGATGTTATGCGCTACGTACAATGTGTCAACGTCAGTGAACCATTCCTTGTTCGTTTGACATCATAGGGGTAGTTGTCCTTTATACAATTTCCGAAAAAATTCATGAAACATATGCTTCTTCGGGTTTTCCGCGAACTTCGAGTACTGCATACACCACATTGTACATAGTGTAGGATCAAGGAACGCAATCCTATCACTCTTATACGGAGATGGTGTTTGCAAATTTTTTCGACAAAACATGTTCATACTGCTAGTCATATGCTGCAAAAAGGGAAACAAATTATTAAGTCAATTATAGTCTACCAAGATCTGATACAGTATATCAATCATAGTCTACCAAGATCTGGTAGACTCTACCATTCAAGGGATTTACCAGATCTGTGAACCATCCATATTTTTCCACTGGCCAACGGTCTCTAGGCAAGAACAACTGGAGGTAGAACTCAACTAAAGGAGACACATCATCAATCGAGTTATCCCTGGAAATGTCGGTAATCAGCAAACAACAGTATTGTACCGATTGGTGACTCAAAAAAAAATTTAAAAAGAGAAAAGAATAGGCTTACAATTCGCACCTGATAAGGTTACGCAGAGAAACAACTTTGCGTCTTTATACTGGCCCAAATGGATCTTATCCAACTGAGGAATCATCGTCCATAAAACGCTTGACAACAGAACTTCCTTCGAATGGCTATTTCTGTATGATAGAGTAAAAGTAAGCTCAACTTAAGTCTAACATCCTCCCCCAAACTCCACCAAACTCTACATGGTTCGCAACAAGGGTACGGGGTCTAGTTGGTTTGGTCAGCATGTACTCCATACATATCAGTTTGTTGCCTTTACTTTCAACGATAGCTTTGTCCAAAATACGACACTTACTATCTTCATTGAGACTGATGATAGCGAGTTGAGACTGCTCTGGAGTTTACCCGAGATCGAAAGTAGGAGGCTCTGGCGTTTTATGGTTACATGTGTATTGGTTTGCAATTTAGTATGGTTACACCTTAGACATGGGATCTAAAAAATTCAATTATTTGGAAGAGTTTGGTACTTAATAGTTAATACTACAAAACAAAAGTAGATGGATGAGATCTAACCTTTTTCTTGCTATTTTAATATGCACCATAAATATATGTAATATAAAATAAATTGGAATATAATTAAATTCAGTTTGAGTTCAATTGTGACAAGATATACTTTTTTTTTTTTTTCGTATACGTCTTGAATTTGGATTTCAATATGTTTCGAATCAAATAAGGATTTTTATCTACAATTATGTATATTAAAAATTTTATTTTCATTTAATATTTTACTATAACAGAAATTTTAACAATCATAGAAAATATTGTGAAAGCAATTTATTAATGTGAGATTACTTTTATATAACAGTTTGTAAATTCGTGAAAAAATAAAATAAAAACGTGGGACAGATTATATTCATACCTTTTCACCGGTTTGAGGATATCTGGTTAGGCCCAGCATAAATTAAAAAAATAAACCAAATTAAAATAAAATTTGGTATGATTGGGGGTAGGTGGAGCACACTGTGAGAGGCAGAAGATCACTCCACGCTTCTCCTCTCTTCTCCTATAACACCAAACTCTTCCTCTTCTTTAACAATTCAATTCTCACTCCATTTTCCCAAATCCTAAACCTCCAAAACTAACATGCGAACTCTCTTACCTTCTCATACTCCGGCGACGGTTACAACGGCGGCGAGATTACACGTCATTCATTGCGGTAAGAGATCTGACTCTTTCACTTTCCCAAACGCTATTGGTTCCAGTAGCTCCGATTGGCAAAGTTCATGTGCTATTCTCTCTAGCAAAGTTGTTTCACAAGAACAATCTGAATCCTTAATTTCAAACGGATCTTATCATGTTTCTTCCGTGAACGGCACCGGAATCTCAAACTTGAATTTGGTACCATTTGATGACATGAAGAAATCGTTAGCTCCAAATCATCATCAATCGGTGAAGCCTCTCAGTATTACAGATCTATCTCCGGCTCCGATGCATGGATCTGACCTCCGTGTCGCCTATCAAGGTGTTCCCGGAGCTTATTCCGAAGCCGCCGCTGGTAAAGCTTACCCTAATTGTCAAGCGATTCCTTGCGATCAATTTGAAGTTGCGTTTCAAGCGGTTGAGCTTTGGATCGCAGATCGTGCGGTTTTACCTGTGGAAAATTCTCTCGGTGGTTCCATTCATCGGAATTACGATCTTCTTCTCCGTCACCGTCTTCACATCGTCGGCGAAGTTCAGCTTCCTGTTCACCACTGTCTCATGGCTCTTCCCGGTGTACGTAAAGAGTATCTCACTCGCGTTATCTCTCATCCTCAAGGACTCGCTCAATGTGAACACACATTAACCAAACTCGGTCTCAACGTCGCGCGTGAAGCTGTCGACGATACAGCCGGAGCTGCCGAATTCATCGCCACGAATAACGTACGTGACACCGCCGCGATCGCGAGTGCACGCGCGGCGGAGATTTACGGATTGGAGATTTTAGAAGATGGAATCCAAGACGACGCGAGTAACGTCACGCGCTTTGTGATGTTGGCGCGTGAACCAATTATACCGAGAACTGATAGACCGTTCAAGACAAGTATTGTGTTCGCGCACGAGAAAGGCACGTGCGTTCTGTTTAAAGTCCTCTCGGCTTTTGCCTTTAGGAACATTAGCTTGACAAAGATCGAGTCAAGGCCTAACCACAATGTTCCCATTAGACTTGTCGACGAGGCCAACGTTGGGACTGCGAAGCATTTCGAGTATATGTTCTACATCGACTTCGAAGCTTCCATGGCTGATGCGCGTGCACAAAACGCTCTTGCTGAAGTTCAGGAGTTTACTTCGTTCTTACGAGTCTTGGGGAGTTATCCCATGGACATGACTTCTTGGTCTCCATCATCAACATCATCGTCCTCCTCATCATCATCTTTGTAAAGCTACGTAAAACAAACCAAATTGTGACATTTCAATTGGAGAAGAAAGTTATAAAACCTTTTTAACTTATTTTGAAGTAAAGAAATTATTATTCTCCACGATCAAATCATTTTAGTATTTTCTGTTTACATTTATGACGAGTTTCATTTGATGGTGTTGTTTTGGAAAATACAAGTTTTGGGCTTTTGAGCTTTTGTAGTAGTACTCATCAACATCAGTAGAGTTTCATAATTTGAAATCTATATAGTAGTCCAAAGACCCTCACAAGGTAGAAGCCCATAAAAGTGAAAAGCCCAAACAGAAAAGTATTTACCAAGTGGGCCCTATGTTTCGACTCATTAATCCTCCTTTTGTTGATACTTCAAACTGAGAAGGAAAACCGTCCACAACTTGCTAACTTCTCTTCTTTATTTTTTATATCAAATTTTACGATATTGTAACATTGATTTAGATTTTATAAAATTTTAGATTATTTTAGATGAATCTAATGAATTTTTTATGATTTGTGATAAAATTCTCTAAACTCTACGTAAAATCGAGATTTTAATTTTTATGTTTTTAACTAGAGAAATCATCTAAATAATTCTAAAATTCTATAGAATCACTTAAAAATATACTTTTAATTTTTTTCCAATAACAATCGATTTGATTTTGTTTCTTTCAATAAATCAATGTTTTAATATACCCTTAATAATTCTTGATTGATGTTGGAAGTTCGGAGAAGAAGAAGAGGTGGAGATAAAAGAGAATGTAAAGGAGAAAATGTATATCTCTTGCGTGTATTAGTTAGGGAGAGAGAAATATGTGAAGTGGGGTTAACTAGTGTAGAGGCAAATGTGTCTTACATTGGCAAACAGATGGCTATGAATGATAGGTTCGTGAGTCACCTAAATATGGAAAAATATGTTATTCTGAAGCCAAATTTTTCTAAAACGTATTATGAGGCGAGAAGAAACAAAAATAAATAAAAGGAAATGACGAGAATAAAAGGGCAAAATAATCTTTATACTATATCAGAAGTGGCATAAGACACCAGGTTCAGTGAAAAAAATATTTCTTACTATTTTCCTATATAATTAAGTACAATTGGAGTGCAAAAAAAAAAAAAGAAAAAAAAAGTACAATTGATCTCTTAGACCTTTCTGTGGCACAATACTTAAATTAGATCATAGATAAATGAATCCAATATTGTGAATAATTTTAAACGCTCTCATACTCGATATTCGTAATAAAAAATTTCCGGTGCCAATCAAGCCGTTGTTTGTCCGTATCAGATCCTCTCATTCTCTTATGTCTTTCTTCTCTCTATTTGGTTCTTTATTTTCTTGTTTTCTGGCTTATTTTCTTTGTTTTTTTCAAGGTTTTTCGACGGCGTTGCCAGAAGTCTCTTCCTTTTCGTTGCTGGTGTGGGAGCCCATCTTTGAGTGTGATGCTCATAAGTTCTTCGACTGGCATTAGCCAGCGAGAATACCTCTTTTCATTAATTTAAATCCGGCCCACGAAATCTTAATCTTTTTGTTGGACTCTTCTGTTGAGCCAATTTTTCCCAAAAGTATCAAAACTTATTTCTATTTAACTAATGTATTGTGATTTTAGAGGACATAGTTGCTTGTATGGGGTTTATATGGCAGAATCTGTTTGAATATCTTATAGGTTTAAGACCTTTTTTATTAACTCTCCATAGGTTGTGTTTAGTTTTAGTGCAATTCTCTTTTTGACTAATTCAAATTGGTTATCAAATCTTTTCCATTTTGGAAAAGTCTTTTCAAAGTTCAAAGAAGTTTATGTGGAGCCCCCTCAGATGTTCACATGTCTTTTGCGACAATACAACTAGAAAAACTTTTAGATCGACCCAAGTTTTTGGATTTCTACAATTTATCCAAATTTTTTTAGAGTTTCTAAATTGTCTCCGCCTAGATGTTTTATTTTCCGTTTAGGCCAAGCAAGATTATATTTTATATGGATTATGTTTCTTTATTATGCATTCTATCTTAAAACTTTTAAATTAAAAGAAACAGTTCGTTGAAAAAAAGAAAAGATAAATAAGTCCATCATTGCATATCTAAACATAGCTAGGTAAAAGTGTCTTCCGAAGAGAACTTATAAAAATGTTTTTTTTATAATGTTAGTGTTAGTTACTAAAATAAAAATAGAACATTTGGCCATAAATTACCACTACAATACATTGTAAATATTTTCTAAAATTTATTTATATTTTGTGTTTTTGTTTTTGTCTCCAATTTTTTTCCCTGTCACATAATCTATAGAATCATTAGTTCCCCAAAAATCCCCATAAAGTTATCTCTAAGATTCTCGTTCAACAAATAGACGGTATCTTTCCTTTAGTGGTTCATGAAAATCAGGCTGTAATACAAAGATTTTATTCAATGGTTCAATCCTAATGTAGTAGAATGTTGAAGTATCACAAAAGGTGTCAATCCAATCAGATAAGAATACTAGCAATCAACATGTATTGGATCAATCTAATTCAAGTCAAATAGATTTAAGTGATGTTCTAACAACCTAATGACAAAGCAAAAATGCAACATAAGAAAGCAAAACAAGCAACTAAACAAAACATAAAGTAACAAGCAATTAACCAAGCAAATGCAACAAGTAGGACAAATGTGAGAATGAAAGGGTCTTGAAGAGTGGGTATAATAGATCAGAGCTTCAATTAAATTTACTAGTTTGCCTAACAAACTCATAAGAGGTAATCTCTAGACAGCAAACTCACAAGTAATTGAACCCAGTCTCATGGCAAACAAACTCAGCTAGACTACAACCTGACATAATTCTCATTAGCGATTTATAATCAAGCAAGCATAAAAAAAACAACTTGTTAAAGTCAATTAACACCCTAAACAATCAATTTCTTGAATTAGGCATGGAAATCTTTGAAAATGGTTAAGTTAAGCATTTCATCAAACAACTTGTGGGTGCTGAAATACCTAAACTCAGATTTCTCTTTCTCAAGATGAAATAAGCATTAAGAACACCAAATCAGAAGAGATCTCAGCTATTATATCCTTAATAACCTAGAAAACCTAAGATCAACTATAATATAACTCATTTCCTCAAGAATCCTCGAAGATATACTCATATTCCATGTAAAATAGCATAAACCCAGAAAATGAAATAAACAACATAACGAAAGAGATGAGAGAGATGAGAAGAATAAGCAGGAAATCAAACTCAAATACTCATTAGATCATAAGAAATCTTCATAAAAAAGTAGAGAGAGTTTGCTGAAAGTTTAAGAACACAAAAGAAGCTAAAAATGTGGATAATGGCATAAGTGGGTTAAAAAGGGTATTTATACTCCTTTTAATGAAACCCTAAAAAGTCAACTAAAAGCTCAAAGTTCATGAAAGGCCTACTCTACCATGTGCAGATCAAGTAGGTTGGTTGAGTATAGTTCAATGCCTTGTAAATTGTGGATTCAACTCCGATAGGTTGAACTCGTGGCAAAAGGTCGAGAGAACACACTTCTTGAATGGGATGTGCCACGGCTTGATTGTTGTAGTAGACCCCCATATTCCGAATTCGTGTACTTCTTCGAAGAGATTGTGGCTCTTGTGGTTCAGCTGGTACTTCCTCACCATCCTCCTCATGAGTTGTGGGGTTCCTTTCTTGACCATTGTAGTAAACCTTCGTCTTGCAAATTTTTGTACTTCTACGAAGAGATTGTGGCTCTTGTGGCTCAGCCGGTACTTCCTCAATATTTTCCTCATGAGTTGTAGGAGGTCCTTCTTGATGAGAGCTTGCCTCTTCGTCTTCATAATCGATGTGACCCATGTGAGTTAGTTCCTCTTGTTGATCTCACAATATTCTCACCCGAGTTTGGTACATCATTTGATCCTGGTCCATGATCATTTGGACGGTTAATTCTGAGATGATCGAACAATATCTTCAAGTTGGTGGCACGGTCAGTTGATGAGGTAGAGAGATCCCTTAAATTATCCTAATCCTTGTCATCAAAGTAACCTTTGTCCTCCATAAATTTGACATCCCGAGAGACATACATTCTCCGTTCCTCGGGACTATAGCACTTGAATCCCTTTTGAGTGGTTGAGTAGCCAATAAACACACACCGCTTGCTCTTTGCTTCTAGCTTGTTACATAGTTCTCCGGGTACTAAAACATAACAAATACACCCAAACACACGTAAGTGATCAATGGGTGGTTTTGAATTGTTAAGTACCTCAAATGGAGACATGTCTTGAAGAACTTTGGTCGGTGTGCGATTTATAAGATAGCATGCGGTAGTTACGGCATCTCCCCGATAACTCTTTGGAACACTCCTATGGAACATCATTGAACGAGCCACTTCCATCAAATGTTTATTTTTCCGTTCGGCTACACCATTTTGTTGTGGTGTATAAGGGCAGCTCGTTTGATGGAGAATGCCTTGTTTTGTAAGATGTTCTTGGAATGGGTGACTCATGTATTCCCCTCCATTATCAGTTCTTAGTACCTTCATTTTGGCGTTAAAATAATTAGTGATGTAAGATTCAAAATTTTAAAACGCACTAAATACTTTGTCTTTTGAAGGAAGGAGAGTTAACCAAGTATATTTTGATTTTTCATAAATAAAGGTAACAAAATACTTAGATTTTTTTCTAGATAAACATGGTGAAGTCCATACATCTGAGTGAACTAGATCAAAGCATTTTTCATATAATGTTGAAGACTTAGGGAAAACGGTTCCACAATGCTTTCCAAGAATACAAGCCTCACAACTATGGTTATCAAAAGTCATACTTGGTAACATAAGTTCAAGAGCCCTAGCATGAGGATGACCCAATCTATCATGCCAAACTACACTACTCAAACTACTAACGGAATTTAAAGCATGCGAAATATTAGAGATAAACTTGGTGTCTTCAAGAACATAGAGTCCGCCTTTGATGACTCCTTCACCAATGATTTTCCCGGTCTTAATATCCTGAAATTTCACATCATTAGGTCTGAACATAACATAGCAATCAAGATCACAAGCAATTCTTTTTACGGATAACAAATTTGAAGCAAAGTCCGGAATAAGAAATGCCTTAGTATTTTTCTCAAACAATTCCAAGGTTCCAATTCCTTTAACTGGTATCTTAGATCCATTAGCTATCACCACATTTCCTAAAGCCGGTTTCACATTATTTATTAAGTTTGGATTACAAATCATATGATGTGAGACACTCGAATCAACAACAAATGAGTCTATAGGTTTATGGGATAGAAATGTGATACCAGAGTCCCTAAGGAGCTTAAGGAGAGCCTCAACGTCAGATTGTTTGAGAACACCTTCTTGCTTGCTTGCTTGAGCCGCATCCCCTAGTTCACGGCCGGATGTGCTCGGTGCTTCTTGTTCTTCCACGGCATTTTGAGAGACATTTGCTCTTGGTGTGTCTTTGAACTTAGCCGGTTTGAGGTGAGGGTGAAGAAGCCAGCACTTGTTCTTGCAATGATCACAAATGAGAGTTTTCTTGTCTTCATGTTTGTAGCTTACTTTACTCGCCATGAGAAGGTCACTTCTTCCGCCAAATAGACCTAGGGATCTTTGCTCATTGTGAATATGGCTGCATACTTCATCGAGTGTTGGAAGCTTGTCCGCCCTTAGCATATGCTTAATGAGGTCAGAATATGTTGAATCAAGAGTCAGAAGCAAGTTAAACACTTTGTCTTGCTCTCTTCTTTCGCCGAGAATCTTTGGGTCAAGGGTAGCATGCCTTAACATTTCCAACTCAGCCCACAAACTTCTCCACTTACCAAAGTGTTTGGTAAACTCGAGGCCTTCTTGAGAGAGATTGTTGAGGGCCTTTTGAATTTCAAACAGTCTTGTTATGTTTGAAATTTTTCTGTAAACCTTTGTGAGAGTTTCCTATAACTCCTTTGCCGTCTCGCAATAGGAGTATGCTTCATGAATCGCCGGGTCAAGGGAGTTTTGGATGAGCACCAACATGGTCTGGTCATCTTGAGACCATTTTTCCTCTTCTTCCACCGCCGTTCCCATGGATCCTTCCTTATCTTTTCCTCTTAGCACTGCTTGAGGTGGTTTGGAGTTTGGACCTTCAATATGACTCCAAAGTCCACGACTGCGCAAGACTGACTTTGTGGTTCTTGCCCACAACAAGAAATTTGGTCCCTTTAAAACCACCGAAATGTAGAGAGATTTTGAATTTTCCATAGCCTAGATTTTTCAAAAATTTTGAGAGATGAAACCGAAGAGAATTTGAGAAAGAGAGAGAGTAGAAGCTTTGAGTTTACAGAAGAGAATAAGGACCAAACTGCTCTGATACCATGTTAGAATTGCGGAATCATTATGAAGACTAAGTGAAGAAAATGAGTGAAGAATATAGGCAAAATTTATATCAAATTTCGACAAGTGTTTACAAAGGGTGAGGAAGCCTTAAATAGGCTTGATACATTTGTTGTTACAGGTCTAAACCTAGCCGCAACACAAAAAGCAGAGAGAACATTTTTCGGGATCCACAAGGCATGAAAGTGACCTTTCCTTGCCTCAGTCCAAGTGAAAGAAGTCACATGTTTCTTCTTGGTCTTCAACGGTCTTCAAACTTCAACGGTCGGCTTCTTCACTTATAGAAGGTCAACTTAGTCAACCAAAATCATGGGCTTCAATCGCATGTGGGAGAAAACCCACAAAAACCAAAACGTTGACTTTTCAGCATTCGACCATTGACCAGTCCGCGGTCCGTGAAGTCTCGACCCGCGGTAAGCGAAGACTCGACCCACAGTACATGCTTCTCGGCCTGCGGTACGTGAGCATCCTACTCGTGCTGATCTCGACCCTTCTGCTAGCCGCGGTACGTAAAGTTTCGGACTACGGTACGTGAACCTCGGACCTAATCCGACCGTTGAATTTTTCAGCGTCTGTTGACCACACCCGCGGTACATGATCCTTGACCCGGTTCCTTCCCGCAGTTCGTGCCACACCGTCCGTTGACTTTCCACCAAACATGTTTTTATTCCTTTTGTCTTGTCTAACCTTTGCTCTTTTATTCATCTTGATCAATATTGGTCGGCCATTAACTGACTTAACCAACACCACTTACGACTGATTCAAACCACGACATAGTCTTACTACCGAGTTGATGGCACGTTCGGATTCCCTCGACCTCTTAACGACTTGGGTCAACTTGTCTTGGTACTTAACTTAAACTGAACACTAGGATGCCATTATGTTCAGTACTACTCGATCAATCCACCCGGACGGACTATGGATCACATGCATTACAATTCTCCCCCACTTTAGGAAGATTCATCCTCGAATCTAGGACTTTGCTAACTAACCTTTTGCTTCTCGAACCACTTAGGAAATTTCTCTTTCATCCTAATTTACGGTTCCCACGTGATTTATTTTTCTCCATCACAGTCCCCATTCAACTTTGACCATTCTAGTCTTTTTCCTTCGATCTGCCTTAATCTTTCTGTCTAGGATCCGAATTGGTCTTCCTTCAATTGTCAAATTTTCCTTAAGATCCTTTGGAGGTTCTATCATAACAGTTTCTGTCAAGGCACTTTCTTAACATTGATACATGGAAAACATTGTCGAATGCTGTCAATTCAATCGGCAAATCCAATTTGTAGGTGATCGGTTATCCTTTCTAAAATCCGGAATGGCCCCATGTACCTTGGACTTAGCGTAGTTGATCGGACCACGCTCTAAATAGAGACTACTCTATAAAGTTTGGCTACTACACCATCACGGAAGACCCACTTAATAAAACTCCATCATAGGAACTACCAGAGATCGATTGGCAAAAATCAATGTGGTCACTTGAAACCTCTCCAAAGATACAAATTTTTACCTGGAGCATGCTAAGAAATTCCTTGCCATCTGGAGACAACCTTGAAGTGAGGCACATTGCGTAGAGTGTAAACTGTTGTTGGTGTGATCAAATGGAAACCTCAAGCTGCATAATCTTTAACTGTCACCTGGCAAGGAAAGTATGAGACTCAGGGCCGTGGACTCAAACATTAGACATGATCACGGAAGGAAGTACTACCCAAGGTTACCATGCAACTCGATGTCCGAAAACTCTACCTCCTATGAGACTGAGGTTTCCACTCTACCCTTGGATATTGTGGAACCTTTGGTCTAAGAGGAACAACAAAACTTTCAACAACAAATATTCACAACAAAGGAGTAACTATCTAAAGCTATAAAACATGCAAAGGAACGACAAGAGGCTAAAGATAATAAGGAGAGAGCCACGTCAACTCACCAATCAAACTCTTGCAGAAGTCAGCCAAGTTACATGGATCAAGACAATCCAGAAAGGTGCTTTATGTGCGATACGGATGCCACATGGAATGAAACCTCGAGGAAGGTCGGGCTTAGTTGGACTCTAGCGAATTTGGATACCGATGAAGCCACCAAGCACTAAGTAGAGTGTACCCATGTCGCCTCTCCTCTTTACGCAGATTGTCTGGCGATCTGCGCTGCGTTGTCATAAGCAAGAAGAAGAGAAGTTGTCTCCGTTAGATTGAAAATCTGATAGTCAAATCCTCGTCAAAGCAATCCAAGCAAGAGATTGATTCCATAGATCTATCGAGTTATTGCTGATGTTATTGATCTCACATACTCTTTCACTGTGTTTAATTCTGTTTTCATTCTCTGATCATAGAATATTGAAGCCGATTGCTTGGCTAAATATGTCTTGCTAGGCTCGATTTACATCTTGTAGGGTTGTAAGCCCATATTTAATTTATGAATGAAGTTGTTTGTCGCTCAAAAAACAGAAAAAAAACAATCAACAAATTTTTACATAATCAGGTTCAAAAATTCAAGGACTAATCGGCCTATACATTTACATAATTGAAATCTATATGTCAAATTAGAGGATCGATCTATCTAATACTCAGATAAGTCAGTTTTTTTCATTCGATTGATTTTTTCGTAAACACCATTGATGCAGAATCATAAGAATTAAAAGTTAAAAGATAACCTTAGGAATAATCTTATAAGATTTTCCAACAAATTGATCAATAAACTTCAAGTAATTACGCAAATTAGGAATAAAATCCTATTTGATTTAATTATTTTTTTGTTAAAATCTTACTTAGTTCTTAAAACAATTAGAGTATTTATATTTGAAAAAGATTAGAGGTAATGGATTAAGGGTACTTTGGTTATTAAGAAAACTGAAATAAAAAATATGTTATCTAAGTAATACTAAAAAAATTAGGTTATGCTGGATATTTTTTTGCTAATTTATTATGAGTATATGATTAAAATGTTTATATGTATGAGAAGTGATAATAGGATTATTTCTCGCAAAACTCTAGTTTATGATCATTTGTTACATAATTATTAGTAACTAAAAAATTATTCCGCCGAGTTGCTCTCAATTTGGTGGTTAGGATGATCCAGCTAATGGCTTGACATCAAGGTTCGATTCCTATCCGCTGCATTATAGTAGCTTAAAAAAAATTATAGAAGTGGATTTTAGGCTATGGATCATATCTTATCGATCCAATTGTTTGACAAAAAAAATTCATTCCCAAACAAATATTTTACAAATGGTAGCTAGCTCCTTAGAAATTTAAATGTTAAAATCCAGTTATCCAATAATAAAATGGTTTGCTTGCTATATTTCATCTGGGGGAGGCAACATCCCCAACTAACATCCAAAAACAAAAATTATCCTTAAAATAAAATAAGGAAGATAACATTATCGCGTAGCACAGCATCATAATTTAACTGGCAACTTAGCGAATTATCATATTTTTAAATTTCTTTCAGTTATATTATTTGGTTTTTAAAAAAGAAAAACAAAAAAACTATGGTCCGTGCCTTGCCGGCTTTGCATTTTCTATGGTAATTCCAGCGAAGTGTATACTATGTATGTCTATAATATAATTAGGCCACGTGAAGATCAGACTGAAAATGCTCATTTCCATACGAAAAAACCACTAATGTTAGGTCCACTATTATTTGTATTACTTAATTTTATTAAAATTAGTTAATTTAGAAAAGTTCACATGGTCTTTTGGGGTTTTCTTACAAACCCATATTAAAAATTTAATAAGCTAAAAAGTAATGAGTTAAACCCATATGATAGTGAATGTACTCTTTCTTTATTTATTCCTTATTTACTTGGATAAATTAAAAAGAGTCAATTATGTGTTTTAGAATTGTCGAGAAATATGAGGATAAAATGCAATAATTGAGGGACTAATGGTAAACACAAGTTGAAGGGTATGAGATTGGTCACGTCTGCGCCTATAGTTCAGTTATGTCGGCCCGTTTGCACCCATCATTACCTTTTCTTCCTGCCACGTTTTTTTTGTACCACTTTAAATTGATTACTATTATTTTGGATTCAACCTTCAACTTGGTGCTTAAACAGAGACTTCTCTTGAATAGTGTACCTTTCTTCAAGTTAACCTCATAACTCTTATCTCTTACCTTTACTCGCTTTGACTAGGGTATGAATCTTTTTTTTTTCTCATCTAACAGTTTCACAATATCCATTCATAATCTAGCCTTCAAAATTCTAGCAATATACAATAGAACAATATAGTTCTTTTAAATGGAACTCCAATACCAAGAACATTATAAATGAACATTTAACTATTTGACCGGAACTATGTTTTCAAATAAAAATATTACGTATATTGATTTTTAAAATATTTATATTAAGCAATAAAGTATTATAATAATGTGTATTATGCAATACAAAGATGTATACATAGTGGGGGTTCTGTGGATGAGCAATTAGTATAGATGCTCAGGCTCCACTTTTTCTAACAAACAGTACAAGCTAAAAAAAAATTTTAGGAGCTTATATTCGTAAAAGAAAAACATTTTTGGGATTTTTTACAAATAAAAATTTTCAGAACAAGATCTATATTGTGATTGAGCCGGCATATATATGAAATGAGCATAACTATAATAAGCAAAAGAAAGATAATTGCAATACAAATATAAGGTTTGAATGACTACTTCCCTTTACTTAACAACATAAGCTATCAAACAAATCTTTAGTTTGATTCATAATTTTATCCGATATATGTTGGTTTTATTATAGAGAAACAAATATCTAAAATAAAATTCATTAAGTGCTTCAGTTTGTCATATAATTTTATGTGTACTTAAATTAAATTCACAAGAAGAATCATTTGCTTTAGAGAAAGCCAATACTCATATACATAAAGGAAAAATTAAACACATATTCAATTTTCGATACTTTTGTCTTGTTTCATAAACATTTTGTTATTTATTGTATATACGTTTCACTTCCACGTGGGCTAAAATATTCTAAAACATAAAATATACTCTAATTTGATAAATCATTAATTATAGGATAATAATTTAAATTTAAATAATAAATAGTGTAGAAACTGTTAAACCAATTTTCCAAGAAAGGGTGACGTACATAATAATCAGTGCTTAAGTACCCTAATCCAACCAATTTTTTTCTTCAGTTTCTAGTAAAACAAATATCAATTTAAAAATATTAAAATGTTTAAACCAAACAAAAACTAGAAAAAAACAAAAAAAAAATAATTTCAATTACGAGTTAAGTCACAATTTTGATTAAACTATCTTTAACTAAATATGATCGTTTTTTGCATTTTTTCTGCAAAATCATCCATCAAAGTCACATAATCTATCTTCTCAAACATATATTTTTCAATTAACAATATGCTAACCCATTCAATATCTCTTGTGATATCGTGGATCACAAATAATTCTTGATTTGGAAAAAAAAAATTCAGTAGAAGCAACTGAGATTGAAATAGTCAACAATCTCCGATAAAAAATCCATGTATTTGGATAACAACATTCTATTATTTTAAAACAAACTCAACACTTCAATAGACTTCCTCATTTTATTTGTCAATATTTTTTATAAGATTTTTAGTTCTATAAACTTTTTTAAAAAAATAATTCTAAATTTTTAGATAGTATGGTGATCCATGTCACGGTACTCTGATAATAATGAAACATCTTTTTAGACATGTATTTATATCATAAACATTTATTGAACTATTTTTCTAACATGCTTTGATTCACCCAAAGATAATGATTAAGATCATTTCAATTTTCTATACATCAAAGTAATGACGTGCATGAATATTCAGAGGTTAATTAATTCACTAGTACTAGTAGAAACCAGAAATTGAGTAAATAATTCAATACAAAAAAGAGTCTAAATCAACATAACAAAATCTTAGTCGAAATTGTTTTCTCTGCGACCGGCAAAATAATAAATAATTTCAGAGCCACCGGCTGAACCTGGACATAATACCGAACATACACAAATAATTCACCGGCTATAACCGGTTCCCTGCCATGACTCCTCTCTCCGAAACTTCCAAGCAATTTCTCAGTTTCGTTATCTAAAAATCTCACTATAAATACTTTCGTTAAACTCTCTAATTCCCTCACATTCCAATACTATTATACTTTAACCCTCAATATTCTCCATTATTTACAGTTCTGCCACTCCAACTTATGATTGTATCTTCCCGTGACCGGAGCCAATACGAGAGCCTCCGCCGCTCCAAGCTTCTTCCGATTCCGACGTTAAAACATGCCGAAGAACGTTAATCGGAAATCTACGCCGGAAACGGAGAAGAATCACCGGAGAAAATTACCGGAGAAAGCGATGTCGTTTCACGGAAGAGGAACAACGCCTCTACCGAATCCAGGTGAGCTTCGAAGACCGAAGACGTTACCGGAGTTATTCTCCAACGGTCAAACCAGCATTGGACACGTGGCGTCGACTCCGCCTCGTCTGACGAAACTGTTGCTTAACGTGACTGTTCAAGGAAGCTTAGGCGCTGTACAGATTATAATCTCACCGGAATCCACCGTGAAAGATTTGATCGACGCTGCGATTCGTCAGTACGTGAAAGAAGCTCGCCGACCATTTTTACCGGAATCTGAACCGTCGAGATTTGATCTTCACTACTCACAGTTTAGTCTCGAAAGTATTGGAAGAGACGAGAAGCTAATATCGCTTGGATCGAGGAACTATTTCTTATGTGGCCGGAAAGAGAACGGAGGATTAATCGGCGGTGGTTCATCGTCGGAATCTTGTTCCAAGGAAGCTGAGAAAGTGGCTAAAACTGGTTTTCACTGGCTCAAATTCATCGGCTTCTAGAAGTTTTTTAAAAATCATTTTGGATTTATTGTTTAAAATTTAAATTATTTTTATATAGGAATGAATATATATTGATCGGGATCAAGCATTCAATATGTAAATAACTAAATACTATTGAGATAAAATTAGTAATTAGTAGTTGCATATACAATGTATATTTTTCTAGTTCAACAATATAAGTCTTGGAGTATTTTAAATAAATCTATTATAATAAAACGGAATTATTGATTTATTAATTAAATATAGGAATGTGTTTATAAGATATTTGGTTGGTTCTTATAATAATAAAGAGAACTTAGCTTTCGGTTATAACGACTTTTGCCAACCTTATCCCCAGAGTCAGACATTTGTGACCAAACGGAGAAATTAACCTATTGAGTGTCGTGTCGATCTCTTCTTCTCTTATTACTTTATTCCAATCTTCAATTTTTTTTGTATGGACAAATTCTTATATATAGCATAAAGTCCACCTTTAAAATCTTTTTTTTAAACTACCATAATATAATAGGTAGAAATCGAACACTGGTGCCAAATCATTAGCTGAATCATTCTAACCACCAGACTGAGAGTAACTCGGCAAATCTTCAATCTCTCTTTTGATAATTCTTATAATTTTAATATTTTTTCTTATGATCGAAATTTAGGAGTTGAATTTTTGCCAGTCGACCTTTGTTCCAGTAACTTGGAAAGCCAAACCGTGGACATTTGGTAGAGCAGAATTTATTAAGTGTATTTTTGATGATTTGTTGAATTAAGCTTGAAAGTAGTATTTGTTGAGTAAATTACTAATTAGATAAGATTAAGTTTGTTATGGTTAGGAGTTATCTATTCATACTTTCCTATTGTGAAAAAGAAAAGCTTAGCCTTGTCTATAAAAGATGAAATACCAAAATGTGGTATGAATCTAAGAGTTTGAGATTTGAGAGTTTAGGTTTTGAGGAAGTTTCCTAAGCTAATAAAGAAGAGATAGTTCTTTATAATTATTTAATTCTTAACATACGTTTTGCTTTAGATATAACAATTGGTATCAGAGCGAATGTTCTTGATTAAGGAGGAGCTTTGATCACGAGAAGAGAAGTTACGCGTGAGGTGTAACAAACCTTGGGAGATAGTCAAGCGATTGTACCGTCGGAGAAGAAAGAAGGAGAAGGTCCTCTTCAATTCAATGTCCAATGTTGAATTCAACTAATTACACCGTATGAGCTATGAGGATGAAAGTGTGTCTCAAGATATCTAAGGTGTGGGAAGTCATAGAGAAAAGTACAACCGATGAAGAAAAGAACAATTTGGCAATGGGATTATTGTTTCAATCAGTACCGGAGTCTTTAATCTTGCAAGTCGGTGAGCTAGATACGGCAAAGAAAGTATGGGAGGCAATCAAAATACGGAATATGGGAGCCGAAAGAGTTAGAGAAGCAAGATTACAAACTCTCATGTCCGAGTTTGATCATCTCTAGATGAAAGATTCTGATAACATAGATAGCTTTATTGGTAAGCTATCTGAAATCTCTTCAAAATCGGCATCTCTAGGAGTAATTATTGAGGAATCAGTGTTAGTGAAAAAGTTCCTTAAGAGTCTACCACGGAAGAAATACAT
The DNA here is from genome assembly GCA_963920545.1 of Lepidium didymum. Taxonomy (NCBI): domain Eukaryota; kingdom Viridiplantae; phylum Streptophyta; class Magnoliopsida; order Brassicales; family Brassicaceae; genus Lepidium; species Lepidium didymum. The sequence goes on along the minus strand of OY986991.1, from coordinate 11,658,588 downwards.
TTAAATTTTTGCCTCAATTGAGCAAGTACTAGATCTTAACACCATAAGCTTCAAAGATATCATAGGACGCATAAAAACCTATGAAGAAAAAATCTTCGATGAAGAGGAAGAAACTCAAGAGGAACAAAACAAGTTGATGTACTATAATTCAGAGACTCAAGTAAGGAATTACAATCAAGAGAGTAATGGAGCTTCTAGAGGAAGAGGTCGAGTCGTTCTAATTATAGAGGAAGAGGACAAGGAAGGGGTAATGGAGAACGTGATTTATCAAAAGTTGAGTGTTATCGCTGTGACAAGTTAGGACATTACTCTTCTAGCTGTCCGAATCATTTACTTAAGCTCCAAGAAGCACAAGAAGAGAGTGTCAATGATGATACACAAGATGCGGATGAACTCTTTATGCATGAGGTTGTTGTATCTCAATGAGAAAAACTGCATACCAAGTAAATTTGAAACGAATAACAGAGAATACACTTGGTATCTCGATAATGGAGCAAGTAACCACATGACGGGAGACAAGAGATACTTCACAAAATTTGATGAATCAGTGACGGGAAAGGTAAGGTTTGGTGATAATTCCCGCATTGACATTAAAGGGAAAGGATCGATTTCTTTTTTGGATAGAAACGGAGAAACAAAAACCATGACTAATGTTTATTATATTCCAGGTTTTAAAAGTAATATCATTAGTCTTGGACAAGCAATGGAGTCCGGCTGTGACTTTCGTATGAAGGGAGATTGCTTGACAATATATGATCGAGAAGGAAAGGTAATTGTCAAAGTAAGAAGGTCACAAAATCGACTCTACAAAGTACAAATGGAAGTTAAGGAATCCTCGGCTCTTCTTGCCGAGGTAAGTGACTCAAGCAAGTGACATGCGAGGTTAGGACATGTTAATGTTGATACGTTGTCAAACATGGTCAAGAAAGAGTTGGTTAAAGGCCTTTCGAAAGTTCAGATTGAGAAGAAAGTGTGTGGATCTTGTTTACTAGGGAAGCAAGCAAGACAAGTGTTTCCAAAAGAAACTCTTTATCGATTTGAGAAAATATTAGAACTAATTCATGCTGATCTTTGTGGCCCAATATCACCTATAACAGCAACTGGGAATATGTATATTTTTGTCCTTATCGATGATCATTCAAGATATATGATATGCATGAATTTTACCATGTTTTAGAGTCTAATTTAGCGTAGTTTGCATGCATATTCACAACATTCTCATCATTTAAAAGTCCTTTTAAGCTCATATTGTACACTTTGCATTTGCATTGCATACATATTACATATGGAGTGATTTCTAGGCACTTTGGAGCATTTTGGATCATTTTGGAGCAACATTGGACATGAGGACCAACTTTGACCGAATTGGAGTGCCAAACACAATCAAAGGAAATGACAAAGTGCTGGAATCAAACCCACTCGACTTAAACACTCGAACAACCCTTGATCGAGTCAAGAAGTTTTGGAGGTTTAAGGCCACAACTCGACCAAGGCACTCGACCGGATGGGTCGAGTCTCAATCTGACTCAGACCATCCGAGGACTGACTCGATTGAAGGACCTGAAAGCCAAGACTCGAGGCGGCCACCTGCCTAGCACAAGGCTACGACTCGACCAACGAACTCGAATGGTCTAGACTCGAGTCCCATGAAAAAGAGCACGACACAAGGCACTCAACCTCGAGACTCGACCAACATCTGGTCGAGTCATGATTCCAAAATTTTATTTTGTTGACTTTTTAATTATGTGTTTTGACTTTTAAGGGTATTGTGTTGTGGGTTATAAATACCCATTTGTTCCAAAAAACACAGACCACACCTTGCTTCTAGTTTTCACTGATTTTCATGTATTTGAATGCTTGATTTAGTAATGATGATTTGAGTATTTGCCTTTGTTTTCCTCTTCATTATTGTTTATCTTTCCATCATCTTTCTAATCATGTCATTTGCATTAAATTTTGAGTTCATTCATCTGCCCATGATTAGTGAATAGTTTTCTTATGGGTGTTGAGGAAATGAGGTAGATTTATGTGGAACCAAGGGAATCTAGACTACTTAAGCTTAATGTTAATAGATTCTCATCAGATTTAGTGAGTCTAATGCTTGTTTCTCACTAGCTATTTGAAATTTGATCCATTGCATTCATCCACCTACCAAGTGTTTGATGAAATGTTTGAATGAGCTAAATTCTGTGATTTGCATTTCTAGCCTAAGGGATTAGATGTCTAGAGTGCTTATTGGCCGATGTGGGTTGTCTCTTTATGCTTGTTGGGTTAGGTACCGTTAACGGGATTTAGGTCTGGTTCTAGTCGATCGACGTTCAATAATCACGGGAGTGATATTGATTGCGTTGAGCCCTTGGTATGAGATCATTGCCTGATGGTTTGTTAGGTAGTCTAGAGTCTCCTAGCCAAGCATGAATCAATAACCTCACTCCTCAATGCCCAGCTTTCCGTTAATCGCTTATTCTCGTATTAATCGCTCTGTTTTTGTTCATTGCTATAATTTCGCTTGCTGAGTTGTTTGCTTCTTGTTTCCGCTTTATTGTTATGCTTCAGTTCCGTGACACTTGATGAACTGAATATTGAACTTGGATTAGGTTGGTCCGTATAGTTCCCGATTGCTAGCGACACACTTGACTTGGATTGCCACATCTAATGTTATCAACGACATGTTAGTGTTTTAGAATTCATTTGATCTGATTGCACAAAATCGTCAAAACCATTGTTATCAAATTGGCACCATTGCCAAATTAGGTGTTTGATTGTTACATTCGGGAAACTTGGATCTCTTAAGATCAAGTTCCCCACATTTATAGAGAGAACTGACTATTCATTTTCTCTGTTTTTGCTTCATTTCAGGACCACTCGACCTGCTAACTCGATCTGATCCGGTCGAGTACAACTTTTTGTCACTCCACTCCACCAACTCGAGTCTGTTACCGAGTGACTTGGGTCGAGTGCAGATCCAGGGAGTATGGACAGTCCGACTCCCCCACAATCAACTACTCCAGAGCCACAACTGCGCAGACCAAGATACATAGGTGCTAACGACGCACCGCGTACACACACCACACGCTATAGCATTGTCTGTCCTCCCATTACGAATCAAAACTTTGAAATCAAGAGCAAACTCCTTGCCATGATACAGAACCAACGATTTCAAGGTCTAGCTAATGAAGACCCTCTCGATCACCTTGATGACTTTGAGAGAATCTGTGGCCTCACTACAATCCATAGAATTGGTGAAGACGCTGTCAAGTTAAGGCTTTTCCCTTTCTCTTTGCGTGATAAAGCGCGTCAATGGGAGAAGAACTTACCACCAAGCTCTATAACTACATGGGAAGAGTGCAAGCAAGCCTTCCTTGCCAAATTCTTCCCTAATTCTCGGACATCCACTCTTCGAAAACCCATCTCCAGTTATGCTCAACTGCAATCTGAACCTTTCTATGAGACTTGGGAATGTTTCAAATCCTATCTTTACCAATGCCCTCATCACGGGTTCAGTGACAAATCTCTGCTTAGTACACTATACTGGGGAGCCCTACCCAAGTAATTTCTAACAATGAGAAGTTGTAACTTTTCAAATTAAACCACTTAAATGATAAAAAGTAAAATCTATATAAAGAGAACTTATCAAATCTTCAAAATCGGTTACAACAAAAGAGAACAACAATAGTTCATACTTTTTTACATCAAGTGGATTGGATATTTAAAAAGTTATAAAAAATTAGGTTTAAAGAGAAAATTAAAAGTCATAAGTCATAATTTAAAAAACAGAACCAATTGTTACAGTAAATCTAACTATATTAGATATAAAAAAAATGAATAGTTATAATTTATTATATATTTTTTAAAGAGTAAAAAATATGATGTCGTAAATTACATTTATAACAAACAAACAAATTTTGACAAGATGATTATACAATTGTATTTACAAGAATTAATTTTCTTTCTAAAAAACTCTTGTCTTTCAAATTTTATATAGCGAATGGGAACCATTGCTCTTTTTCTAATCGATGAAAGAATCTCATGATTACAGTACCATTCAAAATGATTCATTTGATAATAAGCACTTTTATATTGTCCATTGAATATAAAAAATATAGAAGATATCCATATTTCGATCTTGTAGTAATGCTAATGCAACATCTAAATTTTGTTGTATGCAACCCATATAAACTGATTTCATAAAATAACCATTAACGATTCCATATATAATTGATAAGTCAAACAAATGATTAAAAAAATTATTTTTGAAAAGAAAATATTAGGAATTTTCATTAAATTTTTATATTTAAATTTCTTTTAAATTTCTGCATTAATATCATCACTCTAAATATCTTTGGTTAAATTTATAATTATAGGTATTTTTTTTAATTTAAAATAATGAAAATTTTAAAATAAATTTTAGAAGATAAAATAACGACGCTCATCAAAATACAATTCTGAATTCATCATAAAACTAAAAGAATAAAATGATGATGTTTCGTAAAACAAAAATTTTAGATTCAACAAAACCAATTTTGAAAATAGATTTCAAATGTGAATATAAATAGGTTTCAAAAGGTGTGATTGAAGATATGTTAAGAAAAGTCACAACCGTATAATGCATATGTGTAGTGAAAAGACACAATGAAAAGTTACAATAAATAGTCACAACTGTATAAACTAAAATCTTACATGAAAAGACACAATTAAAAAAACACAATCGTACATCGCCTGTGTTGTTAATATTAGTTTGTAGAACGTAAATTCTATTGAATGTAAGAAATACATGATGATTAAAACTAAGACTTAAACCCAATGTTATCTATTAGATTTGGTGAATAATTTGTTTTCTATTTATTTCTTCTTTTGAAAAATACACAAACTCAAACATCAAAACAAAGTTGGTGTTTAGATTATCTTATGAATTGTGAACAATGTTAAAAATAAAGGTTACTTGATGTTGATACCAAAAAAAAAAAAGGTCACACGACGAATAAGTGTTTTATTCAATCAAAAAACTTATTGGTGAAGCAATTTGGTGCGTGAAATTATAATGAGGAGTACACATATTTGAAGTGATCTTCAATTTTGATTTAAAAAAAAATATGTTTTAAATGATAGAATAGCAATACTCAATAGAACTCAATTCTTAATTCATCAAAACTAAAAGATATAATAAAATCACTTAGTAGAACACAGTTCTAGATTCAACAAAACCAATTGTGAAAATAGATTTTAAAAGTGTATATAAATAGGTTTCAAAAGGTGTGGATTGAAGAGATGTTAAAAAAAGTCACAACCGTAAAAATACATTTGTGTAGTGAAAAGACACAATGAAAAGTTCCAATAAATAGTCACAACTGTATAAACTAAAATTTTACATGAAAAGACACAATTAAAAAAACACAATCGTACATCGCCTGTGTTGTTAATATTAGTTTGTAGAACGTAAATTCTATTGAATGTAAGAAATACATGATGATTAAAACTAAGACTTAAACCCAATGTTATCTATTAGATTTGGTGAATAATTTGTTTTCTATTTATTTCTTCTTTTGAAAAATACAAAAACTCAAACATCAAAACAAAGTTGGTGTTTAGATTATCTTATGAATTGTGAACAATGTTAAAAATAAAGGTTACTTGATGTTGATACCAAAAAAAAAAAGGTCACACGACGAATAAGTGTTTTATTCAATCAAAAAACTTATTGGTGAAGCAATTTGGTGCGTGAAATTATAATGAGGAGTACACATATTTGAAGTGATCTTCAATTTTGATTTTAAAAAAATATGTTTTAAATGATAGAATAACAATACTCAATAGAACTCAATTCTTAATTCATCAAAACTAAAAGATATAATAAAATCACTTAGTAGAACACAATTCTAGATTCAACAAAACCAATTGTGAAAATAGATTTTAAAAGTGTATATAAATAGGTTTCAAAAGGTGTGGATTGAAGAGATGTTAAAAAAAGTCACAACCGTAAAAATACATTTGTGTAGTGAAAAGACACAATGAAAAGTTCCAATAAATAGTCACAATTGTATAAACTAAAATTTTACATGAAAAGACACAATTGAAAAACATAATCGTATATCGCCTTTATTGAGATTGATATTATTATATAGATTATTAGAAATAAATTATTTTCAAGCATAAAAAAAAGAAAAATAATTAGAAGCGAGAGTCAGTGAACTGATGTTGAAGTATGCATTACAAACTTGAACTATAATAAAACTTAAATTTTCATTTATATTAATAATTTCTTACAAATAATTTATGTAAATTAAAAGAGATAACAAAGGGTAATTGTTTAGCCTTCGTAACCTTATTATATGATAAAAATTTCATCCACTTAAAGAATTTCTCATAACACAGTTCTAGAAACAATTATGACACATATTTTTAGTCAGTATATCATTATTTGCACCAAATTCATGCCAGAGATTCTCGACCTTATAAAAATTCTTCGTTTTCCCGTCACAACCGCACTTATCTAGGACATAAGCTTCCTTCAAACTTCTGATAATGTGATTGCATCGTGGCGAGATGATTGTTTTTGACAACAATGATTTTATATGTTCTGACAGAATTTTGATACCTTCGTTTTTCCTTTTGCCACAAGATGAAGTAGAAGGATTCCGTAAAGGTACTTTCCATCAACGTGATTGACCATTGCAGCCTCACGAAGTAGCTCAAGACCTAGATCCTTTCTATCCTCATAAAAAAACAGCAAATGCCTAGACGGTATAATGCTTTGAGATTTCTATTCTCGCATAAGTTTCTATACCTTTTAAACCCTTACTCTAACTCAGACCAGTAAGGATTGGATCTCACTTCCTCAAGTGAAATCAAGGAGATAATGTAATAATCATCACAAATTTGTTTCATTTTCTTGCATGTGAAACGAATGTTTAAAAGTGAAGATAAAGAAAAGTTACTAAAGAGTAAAACAATCGTACAATATATCATCTGGCAATATAAATAGGATTGACTCATTGTCTGTTGATTATTTTCATATAGTGGCCATGTTTTTGTAATTTATAGAAGAAATAGGTGTATAAATTGTGTTATATATAGTGACTGATATTGTCTCTATTAATGAGTGTGTTGTTTCACGAACAAGTTTGACGAATTGTCGTCTGGTTTAAGAGAAGACGGTTTAACTACACCTCTCTGTATTTTACATTTTAATTTTCTAATTATACGTTGTCCAATCATAGAAAACATATGTTGCTATATATTAGATTTTCTTTTTCTATTCATTTTGAAAAATTATAATATTTACTTTTATATTTATAGATATATCCTTATTATACAAAAAAAAAAAGATATCAGTTCTTTCTTATGCTGATATGTACAAATAAGTTAATTTTGTAATTTAGTTCGTCGAAAATAAGTATTCTGTACACCGATATATATTTTATACGAATCAAATTTTAATGTGTTTAGGATACAAGTTATACTAGGTTAAACGCGTTTTATTTCTTATAAATATAAGAAGTTTCCATACTTTCAAGCTCATTAGTTCATAGACTTTTGTCTGTGGTTATACTATGTGAAACATGTTTTGTTTCATGATAGAATCAGTGGGGCTGAGCGATTTTACTAATAAATAATATAAGCAATTGAAATTCGTTTTATTGATTAAACATTACTAAATATAAATTCAAAAGCAAACTTATCTTTTTTTCTTCTAAATTTGTTATTGTGAAATAATATATTTCCAGTAGAAGCAATTTCCTGCCAACAGAAAATAATTAAATGTAAAAGTTATAAAATTTAAAATGAATACTTCTATAATATGTAAATATTTTAAAAAAAATATTTAGAACCACACAAAATACGTATTTTTATAGTTCTTAAAATAATAATTTTCTTTTTGTTTGATATAACCCTATTCCTACATTTAATACTATTATCATTTATTTAATTTTGTGCAATGAATAATACCAAATAATACTAACAATATAGTTGATTATACAATTATAATTTGTATTATTTAGATTTTGCTCATGGAAAAAATTAAAACATAATGATAGATCTAATTAAAACATATAAAAAATTTATAATATTATTAATGATAAATAAAGTTAGTAAATAATTTGAGTCGTTAAATAAGTTTGAATCAAATTATTATTTCGTATAAAACAAAAATTCTAACTATTATTTCCTAATTAATTTCTATTATTATATATTAAATAAAAAACTCTGATCTACTTCTCATATATGGACATAAATATTTTGATTACTTATCTTAAACGGGAGTTGAAATTTCCTTTTTTCTTTCTTTTCTCCAACAAACTAAATATTATCTGCAAAAAAAAAATAAGTTGTTATCTAAATCCAAATATATATATTTTTCTTATCTTTCAAATATATAACAATCCAACTGTCTTATCAGTTACTTTTGATGTTTTGTACTGACATGTTAGGTTTCAAAGGAAAAAAAGATAGTATTTTAATCTATATATTGATGGGAAAAAAAGATGAACCTTGAGCCATATAATAAATGTAAACATTTTTTTATTCAACATTTTCGGAAATTTTTTGAAATTTAATTGACTCTACATATCATTGTAACTAAATATAAATAAAGTTAGTAATTTTTTTATTCATCAACATAAAATTCATTTATTCTTTTCAATTGATTGAATTTGCTATTTGTATATTAGGGTATACGATTTAAATTTTAAATTATTTAGATTATGTTATTCGGGAAAAATCAATATATAATATTCGATCAAACTATTTTATGTATATTATCCAAAAAAATAATGATAAGTGTATACTTATATTTTTTTAGTTCTCGATTGATTCATGCCTTCTTGCCTCACTAATTACTTAAATAAGTCTGGTATAAAATTATAACAAATAAATATATTTTAAATTTTTTGAAAATATATAATATACAACACCATATTTACACTTGAAAAAAATATATAATACTTAGCTTATAAATGATTGTAGAAGCAAATTAGTTGTTGTCATAATTGAAGCAATCTCTGCATACAAAACACAAGCTAAGTTATAAATAAACATAGTATTCATCATATAATTATGTTAATATAATGATCATCAAAATTTTACAAACTGTTTTTAAAAATCTTCTATATAAATTAATTCAATGTTATTGAAATTTTTATTTTATTTTAGGAACAATAATCTACCAAATGTAGAGAGATATAATTTGTATTTATATTCATAGTCAATTTTGTTTCTCGGCCGAATAAAAGATATATATTGAATTGTTTTTAATAAAAATCTAAGAGCAAAAGAATAAAATCTATTTTGCAAGTATCTTTGTCAATTAGTATAAAAGATTTTAATGTATATTTTATATCATTAAAATATATTATGTCATATAATTAATCTTCTATTCGTTGTGTATATGTAATTATATTATATAGTTTATACTATTTTGAGCAATATTATTGAAACAATTAATAAAAGACCTAAAATTTCAAACACTAAAGAAAAAATATATAATATTTTTATGAACCCTAAATCCTTATTTCTTTTTTATGTTACTTAAACTTAGTGTATGAAAATAAATAATACAAACACGTATTTTGTTAACTATTGTATATTAGAGAAGTTTAACCAATATACTTAACATGAAACTAAAAAATGTCAATATTATAGTTTAGTATCGTTTTTTTGCAGATATTATATCATGAACATTGATTCTCTCTTACTATGCTATGAAAAATAAATTAGGAAATAAAATATTACGGATTATAAAATTTAGTGAATATAAAGTTTTCTATTCCGGATTTATGATATTATATGAATGAGCAAAAGGAAAAAAATTATAGATTTTCATGTTCTCTTTTCTTTGTGTTGGATCTGAGTTCTTAAAGAAAAAAAGATCATATTTTTATATTGAAACAACAAAGTATTCATGTAAGAAATATATTGTTTTTCTGTAAATCAAAATCCTAACTATTTTGATACAAAATCTGATAAGAACAAACTTTTATCTTTGTTATATTTAGAATAATAGATGGGTAAAGAAGAAAACTTACATACTTTACATTTTCTTGACTAGAATCGTTATCTTCTAGAAAGAATATGAATAGTCTTTTCAGATTAAAATAGCAAATGAATGAACAAACCTTTTGGTATCTATGATTATATTTATTTTTAACTAAATATGAAACTAATATATTAGTGGTTAACATATTTGATTGTCCAATCCTATAGGTAAAGCTCAGCTCATAAGATTTTTTTATTAGGCCAATAGTCCAATAGTTGTTATATTAATCTTTTTAGAACTTAGTTTTTTATTCATTTAATTAAACAAAAATTATTTTTATTGTGGTATATAAAGCATATCCTAATTGTTTCTAAGTAATCACTAATATTTATATATGTAACAGAAAATATAAATCAAATATAGAAAATTAAAATCAAAATCATTAATTTGACAGATAGTTTTAATACTAAACAATAACATGAATTTTTCATTTTTTTTAAATATCAAATTAATTTTATAATTTACATATATATTTCATCACAAATTATTCTTACAATCAAGATTCATCTGACTTCTATTCAATCAAATAAGTAAATTTTTTTTTGTCAACACTAAGCCACAATAAGTAAATCTTTTTAATGTATGAAATATTTATAATTCTTAAAAAATCAATAAAATGAAAAATGATCCCACGCTGTAACGTGAGTTAAATCTTAGTTTTATATATTAAAGTAGGAGACATTTTCATTTTGACTGTATTATAAATTTTAAGATAAAAATTAATATATAGTTTGGATAGGTTCATTCTATCCCAGAGAAAATTCAGCAATCAAAAGCAATTTCATTATTATAATCAAAACTGATGAGAATTTTTAATACAATTTCATTACTATTATGTATTAATATAACACGGCCAAAATGTATTGACGCATACATTATTATGATCAAAACTGATAAGAAATTTTGATCAACCCACTTATTATGTATTCATTATCACCCTAATTATCACGTATATTCATCGATCACCCTAATCATTGAAGCTTTGCATATTAAATTCTTTTGAACTGAAGAGAAAGAACAACATTATTTTTTATATGACGAAAATATTCATCTATAAGCACTATAACGAATAATTTATTTTGTATATGTATAACCAGGAATAATGGATTTTTTTCAGAGTTAAAGCAATTTGCATTCAACAATTATTGATTCATTAGACCAACACCAAATATTAAATTCTTCGGCCTTCTAAGTGATAATCTTTAATAAAGTTCCTGTAATTCAGATTTACCTTGAAGAATTTCTTAGTATTAAGCTTTGAATTTGTATTAAAGATTCAGTAAGATTTGTTGTTGTTTATCGAAGTTTTATTAAGATTTGTCGTTTAATTTTTTAAAATATGAAAATTTTAACACCATTATCATTTACAGTCATCTATCAATATTTGATCAACCATTAATATTTTGGATTTGCTGCTGATATTCTTTTTCTCAAAATATACACAATACATGTGGCGCTGGTTGAAAAGATATTTTATTATAACAAATTAACACCACAAAACCTAAAAAGATAATAACAAACAACAAATTATTTGAAATTGTACTTATCAACTTAGTTAAAGTTACGATTTAATTGTTTAAGCTTTTTAGGTTTTCATCCTAGAGCACTCTTCTATGTAAGAATAGTATCATTCAACTTCACCGTCTTTTTTTTCATCTACAAATTCTTTTTCTTTTTCAATTTTTTTTTGTTATAAAATTTTATATAAAAATTAAAATTTAACAAAAAAATATAGGGTACAAATTCGGTTCGGGTTTGAATTCGGTTTTCTGAGTACATAGATTTAGTACCCTTTTTTGATATTTGTCAGGTTCGGTTCTCCTAATTTGGTATTTTGGTTCTTTTGATTTAAGACTTATTTAAGTATTTTTATTTTTCGGATATAGTTTAGTTCGATATAAATCAAGTTTGGGTTTGAATATTTTTATATAAAATTTCATAATTAAAAAAAATAATAGAAAGCAACATCTAAAATACAATATTCTAAAGTATCAACACGGGTCTAACAATATAAATAAACACAGTTTAAAAAACTAATCAAAACAATCAAATCCTACGTTATAACAACGTGGGTATAATCCTACTAATAATAACAAAATAGAAGACACCTACTAAAAGCGATTCATTAGAAATAAAAATAATAACTTCTCAAATCTTAAATATCATCTCATTAGTGATTATCTTAAACAAACAATAAAAACAAAAGATTAATGTTTATCCAACCATATTAATGTTTATCAAACTATATATATTTAAAATTAATAATTTTTTTAAATTTCAGTCTAATTCAATAGCGAATGATTTATCTAATATAATAATTAATTAAAAAACCTTTAAAAAATTACAAATCTATCTCTTACGTATATCTTCTAAATTTTTTAACTTAGAATTCAATTTTTATATATTTTAATTAAAAAATTTACAGATTTTTTTAGTTAAATTATGTTTAATTGGTGGAAGAGTCTCTAATACAAAATGAATACAAATAAAACATATTAAACAGAAATAAAGGAAATAATACGTTTAAACTTTACCACCTAAAAAAAAGTTAAACAAACACACGTTTATAATGAAATAATAATTATGACTCATACTGAAATAACTGGATCGATAATGCTCTATATATAGCCAAAATTCTCTAATTGGAGCTGGATTAGATTCGAACTAACCACATAGTGTCCAGCTAGATCAGAGACAAACTAATTGGGTCATCTAATTAAATAAACGGAATGGAAAGAAGCTGGACCAAGTCGGCTTGATATATTAATTATTTATTAAAAAAAAATTGATCGTGTTATTTATAATATTATTAATTATCTAAAAATCTTACCATTTTTTTTACAGTTTAACCCTCCAAATAAAATGAATACAAATCTATATAATCAACTCTCATATGTCAATGCAATATATCCCTAATGATAAAAAATTTAAATCTAATCTTAAAGTTTAAAAATCTACTCTTAAATATAAAGTTTAATTATTATTTTTTTAGAATTATAATAGAACATGGAGTTTAGGTAGGTAGTTTGGTTTGTGTGTTGCAGCCTCTTAGTACTAATATCTTTACGAATGATCTTGTAGGGTTTTAACATTCCTTATCAAAAGAAAAGAAGTTATAATAGAATTGTGATTAAATCAACTTATTTTTGAAAGTATATTTATAAATATTTCATACTTTTTTATCAATTACATATATCAATTTTTTTATCAATAATTTACAAATTTTTAACATAATTACAAATAAAACTAGTGTCAGTTACTTTTTAATTGTCACAAATTCATATTTATTGACATCATTTAATTTAACTGACTCTATCTAATTTATATGTATCAATTTTTAAATTGAAATTAAGTTAATATTATTTTTAATTGATATTAAAAATACTGATTAAATGCATCATTTATTCAACTGATATAAAATTATATTTTACGTCTATTGTTTTATAAATGATGTAAATCAACATTAAATTATATCAAACTTATTTAAGTGATATAAAAAATGACAATAATAATATCATTAGTTATAAATGATGTTAAATAACGAATAATATGTGTTTTGTAAATAAATGACTCTATATAGATACGTTTACTTAAATGATATAATATAAGTGGTACCCATATTTTTTTTTAGTGTATTATCCCAATACTGATTTCTTATAGGCTACATTGGGAAGCATGTCATCCTATGCTTGGCGTAGTGTGATTCATGGAAGAGCCATACTGCTGCAAGGCCTGAAACCAATGGTAGGAGATGGAAATTCAATCGGTCTTCAAAATGGATTGAGGACACGGTAATGAGAAATCGTATTCCTCTGGGAGTAATTACAAACCAGGACCAGAATGTTAGCAGCTTGCTATGGCCTCAATTGAATGAATGGAATATCCAAGCTTTAATTTCCCTATTGGATTCGCTCGATGTCTCTCGCATCTTGAACTTCGTTAAAAGTCTTCTTCTTCGTTAAAAGTGACAGAGACTTTTTCTTCTTCTTCTGTAAATTGCGATAGTTTCGCCATTGTTCTTTCTTCCTCTCCGATCGAGAGATTAGCGATAGTATCGCCGTTACTCTTTCTTCACCGATTAAGAAAATCGTGATAATTTCACCATGTCCGGAACACAAATTGCTGAACACAAAGCTCCGGAAATCAAATCAATGTCGCCGTATCAGCTATCATCCTCTGATAATCCAGGTTCCGTAATCACTTCCGTAATCTTGAAAGGAAACAATTATAATGAATGGTCAGCTGAATTTCTCAATGCATTACAAGCGAAAAGAAAACTAGGCTTCATCAATGGTAATTTGAAGAAACCGGTGTTAGATGATCCGGATTATGAAGATTGGCTAGTGGTTAATTCAATGATTGTAGGCTGGATTAGATCTTCGATTGAACCAAAAGTTCTATCAACGGTGACTTATATCACCGACGCTCATCAATTGTGGATCGATTTAAAGAAACGATTCTCTGTTGGAAATCAAGTTCGGCTTCATCAATTGAAATCTCAGTGAGCTACATGCAAACAAGAAGGGCTAAGCGTGATGGAATATTTCGGTAAACTTTCTGCTCTTTGGGAAGAGTTGCAAAACTATCAACCAGCAATCTCCTGTACATGTTCAGCAGCTCCCGAGTTTGCAAAAGCTATTGAGAAAGAGAAAATACATCAGTTTGTCATGGGGCTTGATGATTCTCGCTTTGGAAATCTCTGTAGCTCGATTATAAGTACTGATCCTTTACTTGATCTTGGCGAAATATATGCGAAAGTCATTAGAGAAGAGCAGCGTATTGAATCATTAAGAAGTCGTGAAACGCAACTGAATGCTATTGGGTTTGTAACTCGATTAGACAATGTGATCAACACTTCTTCTCAACGCAATGACTCCATCTTGAAAGACAAAAACGTGTTGTGTGGTCATTGTGGACGATCAGGTCATGAGAAGAAAACTTGTTGGAAGCTTGTTGGTTACCCAGATTGGTGGGTTGAAAAGAATCAAAAAGGAAAAGGATAACGTGGTTCAAAAGGAAGAGGAAGCGGCCGTGGTCAAGCTCTAGCAGCCCATGCCACCAGCTCTAATGCGTCTCACTTCCCTGATTTTACTCCTGAACAATGGAACTTGCTTACTCAAATAGTTCAGGACAAAACAGCCTCTAATTCAAGCTATAAGCTGTCCGGTAAGACAGGATTTGGTGATATGATTTTAAATACCGGAGCCTCACACCACATGACTGGAAATATAACTTATTTGAATGATTTAAAGCTGATTCCTCCATGTACAGTTGGTTTTGCTGATGGAAGTCGAACTATAGCCTTACAAATGGGTTCCTTCTCACTTACAGATTCACTAAAATTACAAGATGTTCTTTATGTTCCAGCTTTGAACTGCAGCTTGATTTCGGTTGCAAAGCTATTAAAGCAAACAGGTTGTTTTGCTTTATTCTCTGACACAGTTTGTCTATTACAGGACCGTTTCTCGAGGACTATGATTGGAAGCGGTGAAGTGCGTGATGGGGTCTATCACTTGACAAGTATCGCTTCAGCTCAATGTCATCATCTATCAGTCTCCACAGATCCAATTTTGTGGCACCAAAGATTGGGTCATCCTTCGTTTTTAGCTCTTAAAAACACAAGTTTGTTTCCAGCACTTTCTCTTGATAATAATCCTTCTTGTGATGTCTGTTACAAAGCTAAACAAACTAGAGAAAGCTTTTCTACAAGTCTGAATAATGCTACTGATTGTTTCTCATTAATTCATACGGATGTATGGGGTCCTTATCGTGTGCCTTCTACTTGCGGAGCAGTATATTTTTTAACGATAGTTGATGATTTTTCTAGAGCAGTATGGACTTATCTTCTACTCGAAAAATCTGAAGTAAAAACGATACTCAAACAGTTCTTTGCATATGCATCAAAACAGTTTGGTAAACAAGTAAAAATTATTCGTAGTGACAATGGTACAGAATTTATGTGTCTTGCGTCTTATTTTCGAGATCAAGGAATAATCCATCAGACCTCGTGTGTGGGTACTCCACAACAAAATGGAAGGGTTGAGAGGAAACATAGGCACATCCTAAATGTTGCTCGTGCTTTGCTATTTTAATCATCTTTACCGACAAAATTCTGGGGAGAAGCGATTATGACGTCGGCTTATCTAATTAATAGAACACCATCTGCCCTTCTCAAAGGGAAATCTCCATACGAGATTCTTCATGAAAAAAAACCTGATTATACCTTACTCCGCGTCTTTGGCTCTGCTTGCTATACTCATCACCGAGATAGATCAAAAGACAAATTCAGTTCACGAAGTCGTTTGTGTGTTTTCATTGGATATTCTCATTGTCAAAAAGGTTGGAAGGTATATGACCTTGATAGTCATGATATTTATATATCTAGGGATGTTATCTTTCGAGAAGATTTATTTCCTTTTCAAAAATCTACATCAGAAACTATTATTTCAAAACACCTAGACATTGATATTTGTGACTCTGATTGGTTACCAAACAATAATGATGCTTCAACAAATCACGATGATATGGAGAGTCCTAACTTGCTTGTTGGAAAAATTAGTTCTAATAATGATTATGATGACAGGGGGAGTTCTCATAATAATAACGATGGTTCTATGAATGCATTACCATCATCTCCTCCTGCCTTGCCACCTCCAGCTTCCGCAAGCTCTCAAGAATTAGAGGAACATGTGTCACGACATTTACCTTCATCTACTGAAAATACAACTTCAAACTCTCCATCAACAGAAGAACTTGGCCGTGGACATCGTATTAAAAAGCCCTCTGTTCATCTACAAGATTTTATCACTTATAATACATTAATAGACCCTCATGCTCTTCCCAATTCCACATCAAAGTTCTCCAAAATTCAAGGTACTTCTTCATACCCTATTACTGAATATATCACTGAAGAGCAATTCTCACCTATTCATCGAGCATATTTAAGTACTATTACCTCCGCCGTTGAACCTAAAAATTTTCAAGAAGCAATGAAACATAAGGAATGGAGAGGTGCCGTGACAAAAGAAGTGGATTCTCTTGAAATACAACATACTTGGGATATTATGGATTTACCACCTGATAAAAAGGCCATTGGAAGTCAATGGGTATTCCGTATAAAATACAATTCTGATGGTTCTATTGAACGTCACAAAGCTCGTTTAGTTGTACAAGGAAATAATGAGATGGAAGGTGAAGATTATGGCGAAACTTTTTCTCCGGTTGTCAAATTAACTACAGTTCGTGCTTTGCTGCGTTTTGTAGCTGCCAATAATTGGGAAGTTTACCAAATGGATGTAAACAATGCATTTTTACATGGCGATTTAGAAGAGGAAGTTTATATGAAACTTCCTCCCGGTTTCCGTCATACTCATCCCGGCAAAGTATGTCGTCTACGTAAATCTTTGTATGGTCTTAAACAAGCACCGCGATGTTGGTTTAAAAAGCTCTCAGATGCTTTACTTCGTTTTGGCTTCCTTCAAGCATATGAAGACTACTCATTCTTTTTGTACTCTCGCAATAACATTGAGCTTCGTGTGTTAGTATATGTTGATGACCTTGTCATTTGTGGAAATGATTCTTATATGGTACAGAAGTTCAAAGACTACTTAAGTCGTTGTTTCTCGATGAAAGATCTTGGTCGATTAAAATATTTTCTTGGGATAGAAGTAAGTCGCGGACCTGAAGGAGTGTTCTTGTCTCAGCGAAAATACGTTCTAGACATAATAAAAGAAACTGGTAATCTTGGTGCTAAGCATGCTCCTACTCCTCTTGAAACAAAGCATAATCTTGCATTGGATGATAGTCCTGATCTTGTGGATCCAATGCCATATCGACATCTTCTTGGGCGACTCATTTATCTTCTAAACACTAGACCTGAATTGTGTTATCCGGTACACATCTTGTCCCAATGTATGCAAAAACCAAAACAAACTCATTGGGATGCTGCCATTCGTTTAGTTCGCTATTTAAAAGGTTCTCCAGGACAAGGGATATTATTACGTGCAGATTCAGATCTGTCGCTTACCGTGTACTGTGATTCAGATTATGCGGCTTGTCCATTAACTAGGAGATCTCTCAGCGCCTTTGTTGTTTTCTTAGGAGGTTCTCCGATTGCTTGGAAAACAAAGAAACAAGACACGGTCTCCCATTCGTCTGCAGAAGCTGAGTATCGTGCAATGTCAGTGGCCTTACGAGAGATAAAATGGTTGCGCAACTTGTTAGAAGTATTGGGAGCAAAACAAACTTCACCTACAAAACTTTTTTGTGATAGTAAGGCAGCCATTCATATAGCCGCTAATCCCGTTTTTCATGAACGAACAAAACATATTGAAAAAGATTGTCATAATGTTCGTGATGCTGTTCAAGAAGGAGTTATTGTCACGAGTCACATTGGCACTAATGATCAACTCGCCGATATTCTTACGAAAGCTTTGGGCCGTGTTCATTTTCAGGATTTATTATCCAAGATGGGCGTTACGGATCTTCATGCTCCATCTTGAGGGGGAGTATTGAGAATATATTAGATATTATTAGATTCTATCCTAAATAAACTTGGATTGGGATATATTTAGCCCAATCACAAGATCTTTACATTGTATATATATACTTTTCTTAAAACATGAAATAAATAAGTTTGTGCATTAAACAAATCAACAATATCCTCTCAAGCTTTCTGGAGCTGGAATTTCAAAAAATCGGGAGCTTACATTGTGAAATCAGGGTATTGACTTGGAGCTAAAAACAATAACAAGGAGGTTCAATTCAAGGCAAATCAGTTACCTTCGAGAAACCCGATTAAGGAGATGGTTTAGCAAACATTGGCTCCAAGGAAGATAAAGATCTTCATTTGGAAACTTTGAAGTGGGGTTGTTCCATCAGCTGATAATCTATTAACAAGAGACATATCCTTTGATCAAAGATGCCAAGTTAACGGAGAAGAGAATGAGACCACTAATCATCTCATCTTCCAGTGCCCTTTAGCAAGGCAAATTTGGGCTCTCACGTCGCTTCCCTCTCTTCATGATGGTTTTGAATCTCATGGGTTATATCACAACATTCACTATGTCCTTTCTATGTCCAAAAACTTTATCATTCCGCAGGAAATAAGAAGACTTATACCTTGGACTATATGGCTGCTGTGGAAAAGCAGGAAGTTCTTGTTTGTTGAAGGGAAAGCTTACCAAGTAATCAACCTTCTCAACCGAACTCTGGATGAGTCACGAGAATGGTATCAAGCTCAAGAGATAGAGACTGAGATACAAGAGCATTAGAGAATCGATGTACAACATGTCATCAAAGGATGGAGACTTCCTCCTAAACCATGGATCAAATGTAAAATTGGTTTTTCATGGAGTAAATATAACTGTTTAGGAGGGGCCTCGGTTGTGGTTAGGAACGACACAAGACACGTCCTACTACACGGTAGAAGATCTTTCCCTCTCATCTCTTCTTCGTGGGAGGCTACTGTAGCTTCTTTGTTTTGGGTGGTACAAAGTATGAAGGAATTGAGATTCCAGAATGTCATATTTGCCTTAGAAAATAAAGATGTAGTTGCTATGATTAATAGACCTAACGCATGGCTAAAATTCTGATCTTCTTCTTGGCCCATACTAACAGTCTTGCAGGACATTATTTTTTGGAAAATTACTTTTGAAGCAAGGGGATCCAACATGGGAGCATTCCGTATTGCTCAAAGTGTTACTCGCGAGGATCAAAGGCAATTGTATGTAGCTAGGGGCTCTCCTTCTCGGCTTCGACAGTTATTTGATCTTGAAGCAAGAATCTCTTGATATTTTGGCTCTCTATTTTGATTGCTTCCGGTCTATTGGATGTATTTCAACTTTTGACCTTATTTTGGCTTCTATATAAGTATATATTCATTGGGAAAAAAAACGAAAGTTAAATCAACCCTTACAATTTTTTCCTGAAATTTGATTTTAGAGAGTTATATATTTTCATGTAATATTGTTTTAGAATTTTTTTTTTCAACATTACTCATTGGATGAACAAAGTTAAATCCATAGCCTGAATGTTCCAACTAAAGCGGGTGGGAGTCGAACTCGTCAGCTAGTGTCTAATTAGATCAGAGGCAAGTCAACTGGATCACTTGGTTCTTAACAATATTGTTTTATATTTTAGGGAGGAATTTGAGTATGAATCGAATTTTGTCAATTTAATTATTAACTAAAAACTAATTTATATTTATTACTTTTTTTTATCAAAGATATATAAAAAAATCAAACCATAGGTGAGTACACTCTTAAGTAAATTAAAAGAATTTCAAACAAATTTAATAATGACAATTGCATGTGGCATTTAGTTTTGTGTCAGGTGGTAAGTCCACTAAAAGTTGGCGTATTTGCACATCCAGAAATCGAGTCATACTGTCTACATTATGTATAAATTTGGCTAATAAGCCAGCCAGTTTGGTCCAGTGTTGACAAAAAAAAAAGAAATAATGACAATTGTTCAGAAAAAGATAAATTCAATTATCACTACCAAAAATTTGAGCTATTGTGACAATTATATTATAACTATGAATATTAATAACAAATATATAATTTTGTTAAAAATGTTATATATACAACAAGAACATGATTTATGAACCAAGCGTTTGATTGAACCGGTTTGATTAACGACTTCAAACCAATTTCGATATATCTAAAACCCATCAGATTAGGCCGATCCACTACAGGCCCATTAGATTATGTTTTTTGTTTCTTTGGAAATTTTTGGTAAAACCCTTCCGGTTTATAAGCAAAAATTATTTTCTTTCTCTCAAACAAACTCTAAAACCCTAAATCTCTTACTCTCAAAGCAGCCTTAGACACTTCTCTGCATCTTACTCGTTCGCTAGCTATGGAGTTTTGGGGTATGCATTTCTGAAAATTATATGCCTTTATAACTTCAGCTAACTGTTTCCTTTATGAATATTGTTGCCTAATTCTTTTGTATTCCTAATTTCGTTCTGTAAAAATCTGGTTTTTATAGAAGACTTGCTTTCTTGTTTTATGAATATTCTCTGTTATGGAATCTGGCGTTAAAAACTTGTATATTTGTTAGCTATTATTGTTATTCTTGGAGTTTAGTCTGTCTTTGTGAGGATTTGTTTTACATTTTACTCAATTTGTGATGAATAATGCTCAATTGTAGGTACTGAGATTAAGCCAGGGAAGCCTGTCAAGGTTGAACCAGAAGATGGGTACTCGATTCATGTCTCTCAGGTCTGTATCAGTTTTGTATTTCATTCAAGTTTCTTTCTCTGTGTAAACTATGATTGATATTGATTGTCAACTTGTTGTTACCATCTCTTAAGGTTTCCCTTGGTGAATTTAAGAAGGTTACAGAAAATGAGAATGTTCCAATTTATGTTAAAGTTGGCGATGATAAGAGTAAGTTTGTTATTGGAAGTCTCTCACAGAAGTTTCCTCAAGTTTCTCTTGATCTCTTCTTTGAGCAAGAGTTTGAGCTCTCTCACAACTCTAAAAGCAGCGTCTTTCTTCTTGGCTACAAGACTCCTAGTGGTTTGGACCAACAATATCCTTTGTTTCATCCTCTTTTTTTTTTTTTTTTAAATCTTATATCAAGATTACCTATGGTGGTTCAAATTTATGATTAAATGCTTTCGATTTTTTATCCTTGATTTTCTTTTTGCTATGCTTTTTTCTGATGCTCCCACGGATGAAGAGATTGATTCTGGTGAGTTCTGATTCTTAGTCAATATATTTTGGATTCTGAAGCTTCAAGCTTGAAGCTAATCTTTTGCCTTTCTTTCTTCTTTTTGTAGATTCTGAATTAGACGAGTATATGGCTCAACAATGTGGTAGGTTTACTTTACTAAGCTACTCTCTTGGGGTAGTTCAAGTTTACTTGTGACTCTATTTTGAATCCTAAATTTGACATTGTGGAAAAGGTGCTTTGCCTCCAAATGGGATGAATGATGATATGATCAAGCTTGAAGAAGATGAATCTGACTCAGATGAAGTATGTTTTCTTTAAGACTTGTGAGTAGCAATGAATTGAGTAAATCAAGCTAATTCTGATTGTGTGTTTGGTTAGATGGGTTCTGATGAGGATGAGTCAGAAGATGAAGAAGAAGAGGAGAAAGCACCTTTAAAGGTGGCGCCACCAAGCAAGAAGAGGCCAAATGGTGGAGCAATGAACAACATAGTTGCTTCGAAGAAGGCAAAAGTTGCAATCCAGAAAGGTTAACATAAATCCTTAAAGTACACATTAGAGATACAATCTTGACTAAGTGATTTTGAAGTAATGATTTGGTTTTAAACTATTTTGGGAACAGGAGGGAAGAAGAAATGTCCATTCCCCTGTGGTTCTTCCTGCAAAAACTAGAGACTGCCCCAACTCAAAATTTTGATTAAAAAGAAAATTAAATTTTCTTCTTTTTTTAAAAAATTATTATTCCAAATTTTGGATAGTTTTCCCAATTGGCCAGTGGAGTTTGGGATTATTCACATATATCTTATGTTATTGCTTGGGTTATCAATGGTTTAAAAGTAATGGATTCGTGACATAAACAATTAGATCACAATTCATCCATCGTATTTGTGATATCTCTTGTAGTTTTGATTTGCCTTAACTAAGATAATTCGAACTAAAAAGTAAAGAGTCATGTCGTGTAGTTCTTGGGTTAGATTTGTTCTGTTTTTGGAGTTACAGCTTCTTGTCAGATTTGTTCTGTAAGTCTCTGTAATCCTAACTAGTATTGATTTGTTGAGACTTGAGCATAATAAAAAGAAGAAACATGAAGCAAAGACTATCAATATCCTTTCTTATTATTCTTTCTTGCCAGTGCAACAACTAAACAAAAGCATTCAAGATCCCAAATGAAAAATACTGATTTTGCGTCTGCCGGGAGTCGAACCCGGGTCTATTGCTTGGAAGGCAATTATCCTAACCGTTGGACTACAGACGCTACTGATATTTCCCTATTAAAATTTAATTATTCTTTAGAAATAGTTTTAAGAACTTAACAGGATTACACTTCCTTATTGCACTCTTAATCAACACACTTAACAAATTAAGGTACCCTCTTCTTATCCTTAATAACAAAATTATGGAAAATATCCCTTTGAATTTTAAATTATAAAAATATCCTTTTTCTGAAAATTTATGCGAAATGCACATTTTCATAGAAAAAGGGTATTCAAGATGAAGACCAAAAATACAATTTTATCAACAGTGGACATTTATATTGTCTACGGTGGATAAATATGGTAAATTTTACGTATTTGATGTTCACATATAACAAGTTCATCATACTTGTCCACAGAGACAGTACAATGTCCACTGTAGACAATATCATGTCCATCATAGACAATACAACATACGTATGTCCACCGTGGACCATATATGTTGTACGATGCCCCATTACAAAATACCCATTTTTCAAAAAAGTGTATTTTGCATAGAAAATGAGCAATTTTCTATAATTTCAAACTCAAAAGGGCTATTTTAGATAATACTCTCTTAAATTATTATAATAATACACAAGTAACTTTTTTAGCAACTGCATCTCTTTTTTTGACACGTGGCATCAAAAAAATTGTCTTATAGTTTTTCTTCTAATTATTCTACTTTTATTTAAGAAAACGTTACATTATTTAATTTAGTTTATTTTCTCTCCCACGATCTTCACTTTTTCCACTTCCCTCTCCTCTATCTTGAAAAACCTTTTCTGATAAAAAAAACTTCAATTACTATTTGCTCATTTCTCCATCTTTGTCTCACTTTTTGAGAATAAAAGGGTGAGATTCTAGATTGTTGCCGGTAAAACAGAGACAAAGGGAGAAGAAAAAGTTGTCCACCAGAGACAGTACAATGATTATCTATTTTTTGTTTTTATTTGTGTTAATTATTCGATGTAATTCAAAATATTCACAAAATTTAATTAGTCTGTTTTTGTTGGATAAAGATTAAAATATTATCAAAAGGATTCTGGACTACATGGATCCATGACCAACCTGTGTAAATCATCCGATGCGGTTCCTCTACTTTCACCGGAGAAATCCTATGCTTCAGTTACCAACCAAACTGATAGCCTCCCACCAATTGATCCTACTCTGACAGATCCGCTTATTCCTCAAGCTTTTCTATCTCTGGAGTGGACCACGGGAACAAAGGATCTTAATTAGTTTTAGCATCAACTATCATTGGATGTTCAACTAATGCTACATAGGCCAATATTCATCAAGTTAGACTCTCTATTCCCTTAATATATTTTTATTCTTTCCCAAAGTTCATTCTAAGCTTCAATATCTTTTTCATCCAATTCTATCTCGAAATTTCCTTACCATTAGGGCTACTTACCATAAATAACATCCCTTTAAATGAGTTACAAATATAAAAAAATCAGTATTCATTTATGTTGGTTTGTCTTCTAAATGTTTTCACTTTTATTTTATATCTCTAAGTTTTAAGATATTTTATTATTTGTTTTGTTAAGAATGTATATTAGAGAGTCATGGAGTCATGGAGTCACTAATCATGATTCAGTATCTGGAGGTAGAGATGGCTACTGATTGTACGGATGTATTGAAGCTGTTAATCCATCCAGACGAGTGGCCGGCTTTCCAACCTTACCAGGAGGAGTTTCTCAGGTTAAAATCCCTCTTTCACGCCTTCATTCTTCATGTAATTCCGAGATCTCTGAACCACAAAGCTGATGTTCTCGCTTGCTCTATTAAAGAGTCAGCTAATGGTTTGGTGTTGTAAACTTTACTATCATCTTTTTCTGATGCTCTGGTTTAATTAATATATTGGTTGACAAAAAAAAAAGAATGTATATTACTCAATTTACTCTGCTTCTCTTATGATCTAATTTTTCATTCAGCCATGGCTTCTTCTAAAATTGATCAGATCTGGGGTACCATTTAATTTATTTCGAATTACTATAATTTTTCATACGTCAGTCAGAATTCATCGACTATGTGTGTACTGTATTAGTTGAAGATCCATTTTTGGTTTTAAATTAGTTGAAGATCGAAAATATACAGAATATAATTCTTTTCTAGCCATTCTAAAATTATATTTTTTGGTATTATAATTCTTTTACATTATAATACTACTATTAATTCTTTGGCATTATAATATTACTATTAATTAGTTGTAAAAAATAAAATAGTATCTTTGATTTTAACCCGTGCATAATACGATCTCTTTAATTTCTAATTGAAGCGATCTCTTTAATTTATAAACGCGAATATTTATATAATTCACTACAAAGGATTAATTTTAAGATTTCTGATGCAAACATACATTTGGCCAACGACACAAAGAAGAGAACATACTATGGCAAAATATAGAAAAACTCCCAAATAAACCATCCACATTATACATAACTACATATAAAAGGAAAAGAAAAGAAACTCTCACATATAAAAAGAAAAAGAAAAAAATAATGGAATAGACAGCCAAAATGATATGCGTTTTTTTTAAAACGTGTTTGTTGATAATATTTGGGGTCCTTGGATATATTTTACGAAGCCACTGGTTTGGATGTTGCTTTCTTCACAGCTTCTGCGTAAGTTCTGTGTTGATACGTTAAGGTCGACTCGAGCAAGTCCCACAGAGATGTCTTCGGGTTCCATCCTTCAGTTTTTACAGTGTCCCAAAATTATCAGTAATTGATATTATTTTTTGCAATTTATTAATATCATTGTGAGATGTTGAAATTACCGAGTTGGCGGTTTATAATGGTCATGTCTGGAATTCTTTTATCGCTGTCATCATAACCTTCTCCATAAAATTCTTTGGAGCTAACATCAACTGTTGGGCTCTCAATGACTCCTTCTCCACTCACTTTTGCGTATACCTGAAACACAAATTCGTTTTGAGATTTGAGAATTGAAGAAAGATCGAAAAGTTTGAATTTTTTTTGTGCTCACCTTGGTCATCATTTCAGCTAGCTGCCGTACTGTAACTTCGTTGTTCGGATTGCCTACATTGAAGATGTGTCCATTTGCCCTCTTTGGGTTTTCCTGAAACCACAAACACACAATATCAATGCAGGTTTTTCTTGGAACTTCTTTGAAGCACAAAGGATGATATTGTGTAATAGAACGTACAATCATCAAAAGGACAGCTTCAATAGCATCTTTGATGTAGATGAATGTTCTTTGTGATTCTCCACCATCCACAAGCTTGAGAGGCTCACGGCGTAGAAGATTCTAAACGACAGCGATACATTAACCAAAGCTTTCTATGTACACAGAATAACATCATTCTCTCACTCTCAGAATGTTGTATACTTACATTACTGAAGCAGGCAAGGACACGAGGAACACCTTCGCTAGGACCATCAATGCCAGGGATGAAATCCATCCTAGGACCAATCCAGTTGAAAGGTCTTACGATAGTGAACTCAAGCCCATTCTCAGCACCCTCAGCTGTCACAAGTGACAAAGTGATGTGAAGTGTAAACCTTTGGTTCTTACCAACAATTATATTCACAAACATGTCACTATACAAGAATGCTTACCGTAAATTAGTCTCTCGATCAGTTGCTTTGCACACGCATATGACCACCTCTGCTTCTCAATTGAACCAAATATGCAAGGGGAAATATCTTCTTTAAGAACATAGAACGAAGGATCCTGTAGATATCACAAAAAAAACAACATTTGTAAACAATAAATCCAATAATTGAAAGTCAAAACCATGTTGTCTTTTACATACTTAAATATCCACGCCTTTCCTATAATGAATACAATTATTTATTATAGCCAACTCCTAGCTGAATCACAAAGGGATTTTTACACGATCCAATGAGTAATTCAGAGTCTAAGTCATGTGATTGTCTCAGCTAGGAAAAAAAATGACAACTTCAGCTACAGCAAGTTCCTCTAGTCTGCAGTCAGTGGTAAGATTGATCTAGAGATAATTAGAAAGGACTGACCTCACGCAGAGGATGATCCTTTGGAAGGAAGCTTCCTATGGTTTTGCCATATACTTCGCAAGTAGAAAAATGAATAAGACGCTTGTTGTTCTCAGAGCAGTATTTAACCTACATTAACCAATCAATGTCAGCTAATAATGAATTGCTTCAAAAACAATAGCTAAAGATATAACCAATGGAGTAAGTAAGAAATGATACAACTGGGAGGGCGTCAATGAAATTGCTGTAGATAGTATCAAGAGGACGCGTATTGTAATCAGCCGGAGTACAGATGGCAGCAAGATTTATAGTCTGCAGAGGATAAACAAATATTAGAATTACATCAGACATTACCGGTCTCAACACTCAGAAAACAAATATTACAGATAATTTTCATATCAAGAAAATTAAGCAGAATCGCTACGAATTAAAGCAGTAAAAGCAGAAATTCGAAGTGTACAAAACTAATTGAATTCCGATAAAGTAATAGATCTGAGTCTAAAATCATCAATCACGATCACACGTACTGTCATTTTCAATTTATATCACTGCTTAATCATGAACACAACAGATCAAGCGAAATCGATATCTAAAAAAGATAATTAAAGCATTACCAGATCCGCCATCTTTATAAGTCCTTCAAGTCTGGAATCATGTTTGATATTGATGCGATGAAACTGGATCCGACCGGTCCATTCGACGGTATCAGGCTCAAGCAAGTGCTTAATCTTATCGTTGTAAACATCAAGCGCAAGGACCTTATGAGGCGTCTCCGTCATCAGCTTTTCACAAAGATGCGAGCCGATGAAACCTCCGGCACCGATCATGCATATTGTGATCGATTTAATCGGTTTACCGTCCAGATCCACTCTATTAGCTCCGTTCGTCATTTTTTTTGTCGAGAAAAATCGGATCAGAAAACCGAACTCTATCCACAGAGAGGAGAATCCTTCGATAAACGGCACGTTTTCTCTCTACACAAGATAACACAATGCGCAAATGGCTGGAGAGAGAGAGAGAGAGAGAGAGAGAGAGGAGGGAAGAGTGACGGTGGATATTTAAGAGGGAAGCATCGCATGTGAACGGAGGCAAATTGATTCGTCCAAATCGAAATCGAAATCGAAATCCCACTCTCACCACCGGACGTGCTGTGTATGCACTTTATTATGTAGCTCCACGTCGGCTTTTCACCTAATAAAATTTCATTTTTTATTTTGTGAAAAAACATAATTTTTCTTAATTACTATTTTTTTTTCTTTTGAGTTATATTAAAACCAACATGAAATAATACATACGAATACATAAGCCACCAAAACATAAAACTTCTCCCGAAACTACACTAAAAAAAAGAAAGTTAAAAAATCTTAAAACGATTAGACTAGTACGATTCTAGATAAAAAGTCTGAATAAATAATATCCCGAACTTAAAAATCAATATCATCAGAGACTACACAAAACCTAAACTATAAACTGATTGCATAACTTTATATATATAGCAAAAATATGTAGTTAACAAATAAAAAAAACAGTTGCTATACCGACAAGAACAAAATCAGAGTCAATACTTCATGAAACCATATAAAGAAACCGAATAAAACTGAAAGCAATACCAGACAATCTAAAAGCATAAAATGAACACAAAAACCAGGATACCCTTCTTCTAGAAATGGAGAAATCGGAAAACACAGTCGACCAAATGATACCTCTGTAGAGCCGATAAAAGACCAGACCGCGATCAAATCTTAAGCATATAACAAACAAGGAAACAACCAATCCTCTAGACAGGAGAGCCGAACCCGACAACGGACATCACCTGAACGAACCGAAGAGAAAACTAACCGGGTATTATAAGACATAAATAATCAAATCCTAAGCAGATGTCTAAATAAAATCCAAACCGGGATTAGACTAAGGAGGTGCATTGAATATAGAATTTTAAGAGATTTGATGGAATTTAGATTTTGATGAATTTTAAAATATTTAAGTGAGCTTTCAAGGTATTTGAAATTATTTAAGTTGATTTTTTAGTTTTCTTTTTTAATAATTATATGGTGAGTCTAAGAGATTCTATTCTTGTTACCAATCACAACATAAATGTGGTCTACGTGCGGTTTACCTAAAAAAGCAAGACAAAATATATTTTGATTCGAAACCAAAAAAAAAGTGATGATAAAAAGGGTATGGTTTTGGGATACTATTATAAATTTAAATTATTACAATAAATTTATTGTAAGAAAATTAAAAAAATCAAAATTATAAGTATAATTTTAAAGGTATCAATATTAAATTTTGGCTTTTCTTAAATAATTTATTAAAACTTTTAAAACATTATGATAAAAATACATAACCGAACACATTAAAAGAAAATTTATGACTTGCATTTAGGTTTAGATCTAGGTTTGATATATATATATTTAGATTTACTAATCCAATTATAAAATCAACATCCAAAACCATCACTTAACTAAAACATTGTTATTAAAGAAAGAAAAAATTACTCAAATAAGACTAATTTATCCTGAAATTACTCAAATAGGATTTTTATAGAAAAAAAGAAGGAAATGGTGCAATTACTATTTGCACCTTTTAGAAGCAAAAAAAAGAAAACCGGAATGCTGACGTGGCAAACTTCATTAATGGCAGTTTCGTAATTACTTTTATAATATGGTAGAGTTCATTTTAGTGTGGTAGAGTTTATTTTAGTTTGGTAGAGTTCATTTTAGTTTGATAGAGTTCATTTTAGTTTAGTAAAGTTCATTTTAACTAAAATGAACTTTACTAAACTAAAATGAACTCTACCAAACTAAAATGAACTCTACCAAACTAAAATAAACTCTACCACACTAAAATGAACTCTACTACACTAAAATGAACTCTACTAAACTAAAATGAACTCTACTAAACTAAAATGAACTCTACCACACTAAAATGAACTCTACCACACTAAAATGAACTCTACTACACTAAAATGAACTCTACTAAACTAAAATGAACTCTACCACACTAAAATTTATTCTCATTATCTATAGATTATGGGTTGAAAACTGTAATTTTTATTGGCTGATTAATTTATTTAATGATGAAGACTATTTTTCTTTTTCTTTTTCTTTGAGTACTAACTAATTGCTACTTACTACACATGTGTAATTATAGTATTTTACGAATATGGCAATCGATAATTTTGGAAATTTGCATACAAACGTTTTTTTACGTACGAGAGATTTCTAATTTCAAGACTCTCAAATATTAATATAAGGATCTTGCGTCAATATTTGCAATTTTATCAAAAAAATTCTAAACCGCACTCCAACATGGTTTATTGGTTTAATATCTATAAAAAAAATTTTTAAAAGAACATTAGTTCATTTGAGCCCTTCAATAAATTATGATTATGGAGAGTTCATTTTAGTTTGGTAGAGTTCATTTTAGTGTGGTAGAGTTCATTTTAGTTTGCTAGAGTTCTTTTTAGTTTAGTAGAGTTCATTTTGGTTGGGTAGAGTTCATTTTAGTTTAGTAGAGTTCATTTTAGTTGGGTAGAGTTCATTTTAGTTTAGTAGAGTTCATTTTAGTTTAGTAGAGTTCATTTTAATTTAGTAGAGTTTATTTTAATTTAGTAGAATTCATTTTAGTTTAGTAGAGTGCATTTTACTTTAGTAGAGTTCGTTTTAGTTTAGTAGAGTTCATTTTAGTGTGGTAGAGTTCATTTTAATTTGCTAGAGTTCATTTTAGTTTATTAGAGTTCATTTTAGTGTAGTAGAGTTCATTTTAGTTTAGTAGAGTTCATTTTAGTGTAGTAGAGTTCATTTTAGTTTAGTAGAGTTCATTTTAGTTTAGTAGAGTTCATTTTAGTGTGGGAGAGTTCATTTTAGTTTAGTAGAGTTCATTTTTGTTGGGTAGAGTTCATTTTAGTTTAGTAGAGTTCATTTTAGTGTAGTAGAGTTCATTTTAGTTTAGTAGAGTTCATTTTAGTTTAATAGAGTTCATTTAGTGTGGTAGAGTTCATTTTAGTTTAGTAGAGTTCATTTTAGTTTAGTAGAGTTCATTTAGTGTGGTAGAGTTCATTTTAGTTTGCTAGAGTTTATTTTAGTTTCGTAGAGTTCATTTTAGTTGGGTAGAGTTCATTTTAGTTTAGTAGAGTTCATTTTAGTTTAGTAGAGTTCATTTTAGTGTAGTAGAGTTCATTTTAGTTTAGTAGAGTTCATTTTAGTGTAGTAGAGTTCATTTTAATTTAGTAGAGTTCATTTTAGTTTAGTAGAGTTCCATGCTGACGTGACAAATTTCATTAATGACAGTTTCGTAATTATATTTTTGTTTATTCATAAAAAAAAGACAAAACGGTATATTATTAATTTAAAAAAGTATTCTAGTAATTTTGAAACATTTACTCTATTTAAATAATTTTTTAAATAAATTTGCTTTATTAAATCACCCCACTGTTTGTACAAAATCCAAAGAGTTCAAATCAATTAAAAGAAAGAGTCATATTCATCAGAGAAATGGAGGCGATTCCCGGTGATAACACAATTTGATGGATCAATCACCAAATACGGTGATGGCGGCTAGCGAGGGGTTTTGGACTGACACTACGGAGATCGTAGAGGTCACAAAGAGGTTTTATCGACGATTATCTGGGCTATCTCCTGACATGAACCCCAAGATTCTTTTGCGGCGGCTTCCTCTATCAATGGAGATACGGTACCAAGCAATTACACGAACACGAGGAAAGCAAAGATCTGGTCCAGATCTTCACAGGCAGGGTTATTGGGAGGAGAAAGAAGTAATAATGGCCACCATCATTAGGAATCTGGTTCTACAGAGAGAGAGAATTCACAAATCAGATTTGCTAGGGTTCCTCCGCAACAAAGAAATTGACGGTCCAATTTTGCTCTAGCTTACAATTGATTTTATTGAGTTTAGTAATTGGGGTAATACTAACCTTTCGGATGTATTACCCTATAATCATATCCTTATATCAACCACTTGTTCTCAGAAAAAGTGTCCTCAAGAATCCATTATGGTTTCATCGGATGCACAGCTGTCTCAAGCCCACATTAGATCCGACACTAAACCTTCGGGATGTCGGATAAAGTCAAAAAGTGGAGTTTATTGTACAAGACCAGAATCAGGAAACATCCCGAGCAAAAGGAAGTTAGGTTCGGAGGGGGGCTCCATAAATTAGGAGTTTTCACAAACAGCACTAGCTGCCAATTCATCGGAGAGTCCTGGTTCATTTCATGGCCCAACGGCAACAGTTTCCCGTCGGCGTAAACGATCACAATTAGGGAGCTTGCCATGTTGTCAAAGACGCATATCAAGGGATATTCTAATTTTCCAAAGAGGAGCAATATTCACAAAGAGTGCGCGATCAACACAAATCGTACATGCCGAAATTTGGTAACGAAGAAATATAAAAGGAAAGTCTTTATTTTCCAATTCTCGTTATTCAATGACAAGATTAATTTGCCTCAAAGCGTGGAGGTATTACAATCAATCTTTGAAGTTTTTACAGAATATAAAAGGCAACTAACAGGAACAGAATATCAACGAGATCACCGAAAAGTTCGGGGAATCACAAGTCAAAGAATATTCACCAACCAAGAAAGGAAGTTATCTTTTACATTGGTGATCATATTTCGTATATTAGGAAAAGTTTCCGAAATACATTATTTTGAAAGGCATTCATCAATTAATGAAACCTTTTCACGAATACTATTAAGTACATATCTCTGGTTTTGGGCAAACACAAGTTCTTTAACTATCAAAGCTGTTTCTTTGTTTTGTGAGCTTTACAGAAGATTCCAAATGACTCAACTCAATGCCAAGAAAAAGTTGAATCTCGGCGTGTCCCCAGCTCCAATCCCGCGTATCCAGATTCCAAAATTTGATAACTCTGCACTTTTGGAGAAGTGTTCTAAGGCTCTACTGGGCAGATGCCTCAATCCAGCCAAGCAAGATGTGGGAGCTTTGATACAGCGATTCCCACGAATTTGGAGAATGGAGGACAGAGTCACAGGAACAGATTTGGGAGCGGGACGTTTCCAATTTACGTTTAAGAAAAGAGAGGACATGGAGGAGGTCCTAAAATTAGGACCGACGCATTTCGATGGGTGGATGATCACCCTGGATAAATGGATAGCTAAAGCTCCTGAAGACTACCCATCATCAATCACTTTGTGGGCCCATATCGCAAATATCCCCCCTGAATATGCGGCAGAGAGTGTATTCCGAACGATTGGTCAACAACTTGGCAAGGTCGTGAAAGTGGATGCGGACAGCGCTAGGGTTCTGGTGGTCATCAATGTCATGAAGGCATTGGTGCTTAAAACATTGGTTGATTTCGAAAACGCAGGAGAAATTTTGGTCAAAATACGTTACGAGCGTCATCAAGGAATATGTAGCTTTTGTAGCTATATAAACCATGACGTCTCACGCTGTAAGAGACTAATGGAACAGGAAAATAAGAAGGCAGACAAGGAGAAGATTGAATGAGCAGAGAGGCAATCAAACCGTAACCAAAGTTTCAAGGGAGCTCTAATGAACAATGTGAAGAACGACGTTGAAGGTTGGAACGCAAACAAGGCTGTTGCACAGAATAATTTGGATCAACATGGCTCTAATTTTCCCCAGACTCAACGGGAAAGTCGTTCCCAACACACCATATGACTCAGCCAGAAATAGTGAAACAGCATAATAAGGTACCCCTTAATGCTGTAATTGATGATTTAACTGACGGTAGTAGAAATACAATTGCTGGCAGTCAAAAACGCAAGGCAACAGGAGCAGATAATTTACAACTTCTACCGCAGGAAAATAAAGAGGAAGAGATACTTGAGGCAGCTCTCTCATCCTCGAAAAAGTCAAAGAGAATAATCTCAAAGGCAGATGAGAAGGAGATAATCTCAAAATCTGATTATTTGACAGGTTTGATGGATGAAAATGTCATTAACTCGGGCTCCAATGAGGGAAATTCAGATCCCATGAATTGTGATCTCTTCCCGGAAAGCAAGTACGAAGGAGAAGGTAAAGAACTCGTCACTTTATCGGTTGAGGAATTAAATAAGTTGCAGTCTTATGGAACCATCACAGCGGAGGAACGTTTAAAAATGTTACAAGCAAATGACACTCTAAGTAACATGGCTAAGCCATCTGTACCACCAACAAGGTCAGCTACCAATGAGATAACACGCGCATTACCTATGGGGCCAAGTAAGAAGAGTTCAAAGGTGTCGGGGGGACTTAAGGGAATCAGCTCCAAAAAGCTTAATCTTGTGGGGGCTGCGATTCCACAAAAACGAGCTGAAGGAACCAACAAAGGTGGTAAGCCTCCTAGGGGCCCCAGCGAGAGTGCCACGCTTCAAAATTTGGCATCGTCCGTTTAATTTTTTCGTTTATTTCTATGTTTAGAATATTATCTTGGAATTGTCAGGGTATTGGGAACCCTATTTCCCTTAGTTATTTGAAAGACATTAATAAGAAGTTTTATTTTGAATTTCTATTTTTAATGGAGACAAAAAAACAAGATTCTTATATGGAGAGAATAATGAGTGATTTACATTTTGATAACGTAATCACAGTAAATCCTAATGGAGCAAGTGGAGGTCTCACTCTTTTCCATAAAAATAACTATAATATAATCCTGTCTTATAAAGATAAGAATATTATAGACATTTCGTTAGAATTACGGGGAAAGAAGTCATATATCTCATTTGTTTACGGGGAACCCAATTTTAATCTACGAGACAAGGTTTGGGAACGTCTAACGAGAATGGGCACTCAGAGATCGGAACCATGGTTCATTATAGGAGACTTTAATGAACTGTCGGGTCACCATGAAAAGAAAGGCGGAAGATTGTGGAGCCTCAGTTCATTTGTTCCGTTTAATACGATGCTACAAAACTGTGGGTTCATCGAATTTCCGTGCATTGGGGACACGTGGTCCTGGCGGGGAGTAAGGCAAAATGAGATCATTCGATGCAAATTGGATAAAGCTTTTGGCAATGAGGAGTGGCATACCTTTTTTCCTCAGTCCAAAACCGAATATCTCCCGATGATTGGTTCAGACCATAGACCAATCTTCACAGAAATGAAATATTCTGAGAACAAACGAAGATCGGGTTTTCATTTTGATAGGAGATGGTTGGGCAAACTGGGTTTGGATCACACAATCGAAAGGGGATGGAATCGGTATGCAAACCTACGAGGGAATCGAGTCTCTGATAAGATCCAAAATTGTAGACACGAAATTGCGAGGTGGCGGAAAAAACAAATTCCCTTTGGAATACAAAGAATCGAAGAACTCAAAGATAAGCTGGAAAAAATGAAATCCTTGGACTCTTGTCCAACATCAGATATCCAGAGAGTCACTCTAGACCTGAGTATAGCATATAAAGAGGAAGAAACATATTGGAAACAAAAAAGCTGGAATAGATGGCTACAGGAGGGTGATAAAAACACAAAATATTTTCACGCACAAACGAAACAAAGACGTGCAAAAAATAGAGTCATCAGTCTTTTCGATGACCAAGGTAATTGGGTGGATCAGGAGGAAAACATTGAAGCTGAAGCAGTCAAGTATTTTGACAAGCTCTTCACTTCCAATGGTACTACTGATTTTGACGAATTGTTGGGTGGTATAAACCGTCTAGTTACAGAAGAACAAAACCGACATCTGATGAGATCAGTGACAGTGGAGGAAGTCAGGAGAGCGTTATTTATGATGGATCCGGGGAAAGCGCCGGGACCGGACGGGATGACGGCCCTATTTTTTCAAAAGTCATGGCCTGCCATCAGGACTGACATAGTAAATGTGGTTAACAAATTCATTGTGACCGGCTGGTTTGAACAAGAATTGAATCAAACCAACATATGTCTTATACCAAAGATAGCCAGACCAACAACCATGGCGGCCTTTCGTCCCATCAGTCTATACAATGTCATTTATAAGATCATTTCTAAAGTCGTGTGTTTGCGATTACGAAAGATCCTACCACACCTAATTTCAGCTACTCAGTCCGCTTTTGTTTCAGGACGATTAATTTCGGACAACATCCTGATTGCCCAAGAAATGTTTCACGCCCTTAAAACAAACAAAAAGATCAAAGGGGGTTACATGGCAATAAAAACAGATATGAGTAAAGCGTATGATCGCATTGAATGGGACTTCCTAGGACATGTGCTTCTTAAGATGAGATTTCATGAGATTTGGGTCAAAGGGATATTACATTGTGTGAGCACGGTGAGATATGCCATCCTACTAAACAGAACTCCTCGGGGTTGTGTTAGACCCAGGAGGGGGCTTCGCCAAGGCGATCCCCTCTCCCCATACCTCTTTATTCTATGTACAGAGGTTCTCATCTCTTATCTCAGACGCGCTGAGTCTCAAAAACAGTTGACTGGGATATCAATCGCACGATCAAGTCCAACAGTCTCTCATCTGCTATTTGCGGACGACAGCCTATTTTTCTACAAGGCTAACATGGAGGAGGTCGAGATGATTCTCAGAACTCTAAAAGACTACGAGATGGTATCTGGACAACAAATCAATTTTGACAAATCTTCAATCCAATTTGGGAAAGAAGTAGACACATTGACAAGACTGGGGATCCAAAATCGATTGGGCATTCGGAATCTCGGTGGTATGGGAACTTACCTGGGACTCCCAGAGGGATTAGAAAGCCCAAAAACAAAGGTTTTTGCCTTTGTCTCGGAGAAGATAACCTCACGTGTTAATTCATGGTCGGCAAAGTTCTTGTCAAAAGGGGGCAAAGAAGTGTTAATTAAATCGGTTCTCTCTGCTATTCCATCTTACGTGATGTCCTACTACAGCCTTCCTAAGATGATCACCGCAAAGATTTCTGCAGCCATTGCAGATTTCTGGTGGCACTCCTCTGGGACCTCAAAAGGCATGCATTGGTTGAGATGAGGGAAGCTTTGCAAACCAAAAATTGAAGGGGGTTTAAGATTCAGGACGATCGAGGAGTTCAATTCGGCTTTGCTGGCCAAACAACTATGGTGTTTACTGAACTACCTAGACTCCCTTTTATCGAAAGTTTTACGAGAAAGATATTATTATGGCACTAAACCACTAGACCCCCGGCGTGTGTACTCCCCATCGTATGGTTGGCGGAGTATTATTTCTGCCCGAGGATTAGTAATGAAGGGCCTAATCAAGAGAGTAGGAAATGGAGAATCCATCAGGGTCTGGACGGACCCGTGGATCCCAGACCACCACCCCAGACTGGCAAAGGGGTATGCCTCAGAACTTTATCCGGAGTTGCGTGTATCGGAGTTAATTGACCCAAATACGCGTCTATGGCGGGAGAGCTTAATACACCAATTATTCTTTCCGGATTATGCATATTTAATACTAGGCATCCATGTCCCATGCAGCCAAAGTTTGGACCGTTTGGGCTGGCACTATAATAAGAATGGACTATATTCGGTAAAATCAGGATACTGGGCGGAAAAGAATTTATCATTGTGTATGTTCAAGCCTCATGGACCACATATACACGAGCTACAGGCTCGAATATGGACGATAAGGGCTCCACAGAAGATTAAACATTTCATGTGGCAAGCGTTATCAGGTCAACTGACAGTGAAATCAAAACTCATCGGTCGAGGCATAAATTGTGACGATAGGTGCGACAAATGTGGGGCCGGAAATGAGTCAATAAATCATGTCCTCTTCGAATGTCCTCCAGCTATACAAACATGGGCTCTATCGAAGATCCCGGCGAGAGCGCACTTTCCGAGCGGAGCAATTCTCACAAATTTTGACCACCTAATCTGGCGATTACCTCGGGAAGGAGAATATATGAGTTATCCATGGATACTATGGCTCTTATGGAAAGCTCGAAATGACAAGACTTTTTCAAATAAAGACAGGAGTCCAAAAGACATTGTCCAAATAGCGGAATCAGAGGCCAAAGCATGGGAAGAAGCACATAACGGATGTTCGATTGTGCCCATAAATATTCCCTTGCTTACCAAGGAATCATCGACGTCCATATCACGTCCTCTTACAGGTAATCTAGCATTCTCAGGATATAGGTGCATGGTTGACGCATCTTGGAAGGAATCAGATCTGTTTACAGGGTTGGGATGGTATTCATATCCAGACAGTATTGATGGCTCTAGTTATGAAGCACAAAGGATCAGACGCAGCTTATCGCCGCTACACTCAGAATTTGAAGCACTTCTATGGGCAATGACGTGCCTGGTAGGTCAACAAACCAGGGAAGTCGAGTTTTTGGTCGATTGTTCCGAGCTACTGAAGATAATCGATGAACCTGACGCGTGGCCGGCCTTCCTTCCGTATCTCGAAGATTTCTCTAGACTAAGCAGATCCTTCAGGATGTGCTCGGTCACCCACATCCCCAGAGCACTTAATCACAAAGCTGATCACCTCGCCCGCATAGCCAGAGGGTCGTCAAGATCGTTTGCTTTAGTGAACAATATGTCTTTTGTTTAGTTACCAACTTTTAGTTTCAATCGAGTTAAGTTGACGAAAAAAAAAAAAAAGTAAATCACCCATAAAAAAAAAAAGTGTGTGACCGCACTTATACA
Organism: Lepidium didymum; assembly: GCA_963920545.1. NCBI lineage: Eukaryota > Viridiplantae > Streptophyta > Magnoliopsida > Brassicales > Brassicaceae > Lepidium > Lepidium didymum. The sequence goes on along the minus strand of OY986991.1, from coordinate 11,620,093 downwards.
CCTGCGTTTAAAACGCATAATATAAATTATCTTTTAATAAAACTATAATGATTATTTTTTGTGGCTTATATAAATTGATTATTGTATATTTTGTTTTTGGATTAATCACATGTATAATATATAACAGAATTACATATTTATATTTCATATTTAATATTTTTGGATCTTAACTTGATTATTTTTTCCCTTTAACTTGCTTTTAAACACTAATACATGTGTATCAATATATTGGTGTGAAATATATCACTTGATTACTGATCGATTTTATATTTTTTTATATAAAAAATACCGTGAAAAAATATTTGTCATATGCTTTAGCTCGTCTCACTTTTTATTATTTCTCAAAAATCTGACAAACAAATGCAAACTTTCAATATGAAATCGAGCTTCTATACATTTTACACGTCAATATTAGTAACAATTTTACATAAAAGAATAAGGAGAATAAATAATAATGATAACAACTCAAAACCATTTTAGTTGGATAACATGGATAAAGGAACCACACAAAGTCCTTTCTTCTTCTTCAAATTTGCAGAGAATGATTCACCATCTATAATTTCTTTGATCTTCGATCCTGTGTCACATATTGAAAAGCCAATAAGATTAAGGTATAATTGCTTCAAAGGCAATCTTGGCAAGAGGAGCAAGACAATTAGTGGTGCAGCTAGCGTTGGAAACAATGTTGAGATCACTAACACCGACAACAAACATAGGAGCATCTTTGCTTGTCCAAATCAACATCGTCCCTCTGAAGGATAACTCTAGCGACCAAAAGACCGATTCTTCCGAACTCTTAATCATTTCACGAAAGATAAGAAACTCAGATTCCTTAGATCTAAATCATTGAAAACATACAAAAACCCTTGAGATAAGATAGGAAAAAGCACTCACCGTTGATTCCGATCTTAATCTTCTTGTCAGCTACACAAACCAAAAAGAGAAATCAAAAACATGATCAAAATTTATTTTTTAAAAAACGACAGAGATTAAATTAGAGAGAGAGAATCAGATTTGTTGGAAAAAGAAAAGGAGAATGATCGTGGATAATAAAGGCGTTGAGGAAGGTGACGATTAAAGGGGTTGAGAATCGTGGGGTTAACTACATCGATGAAAGTTGAGGCTTTTACTCTTTTTTAGGTGGAAAAACGGGGACAATTCCTCGAGTAGAAATTAAAACAACATATCAAACCCTAATACTACTAGGGAAACAAACTCTTTGAACATCCTCCTCCACAACCGTCTGTAACCCATGCGGCATACTCTCTAACAAATGAAGACTCGAATCCAATAAAAACGCATAGTTAGCTAACCCATCGGCAAAATGGTTAACCTCCCTATACACGTGACTAATGCGGATAATCCAGTCCTTTGATAAGAAGCCATAGCATAGACGTGCCAGGAAAGATAGAGGATGAACATCACCAATCCCCTTCTTGAGAAAATCGACCACCACTTTCGAGTCTACCTCCAACTCTACCCGAGGTACCTTCCATTCTCATGCTAAGACAAGACCACAGTACACTCTCCAAAGTTCTGCAACTGGTGCTAAATATACCCCAATATTCAGTGCGAATCCGCCACACCATTTACCATCCTTGTCTCTTAACATGCCTCTAGCTAATGCACGGCCCGGATTTCCTCGAGAAGCACCATCCGTATTAAGTTTTACCCAGCCATCTTCTAGAGGAGTCCAACCAATGAGTTTTGTTTTGCGTTGTCGCGAGCCATCAGGACCACATACTGCGTTAAAAGGAAGTGAAACTTCCTTGGCGTAATCTTTCACGAATTGGGTTCGATCGCGACATGGAGCTATACTACCAAACACATTCCCACACCGCCACTTCCAACTCCACCACATACAAATAACAAACACTGAACTCCATGCTAATTCCACCATTACATCCTGCGAAGAGAGGTTGAAAATACCCATTCCAAGAGAGTTTTTGAATATAAAATCTGATGTTTGGATAGAGGGACCAACCTTCGCCAAATCCCCTGTATCAACGGGTAATCTTGAACAATATGGAGGATTGATTCTCGACCACCTCTGCAAACGTGACATAAGTCTGAGTCGCCTAAGTGCCGCTGAAATATCTCTTCCTTTGTGATCAATGCTTGATTCGCAAGTAACCATAGAAAGCAATGGACACATTCTGGAGCTTTCACTCCCCAAACCGAGTCAAAGATACGCTTCATATTCGAACGGTGAACCAAGGGCGTTGTAATGAGAGAGTAAGCAGACTTGAGGTGTCAATGAGTGGCCAATTCCAGCCTCGTTCAGTAGTCCATACATCACATACCTTCATGGAGTTTAAATGTGTCGGTAGAGGAGACAACACATAATCACTCAATCATTCATTCATTAGCCATCTATCTTGTCAGAATAACACCTCCTTTCTGTCACCTAGAACCCAGTTCATACCTGGTAAGATAACTTCTCTTAACCCCAATAATACATTGTTCCAAGTAGAAGATGCACTGATTTTTCTTTTAGTCCAAGAGACATCATGAATATCGCATACTTTGTACCTGCTTCTTAGAATTCTCGCCCATAAACTATCCTTATCATGAATTAGCCTCTATCCAATCTTGGCAAGGAGAGTTGTATTCGTTGGGATAGCTTGCCGGATACCCAAACCCTCATCCTTTTTCGGACCACAAACTCTATCCCAAGCAATAAGATGTTGCCTTCTCTTCTCACTTGTAGAGCCCCATAAAAAAGATTTCAAAATCTTATCCAATTTATTCAAAGTGCTCTTTGGTAAAGCAATATCACTCATAGTGTGAATAGGTACTTAAAATACACTACAAGAAAATACACGTTTTGTGACTAACAAGTAGGACTAAATATTCAGTCGCATATTTAGCAACTGATTTGAGACTGATGTGCGACTGAAGTGAAACTACATAAAATCAGTTTCACTTTAGTCGCACATTTGCTACTCAAGGAAGAAGTTACAAAGTAGTCGCAAATATGCTACTTAGGTGAGACTGATAAAATCAGTCACAAATCAGTGGCAAAAACTGAGACTGATCTGCGACTAATGCCTTTTTTTGTGGTCACACACGGATCAGTCTCACTTTTTGCAACTGATCTGCGACTGATTTGTAATTTTGTTGAATCCCTAAACCCTAAAAATAATTAGTCGCAGATCAGTTGCAAAAAGTGAGACTGATCTGCGACTAACCACAAAAAAGATATTAGTCGCTGATCAGTCTCACTTTTTGTAACTCATCTGTGATTGCATTGCCTATCAGTCGCATATCAATCGCAAAAGTGAGACTGATCTATAACTGATATTTTTTAAAATTGGTATTTTGAAAACGTAACCTACATAATAGGTCCAAATCATAAATTTACAATGATTAATGATGTTTCTAAATCATAGTATCCTATTAAGAGGGATTATATATGATTTTTTAAAATTATTTTGAAATCACATTTTAGTATATGTAAATGAACTCGTTAACATATATTACATTTTGATTCAATTTCATTATCACTAAATGAAATATTTTGTTTTCTTTTCTATAAATTATATAAAGTATATATTCTATCGTATTCATCAACATTAAATCTTTGCAATCAAATAGTCTCCGAGCGATTATGCTTAACCGTTGAATTCTGAGAATTGTTTAAAACCCAAACATAATTACTTATGCTATATATATTAGTGTCCTTAATATAATGTTGAAAGAGTCTCGTAGCCTAGTGGTTACTAGACTACCACATAAACCCATTAGTCACACCCAGGCTTCAAGTCTCCAAAATCTTTAAAATGTGTGATCGAAGTGAGACTGATGTGACACTAACAAAATCACTCACAAATTAGTGCCAAAAGCATTATCAGTCACATATCAGTTGTAAAAAGTGAGACTGATCTGCGACTGATATTTTTAAAAATTGGGATTTTGAAAACATAACCTACATAAAGGTCCAAATCATAAATTTACAAAGATAAATGATATTTCTACATCATATTATCTGATTAGGAAGGATTATATATGACTTTTTTTAATTATTTTGAAAACATATTTTAGTATATGTAAATGAACTCGTTCACAAATATTACATTTTGATTCAATTTCATTATCACTAAATGAAATATATTTTTTCTTTTCTATAAAGTATATATATATTCTATTGTATTCATCATCATTAAATCTTTGCAATCAAATAGTCTCCGAACGATTATGCTTAACCGTTGAATTGCAGGAATTTTAAAAAACTCAAACATAATTACTTATGCTATATATATTAGTGTCCGTAATATAATGTTGAAAGAGTCTCGTAGCCTAGTGGCTACTGGACAACCACATAAACACATTACTCTCTGGGTGTGCAACACTTCAGTCGCATCTCTCCCTCCATTTTTTCGCGAAACATTTCATTTACGCGGGTTTATTTTTGCGAAAAAAGTGAGACTGGTCTTTGCAACTGCTTTACTATTGTGACTGAAGTGAGATTGATTAATCAGTCTCAATATTTTTTATTCTATAATTACAGAGCGCAACCTTTCTTCTTCTTCCTCTAGACAAATCCGATTTTTGCCATTTCTCTACAAATCTTTTCAATTTTCTCCACCAAATCTCTCAAGATCTTACAAAATCAAAGCTAATTTCATCTCTCATTTGGGTAATCTAGATTGGGGAGAGGAGAAGGAGGAACCATGAACCACCTCAAATGAGTCTAGAAGATCTCCTTCTAGATAGACTGAGCAACAAAGCTTCCCATATTGGATCCATGTCCAAGGAATGAACAATTTGGTATAATTTTCTCACAATTGTTTTTTTCGTTTTTAAGTACATTATTAAATAAATTAGTGATTTATAAGTTAGATTTGGTGGAATTTTGTGTTAGATTATGTTGATGAAATTTTTATTTGCTAGATTTCTATTTTTAATAAATCTATATGCATATACATGAATTTAATGAACTCTTATAATTTATATACACATTTTATTATGAATATATGAATGTTATATAATGAATTATGACATTTTCTAGAAATGTTTAGAATGTTTATGAATTATTATGAGTTTTGTGCTTTTGTTATGATTTTAAAAAACTATAATTGTGTTTTTATGAATTTTATAAGTTTTTGAAATTTTTAGGATGTTTATGAACTTTTAAAATTATAATTGCGTTCTATGAATTTTTATAAATTTTTATGAATATTTATAAATTCTATGAATGTTTATGAATGTTAATAAATTTATTATAATTTTTATAAACTTATATGATAGTTTATAAGTGTTTATGAATTTAAATAAATTTGTATAAATTTATTTGAATTTTAATAATTTTTTCTGATTTTTTGTGAATATGTTAAATTTTTATGAAATTTAAAAATCATATTGTGTTTTTATGAATTTTTACTGGTTTGCTCGAGACCGAGATAGCGATATTCCGAAATATATTTCGAACATATTGAAGAAAATGTGTGACGATGCATAGCCGAGTTGGACCAATGCTCTTCTGGAAAGCGAGAACAATTTTTGTATTTTTAAACAATTTATGTATTTTAAAGGGAGAACATCATATTTTATTTGGTTTTTGTTTTCTTTGAATTTTCAAATTTACGTTTCTAAACCATTTCATTTTTGGTAATATAATATTAATATTTTAAAATAGAAATAAACAAAAGTAATTTTACAAAAAATTGGAAAATAAGTGTAACTGATTTGCAACTGAAAAGTGCGACTAATATGCAACTGAAAAGTGAGAATAATTTGCAACTGAAAAGTGAGACTGATTTGCAACTGAAAAGTGAGACTGATTTGCAACTGAAAAGTGAGACTTATTTGCAACTGAAAAGTGAGACTCATTTGCAACTGAAAAGTGAGACTCATTTGCAACTGAAAAGTAAGACTCATTTGCAACTGAAAAGTGAGTCTGATTTGCAACTGAAAAGTGAAACTAATTTACAACTGACATGTGAGACTGAGGATTCAGTCTTAAATCACTCGCAAATTGAGACTAATGATTCAGTTGGAAATTCAGTCGCATTTTGAGACTGATTTGCTGAGTCACAAATCACTCGTATTTCTGAGACTGAAGTGCGACTGATAAAAAGTCGACTAACGTTTCGCAACTGCTTTAATCAGTCGCACTTCAGTCTCACTTACCAAAAGTGAGACTGATTTGAGACTGATTGTGTTGTCACAAATGGATTATTTTCTCGTAGTGATAGTACATCTTTCGTTAAAGTACTATGACCCGCATGGCTTAGAAAACACCCTTTCCAACCTGAGAGTTTAGATGAGACCCGCTCCACTATATCACCGAACGTGTCCTTATTAGTCCGCTTTTGAAGAATAGGCATTCCAATATCCTTCGTCTGCTTAATTCCACTAGCCTCACTGATGCGCTTTGCAAGGTCACGACTAACATTCTCTGAAAAGAATATATGTGACTTGTCCAAACTTGCTCTCTGCCTAGAGGCAGCACAAAAACATTCCAAGATCGACTTAATAATCCCCACTTGTTAGACTAAAGCCTCCGCCAATAAGATTAGGTCGTCAGCAAAACAAATATGAGAAAGCTTGGGACCTCCTCTCGATAAACTAATTGGTTTCCACTCACGTTTCGCCACCAACAACTCAATTAAGTGGCATAATCTCTCAAGACATAGTACAAATAAATACGGTGACAACATATCACCTTGTCTGAGCCCTTTCTCAGGCTTCAAAAGGAGCAGTTTTCTCACCATTCCATAAGAGAGTCATCCAAGGTCCTGAAACACAACTCATAATCCTTTCTCACCATTCAGTAGGAAACCTTGCCGCCACCAAAGTTTCCTCAAGAAAGTCCAACGAATGTGATCATAAGCTTTTTCAAGATCGAGCTTCAAAAGTACAAACCCTTTTCGTCCCTTTTTCTTCCTCATTGTATGGACAACTTCTTGCACAATAAGAATGTTATTCGTACTCAGACGTCCCAAAATAAAACTCACTTGAGCTGGTCCTATAAGCTTCGGCATTAATCTCTTCATTCGTATAACCATAGTTTCGTAATGATTTTAAACAGTACATTACATAGACTAATGGGGCGAAATTGCCTTATTGTTTCCGGTTTTGCCAACAGCGCATCATTCGTACCACTCGGGAGGACCCTGGTTGAAAAGAATCGCAAAATAAACTCCACCATATACGGGGCAACGGTATCCCAACAATAGTGGAAAAAAAATTGGCTAAAAGCCATCACGACCAGGGGCCTTATATTTGCCCATACAATGAACCGGAATCTCAACTTCGAGGCCTGAGAACGGTTTGTTCAATTCCCTCAGCTCCTCACGAGAAATCACATCGAAGCTTACCTGTGGAATCGGCTCACCAGAATTTGACACGGTATATAATGAATAAAGGTCCTTATAAAAATTAATTGTCATTTCCTCCAAGTGCATTTGGTTCGAGACCCATTCTCCATTCTCATTCTTAGGCATATCAATCTTGTTCCTCATTCATCGGATTATGGTAGAAGTGTGAAAGAATTTGGTGTTTCAATCACCCAATGCAATCCATTTTCCCTTGACTTTTGCAACCAGATTGTCTCCTCTTGTTCTAGGATAGCTTCAAGTTCCTTCTTAAGTTTGTTCTCTAGCTCCAAGAGATCATCAGATTGAGAAACCTCCAAACGATCTTGAGTGTCTTTCAAATCTGCTATAACTCGTTCTTTCTTCCTATTCACGTCATCAAAGACATCTTGGTTCCACTTCCGTAAGGTGGTACAAAGTTTCTCTAACGCAGCCGGTGTAGAGACTTCATTACTCCACGAATTGGAGAGCAAATCCTTAAAACTGTCATGGCCTAACCAAGCTGCTTCAAAACGGAATGGCCTCCGAATTGGATCACAACTCGCTGCAAGGCTTGGATCACAATCATTAATCCATCGACCAAAATCGAGAGAATCCGGAGATAGGCCTCCATTCCCACCAGTTCTCTCATCTACACATAAGATAGTGTCAAATTCATCGCCTGTGAGTAAAGGCTCATTAGCACAATTCACCAAACTCGTAAGTCTCCCTCAAAGACTACTCATGTGACTTACTGATGATGCAACATACACCACCACAATGTGTTGAACCTCCAAACTATTAGTCACTTTCACATTAATAAACTGGTCGGCAGTCTCCACAACACTCACTATACCCACCATAGATCTCCAAAGTAGCCAAATCCCCCCCCCCCCACCCCCCACTTTGGGCAACAACATCTACACGTATCATCTCATCAAAACCAAGTCCTTGACATATTCAAGTTACTCTATCACCCCGCTGCATGCATCTCGAACAAGGCAAGGACATCAATGTTAAACTTCTTTAGTAAATAGCGAATCTATCTCCGAAAATTAGATTTATTTGCCCTCGGTAATTCCAAAATAATAGAATCATCATATAAGAATGATAGAAAAAGAAGCAAACTACTGGGGCAACTCGTCAAGCTTGACTTATCTCAGCCACTCTTTCTTGTGACCGATCCTTCATAACAATCTCACTAGCACTCGCACTAGGCTGAGTCTCCTCAGACACGGTAGGTAACGAAAACTCATTTAAGGCTGCGGAGAATTCTAAACTCAGAGAATCATTCCCAACAAAGATACCACTACATCGTCCCCCACCTTCTAAGTCCATACACAAGCGTTTCCCGGAAGCAAGTATATCAAACTCTCGTCTAGCTGGTCCAAAAACCAAACCAAGAACCGATCTGGAGATCACTTTATTGCCACGCAATTTGAAGCTTTCCCTAGATTTCTGAATACCCACACACTTCACTTTAGCATTGCCCTTAAGGGTTTGTTTCAGTGAATTAAAAACTCCACTCAAAGAAACCTCACCACTCGAATTCCCAGCACTCGAGTTTTTCACTATAGGTATGCGACTCACATCTTCATTCTCTTTATTATCCGCATTCACCATCTCTGTACCACATGTAACTTCTGATTCATTATGCACAATATGCTCACCGAAGCTATTCACTAGCTGTATATTCTCTTGTGAGTTCACTCGAGTCTTTTCTTGTAACACACGATAATTCTCCTTACCCGAACTGTCCGTACCTGGAACTGTCAAGGGAGAAGATGGTGCTACTGTTTTTCCACGTCTCTTAACATGTGTAAAGCCATCATTCATATTTGTATTCTCCACAGCATGCCATAAGGCGACAACGGGATTATCAATTTTCTTACTTTCCTGCGGTGCTTGCAGACAGGTTTGAATTGAATGGCCATAGATTTCACAACGTGCACAAATATTGGATAACCCCTTAAAGGAAACAAAGAAATGTTCTCATTAACCAACACTAAGCCTTTTAGAGGTTTAGATAATTCCACCTCTACACATATTCTCACAAAAGGACCCGAGAAAAGTTCTGTGTAGACTCATTGACACGGAGGCTTGCGTATACCACTCACAATTTCCATTAAAAGAATATTGTGATAGTAGTTTATCGGCAATCGATTAATACGAATCCAAACCAGAGTTATGCACATCTCACTCCTACAAGGGTCGAAGCTTAGAGTCCATGCTTGAGTTAAAAGATAACTCTCAACCTCAAATCTAACCAGAAAAAAGTTACATGGGAGATCAATAACCTGCATCGAACCCATCGGCTTCCATATTTCATGTAACTTTCTCGACATTGCACCAATGTTAATACTCCTTCCTAAGACCTTCACATACATACAATTGTTCCATAAGGAATTCATGGTTGTGATTACATCATCATCGATAACAATCTTAGCTTCTCCATCTCTTCCATTCGGATATTCCATTATAACCCTAGGCTTAACAAAATCATCAGCCACACGTCTTGTAATTATCGCTCCTCTTCCGACCCCCTTCTCCACCACCATAGCCGCCCATGATGACGGGAGATAAGGTGGTCGACCCTTATCCCCGACGTCAATCATAGTGGCATCTTCTGCATCTTTCTCCTCAACCCTAGTATTTGTAACCCTAAACGTTGTCATAATCTAATATATATATATATATATTTTTTTTTTCAAAAATTAACAAGTGGTAGAAAACAGTTTTACCAACATTACTTAATCAGTAACACAACAAATTGAGTTAAAAAAATCAAGTTAAAAATTTTTTTCACTAAACTTACTTCCATTTTAGTAAAGAGAGATTTCTATCTTGTCTAAAAAGTTTTTCAACGGACACTCACCCGTTACACAGAAAATAACTACTAAAATAAATAAGATTACTTTATTTAAAAACTACTCCATCCATTTCATATTAAATGATGTTTTACAAAAAAAATTTATATCAAATTATTTGATATTTTACCTGTAAAATTAATTACAGTTTTATATATTTTGATTATTTATATTATGCATATTAATTTTTGATTAGTTGAATGATTATTAAATAGATAAAAATAATATTTTAAATAAAAAAATCTAAAATTAAATGATTCCTTAATCTGTGTATATGGTACTCTCTAGTTTTTCGATGAGTAGCAGCGGCGAGTGCTCTCTGCTCTCCTTCAAATCCTTCAGAGAACAATCGTCGGAGAACTCGTTAGAAGATTGGTAACAATCCAGAGTTTTCCGGTTGCTCTTCCGGGCTTCACTGGTTTTACTTCTCCTTCTTTCGGTGTTTTGCTTACTTAACCTCTCTCCGGTGAGGCAACAAGTCGCCTCTGCTTTTGCTGCTTTCATCTGCGAGAGTTTCAACCACATCAAGGTGTACTTACGATGTAATTTCAAAAACAAATGAAGGAATTTTAGAGGAAGCAAATTACAGATCCCAAACAGCAACACCAATAATTACATTATCATCAACAAGAAGCTGTATACAGGAGGAAAAGTGACGCAAACTGTTTATTAGAGACAAGCGGAGGATACTTCTTTCCATCGTACGTTCCAATTTCGATGTCACCACCACAATCAAAGATTCCTCCATTAAATCCATAACCCCCTCCAACATTGATTTTCCGGCAACGAACTCATAATCCAGAAGGAGTATTGCCAACAACACGAGGCGAACAGGCGGAACAAGGGTCGATGTCCATGCCGACGATCTGCATGTCAGCACCTCCAATATATCGACACATTTCCATGGGCGAGCTGAGCTGTTGGCTTCTAGGTCCTTCCTCTTTTTGGGCCTAATGTCAAGCCCACTTTCCTTTTTCTCTCTGTTTTAAGTTGTAACCATATGTTGGTCAAGTCCAGATTTTTGGCTTTAATTTCGGTTTTAGTCTCGAAATTTCCAATCCTCACTCTTCATCTTTGGCGGCTGCACATCCTCTTTTTTACCGGTGGTTTTAAGTGTAGAGATTAAATCATTTCTGGTGAGTCTTTATCTTGGACTTCGACGATGTTGGTGTCTATTGAAGACAATGATTGTCGTTGAGGAAGATCTATAGACTTTCATGGCTGCAGTTTGGTCGGCTGTTCTTTTCATGGCGGTTTCCGGGACGTCTTCCAATCACAATTGCCGGAAGTTGCATGTTGGTGTAGCGAGACACATGGCTGAATCGTACTAATGATTACGGATAATGTTTCTCTGTTGTGTAATTGGGCCTGTGTTTTTAAATTATGTGTATTATTATAGTCCATTAAGCATATTGAATAAATTAGTTTTTTTTTGTCAACTCAAATAATATAAAATACTTTCGAAGTTTACAACATTGAAATATGTGCTAATTCTCTAATAGTACAAGCGAGAACATCAGCCTTATGATTCAAAGATCTTGGGATAATATGAAGTGAGAAGAAGTGAAACAGAGATTTTAACCTAACGTAGTCCTCTTAGTATGGTTGAAATGCTAGCCACTCATCTGGTTGCATCATGATCTTCACAATATCTACGTAGTCTGTCACAAATTCCACTTCTGATATATGTAGAGATATCAGAGATTCCATAGCCCATAAAAGAGCATCTACCTTTGAATGTAGAGCATATAGATTTCTCCTCACTCCATGAGCTCCACAATATTCTCTCTCAAAAGAGTCTGGAAAGTATATTCATCCTAGGCCCGAATGAACATCTGAGCTCTTCCAAGAGCCATGAACATAACATATGTAACCTGTAAAGCTCTAGTCGCTGAAAGATGGATGTGACTAAAGGGGTGCTTCAAAGATGGTATCGGAGGAACGGGTTGTTGTAAGACGGGATCTCTCATAGCATGTGTTCATTCTGACACGTCTGCTTGGGCTTGCAAGAGAATTTATCTAGGATCCTTATTAGTATTTGAAAAGAAATTATCGTTGCTCACCTTCCAGATATACCATATTAACCATGGAAAAATCTTAATATCTATCTTATTTGAGATTTGCCAAAAGAGATAGTCTAAATTATACTAAATAGACCGGCATGGAAAAATGTCAACAGTTGATGGTATACTAGCTGGTGGTTAATTGTTTTCATCCGCGCCACATTAGCTACATCATGTATCATAATTAATACCACAATGTTTTAGATTCTGTTTGACAGCAGTACATCATGATACTGCATGCCACATAAAATGTTTAATTTTATTGGGGCAATCAGTCTTCCAAATTTTGGCTTGTAATACCTTGAAATTTGGCCCAAAGTTCCCCACATCTAATAAAGAATTTTGTTCCTCGGTCTGATACCCTGATTTAACTGTGTAACAACCAGTCTTGGTATAATGTCATCCCCAGTAATCAGGTCTCGCCCTACGTGGTAGGGCGATCCCCAAGATTAACTGTACATCATCAGGAGAAATATATTGTCGTAATATAACCTCCCGCCATGTTCTTTTTTGTGAATCAATAAATTGGTCAACAGTGAAATATGGGTAGATGTTCGGACCTATACCACTAGTCGCTCTGGGGTAAACATCAGGGATCCAAGGGTCTTTCCATACCCTTGTTGATCTACCGTCTCTAATCTTTCTAATAATTTCTTTACTGACCAAAGCGCAACTCGAAGAGATACTTCGCCAACCATTGGATGGATTGGAATCCGACCTTGTTGTTAAAGGGCATTGATGTTTATAATATCGTCCTTTCATAACTTTTGCAAAAATTGAGTCTAAATAATCAATCAATCTCCATAATTGCTTTGCAAGGAGAGCCGAGTTGAACTCCTCCAAAGCACGGAAATCTAAGCCACCTTCTACTTTAGATTTACATAATTGTTTCCACTTCTTCCAGTGTATACCTTTAGAAGTTTTTGAATTTGACCACCAAAAATTTTGTTATTGCTGAATTTAGTTTCATAACAGTAGTATTTGGTAATCTATAAGATGACATGACATAGGTTGACAAAGCCGTAAGAACCAACTTAATAAGTTCTTCCTTACCTCCTTTTGACAGAAATTTTGAGGACCAACTATTGATCATGTTCTGTAATTTCTCCCTTATAAAAACAAAACTTTTGTTTTAGCACCACCAATATTTTCTGGAATGCCTAAATAGGAACCCATACCATCAATCTGATGAATGCCCAAAATTCGATGAATAATCATCTTGTCCATCTCAGGAACCGAGTGACCATATTGAATAGATGATTTCTGGAAATTTATTTGTTGTCCAAACACCAACTCATACTCAGGTAATATTTTTAGGATTTGAGATGTTTTTTATTTTGAAGCTTTACAAAAGAATAGGCTGTCATCACCAAATAAAAGGTGAGAAATCGTTGGACTTCCTCGCGCAATAGTAATCTAGTGATTTTTCTATCTTGTTTTGCTTTCTGGAGTTTCAATACAAGAACCTCTGTACATAAAATAAAAATGTAAGAGGACAGAGGGTCACCCTGTCTTAGTCCACGTTTAGGAATAATTTTTCCATTTGGGACACCATTTAAAAGAACTGAGTATTCCACACTTGTAATGCAATGCATAGTACATCTAATCCATTGGTCATTGAATCTAAATTTTCGGAGCAGGCATTCGATAAAATTCCACTCTACTCTGTCATAGGCCCTACTCATATCAGTTTTAATAGCCATAAACTTTTCTTTCATCGATTTATTCGGCGTAAAGCATGAAACATTTCTTGGGCAATCATAATATTATCCGAAATAAGCCTCCCAGCAACAAAAACTGATTGAGTCTCGGAAACGAGTTTCGGGAGCACTCTTTTAAATCTTTGACATAAGACTTTCGAGATTATCTTATAGTCTACATTACATAAGCTAATCGGTCGAAACACAGTTATTTTGGTTGGTCTCGCTATCTTCGGAATTAAACAAATATTTGTTTTATTTAGACATTATTCAAAGGTTTCGGAGACCAAAAATTCATTAACAACTTGAATGATATCATGTTTGACCACCTCCCATGATTTCTGGAAGAAAAGGGCTGTCATACCATATGGACCTGGATCCATGAGAAAAAGAGCCTTCTTGACCTCTTCTTCCGTTGCCATTCCCAATAACATTTGATTATCCAAATAACTTAATTTTGGTTCAATATCCAATAAGGTATCCATATCACATGCTCTACCACTTGTGGAAAAAAGTTCTGAGAAATATTCAGAAGCTTCCCCAATTATTGCCTCATCACTAGTTACCCATTTTCCATCATTATCCACGAGACCAATTATCCTATTTCGCGCATGCCTTTGTTTAGTTTGGGTGTGGAAATATTTTGTATTTTCATCTCCCTCCTTCAGCCATTTGTTTCGGCTTTTTTGTTTTCCAATATAATTCTTCATCAGCATAAGCTTGTTTTAAATGAAGTTTAGCCTCGGTAATTAGCTCTGTACTAGTAGAGTTATCATTTTGTTGATCTTCTACTTTCTTCAATAGTTCATTAAGCCTTTGTTTCCCTGGTGGGACATTCTTGTGGCGCCAATATGAGATATCACTTCTATACAGTTTTATTTTACTAGTAAACGAGACTCTACGTCGACATGAAACACCTTTCCAGCTTCTCTCCATTGTTTCCTGAAAACCGGGTTTCCCAATCCACCTTCTATCGAAGATGATATGGGGTTTTCGTTGGACCAGTTGGTCATTGAATCGTCCTATAATGGGTTTGTGATCATAACCAATCATATCTAGATATTTAACCTTAGAAAGCGGGAACAAGTCATGCCACTCTCCATTACCGAAGCCTTTGTCCAGGATACACCAAATAATGCCATTATTCTAAACCCCTCTCCATGAGCAAGAGTTTCCAAGTTTCGAAAATTCCACAAGGCCATAGTTCTAAATCATTAAATTAAAAGAGACAAAGGATTTTGCATATATAAGGGGACCTCCTTGTTTCTCGTGATTTCTGGAGAGTTCATTGAAATCGCCAATCACTAACCATGGTTCAATCCGACTAATGCCCATTCAGGTTATTCTTTCCCATTCATTATCTCTCAATCTTTGATTTGGTTCACCATAAAGAAATTTTATTTTTATACTTTTACCCCTAAAAACCATGGTTATATCAATCATATTTTTGTCCTTATAATTCAAAACAACATTATAGTCATTAGAATAGAGTAATGCCAAATCACTACTTAATCCAATTGGATCAACGGTATCATCATATTATAACCTAAATGAGATTGTATTTTCTCCATAAACAAAATATTATTCTTGGTTTCAGATAAAAACAAAAAAGAGGGTTTATGTTTTTTCCAAATATCCCTAAGAAAGCTTATTGTAATATGATTGCCAACACCTTGACAATTCCAACATGAAGGTTTTATCATAAAAAAATCTAAGCATTGGTGGAGCTCTTGCCTAGCTCTTTCTTCTTCCCAATCTTGGCCTTAGGGTTCTTAGGTTGTGGGGACATAGCAGCAAAAGACATCATCTTACGGTAGCTAACCCCTCGGAGTGGAGTTGACTGTTTTGGTAATGGTGGTTTCATATTTTTATAAGCTTTTGCTTGAGCTTCCTTTAGCTCTAACGCTTTATAGAAGTCTTCCACGTTGGTACAACTTTCTGCCAGCTTAATATGGTCCTCCTCTGTCATTACATCATCATCCTGAGATTCCTCTTGAATTTCCAGTGAGCCTAGAGCTGTTGTTGCTACCAAATCTGTTTCTGAAATGGATTGAGAAACATGCATCTTAGTCATCTTAATAGCATTATCTTCATTAAGGAGATCATCACTCTGAAGTTCCTCCTCTGTCATCGAGAACATAGTGCCATCGGCTGATTGTACAGATATCTCATTGTTCATGTTAACATTGGACAATTCTGGAAGGATATCCTTTTCGTGTTTTTAGAGGAGGTTGAACCCTCCTGCTTAGAACCAGACGAGTGTCTGTTGTCAACAAATGGGGGTGAACCAATAAAGGGGGCCGTCATAAATACATCAGTTTTGCATTTCTCTGGCGATGCATCCGAGGTCTATAAAGTTCTCTTTGAAACTAAGGCGTTGTCATCATCAACAAAATTAGTAATAGCCACATTTTCCATAGATAATATACTCGGGGGTTTTTCCTTGATCTTCCTCGAGAGGTTGCTATTCCTAAAGCTGAAGAAGTGCTGCCTTAATTCACAGCCCCCTTGTAGCTCTGAAACCTTGTTGTATGCGCTTTCTTATCATGCTCAACTCTATCCACTTCTCTTATGGCTTTCTTAGCTTTATAGCACCAAGTTGCATCATGTGTCAATCTGTAGCATAAGGAGAAATAACCCTCTAGATTCTCATACTCAATCATGACATGAGATTCTTGACCCTCAACACATTCAAGAGAGGTTGAGAAGATAAGCAGCTTGGTGCATGGGAATTCCAGCCTCACACGTCCTCTCTCCACATCAATGGCAATAACATCTCCTAATGATTGTCCAATCAGACGATAAATTTCCTCCACTCTGAATTCAAATGGAATTCCAGTCATCGTTGTTGAAAATACTATCTTGCTTGGGTAATCTGCATAGGCCAGAGGTTGCCACTTTGCATACGCCACCATCCAATGATCAAAACGCGTAAAGCCATATCTGAGTACCTCTGCTCTGTCCTTCTCAGATTGGAACTTAAATTGAAACTGGCCGTTTCCAAGGTTGAGACCACTAATGCGCCTTTCCATATTCCAGAAGTGTGGCATCATGTAAAGAAAGGAGTTAACATCTTGTGCTAAGGGATTTAAGCACCTCCCAATCAAAACACGAATGCCTCTTGCCACCTAGGTTGAATTGTCAATATGAAGAGCTTTGAGTTTCAATCAACGTGGAGGAGATCGAGATTCATCGATCGCCTTGCCAGCATTAAGTTGAGACATCTTTGGTTCAAATAGTACCTCGAAGAGAATAGAAAGAAAGAAGGTTATTTCTAACCACGAAAGCAAAGTTTGAGTTGGAGAAAACATATGCTTAGTGAAAGGAAATGCGAATCTGAAATATATAGATACAATAGCAATCAACCTTAGAATGCCATGAATTCAAGATTCTGTCAAACATGACATAATTAAAGCTCATAGGACAACATGGGCACCAAACATAATTAATCAGAGATATCGAGAGGTGTGGGTTTAAAATCAAAACATAATATCAAACAGATTCTAACGAATCAAAGTGATACTAATAATAGCTAAATAATTCAAAAGTAAATGGTTCACCAGAACTATTGTCCATGACCAAAAAGAATAAAATGAAATACTCATATCCAAGAAGTAATAATTCCGATTACATTTAGATATAAGATCATTGGCTTTACCCATTAGGATTTCATTGATTTGACATACTTTAAGAGATGGACGTATCCGCCAAAATATTGGTGGAGATTGAGAAATTGAAAGAAATCCAAAAGCGATTGAACAAATATCAATTCGCATGTATTCTTCAGATCTAGATTCCATAACACAAACATCAGAAACATATTGCGATAATTAAATAAGGATCTGTTCACAGATTCGAGAGTACTGGTTGGTAACAAATCTGTATTGAAGTAAGTCATAGATGCGACATAGAGGAAGAGAATCGAAAGGATTTACCTTATCAACCTGAATCAGAAGGATCTTGAGTTGTAGATCTGTGAAATCTCTTGGACATAGATATAAATTATATCAAAATCGATATCTTTGTAATTGGGGATACCGGTTGCAAATCTCATTATAACATATTAGAATTCAAAGATCCGCATCATAGGAACATCGTAAGAGCAAAATAGAATCTTCAAACATTGCTGATGGGTCATCGTCTTTCATCGCTATTGGAATCGTCCATTTTGTATTGAATAAATAAGTGACGGTAAAAAAAAATTTGTGCATAAAAATCTTAGACATCATCTATTATAAATAAAAAGAGTATACTATAGTTTGGTCGTTACTATTGTCGTTATTCAAATGTTTGTACTTTAAATACATTCAAAAATATTGTAAATTTTAATAAAACGAAAAATTCAAATAGTATTTATAAATAATATAACTAATAAGACATAATTTTACAAAAACAAAAGAAATCTATTAATATTAATATTCGTCCTCAAAAAATCCTGTAAATTGGTTACTATAATAAGAACAAAATAAATTGAAGGGCAACCTATCATCGTTACTGTCTGAATTACATTATTTTGGTGTATTGGTCCTTTGCAATAGCTTAATCCATAAAAGAGTAAATCGAGAAGATACGAAGAAAAATATCAGTAGTAATCAAATCATGATACATTTAATTTGATCAAAAAACATGATTAAAATAAAGTAAAAAGATGACATGACATAAAATAGAGGAGAGAGAGTAAAACAGAAGAGAGAACCTAAAAAAGAGGAGAGAGAGTAAAAAAATGAGAGAGAGTAAAAAATAGGAGAGAAAGTAGAAAAGAGGAGAGAGAGTAAAAAGAAGAGAGAAAAAGTAAAAAAGAGGAAAGAGAGTAAAAAGAGGAGAGAGAGTAAAAAAAGAGGAGAGAAAGTAAAAAAGAAGAAAGAGAGAGTAAAAAAGAGGAAAGAGAGTAAAAAAGAGAGAGAGTAAAAAAGAGGAAAGAGAGTAAAAAAGAGGAGAGAGAGTAAAAAAGAAAAGAGAAAGAGTAAAAAATAGGAGAGAGAGTAAAAAGAGGAGAGAGAGTAAAAAGAAGAGAGATAGTAAAAAATAGGAGAGAGCGTAAAACAGAAGAGAGAGCGTAAAAAATTGGAGAGAGAGTAAAAAGAGGAGAGAGAGTAAAAAATAGGAGAGAGAGTAAAAAAGAGGAGAGAGAGTAAAAAAGAAGAGAGAGAGTAAAAAAGAAGAGAGAGAGTAAAAAATAGAAGAGAGAATAAAAAATAAAAGAGAGAGTAAAAAATAGGAGAGAGAGTAAAAAAGAAGAGAGCGTAAAATATAGGAGAGAGAGTAAAAAAAATTTTTTTTATGAACTCCATCTACGTCCAATTGCTTCTTACAAACATATTTAGAAATTTAAACTAAGTTGAGATGCTCCATCCAGCATGTCCATCCGAATGATGCAGAATTATGCATTTAAACGAACAACAGTTTATATCTCCATCCAAATGGAACATCTGGATATACAAACGAACACCACCACAATCAAAGTCGAAAGGAATGTAAATAAACGCCGAACATAAGGAGAGCGAAAAGTCCTAAAGTATATGTTTACTTCTGAACTGACGGAAATCGAAGTGTTGGAAGAACTATTAAATATTTTTAAAAATATTTAGAAAATAATTAAGCTGACGTTTAAGAGAGGAAGAAGTGGAGAATCTATGCTGATGTGGCAGTATTTGGAGAAGTTCTGTGAAACTTAAAAAAACTGATGTAGATGTCTTAAAAAAACTTTAAAAAACCACAAATAAGTAATTTTAAGTAATGATTAGTAAGAACGCAGTGAACTGCAAGCTATTTTATATGTTAAGTTTTTATTAAAAACAGAAAATAGCAAAAATTAAAATTAAATATAAAAATAAATGATTACAACTAAAAATCTAAAAACAAAAAGATTAAACAAAAACATGAAAGACAACTAGAAGATAAATTTGGTCTCTTCTTAAAATTGGACCAAACAGCAAATTTACAAAAGCTTTATAAAATAAAATAACAAAATTTAGAGTTGTATACACACAATATATAAACGTTGGTCTCACTATAATAAAATACAGAAAAAATAAAAATATATTGAATAATTCAAGAATTCATGATTACCTGAGTATAAGCTATCACTACAAACAAAACTGAGTTAAGATTATGATATTTATTTTCTATAAATATTGTAAATTTATTCATTTTTATTTTATAAGAACAAAATTTAATTTTAAATTAGATTTTTGATTCTTTAATATCCCATTTCTTACCAACAAATTATATCTTTGGAATATTTTAATTGAAAATTTAAGATAAATTTAGAATGTTTTAATGGATTTGAAAACTATCAATTAAAGGAAAATGTTTGAGTTAATCCCTCAAATATATCTACGTTCATTAATATATTTGTTAAATAAATAAATAAATAAAAACCTTCACAGTGCAAATTCTTTATAATGCAGCGTTACACAAGTTTTATTTAAAGTAGCAGTTACTCTTGAATGATACACGTGTGTGTGACGAAATTATCAATAAAAGTTGATTGGCTGCGTTAAGCGCTGTGTCAACGCAACAACCCTCTAAACGTCATTCCAGTCACACTTTTAGTATATATATATTGGTTGAAGGATATATTAGGTAAATAAAATAAAATAGAACATAATATTTTAACTATACACAACTCGAACAATATTATTATTAATTAATATTGATTGAAGGAAAAATTAAGTAAATAACATAAAATAGAGTTGATCATGAGGTCATTGAAACTAATGTAAAGGAATTTTTCCTCCTTTTTACTTATTTTTTTATAACCAAAAAAATATGAATTTTTTTGCTCTTTATTTCCTCCTTTGAACTTTTCTAAATTTTGTGAAAAATCATCAACTTTTCTCCATTACCCATAATAATACATATGTAACTAAATCTGAAAACCGTTTATTACGCATTTTATTAGCGGTTTAATTTTGTGTTTAGGGAAAAAAAAAATCGTTTTAGTTGATGAATTTGTTAACCAAAATGACAAAAACAACATCGTTTTTGAAGATTCTGTGCTATGTAGGAAGTGAAAAAGAGAGATTGCACAAACTTTGAGGAGACATGAGAAGCAGAGCTCAAGGTCCTTCCATGGAAAATGAATCAGAAAGCTAACAAAAGTGCAACAACGAAGAAAAGCGTGTTTTGTTTTTGATTTTGTTTTAAAATCGAAAACGATCTCGTTTTGGTTAACAAATTCATCAATTAAAATGACATTGTTTTGTCCCTAAACGCAAAATGAAACCACTGATAAAACGCATAACAAACGCTTTTCAGATTTAATTGCATATGTATTATTATGAGTAATGGAAAAAAGTTGATGATTTTTCATA
The DNA here is from genome assembly GCA_963920545.1 of Lepidium didymum. Classification (NCBI taxonomy): domain Eukaryota; kingdom Viridiplantae; phylum Streptophyta; class Magnoliopsida; order Brassicales; family Brassicaceae; genus Lepidium; species Lepidium didymum. The sequence goes on along the minus strand of OY986991.1, from coordinate 11,598,849 downwards.
AAGTTTGAAAAAATTCATGGCAAGAAACAAAGAGCCAAAAAAGTTCATTTTTTTTGGTGAAAAAAGGTAAGTAATGGGGTAAAATTCATTGACCCTTGAAGCTATGTATGAACTTTGGAAGAGGTGCTTGGTGGTGAAAGTGTTACGGAGGAACATGAATGTGGACATGTTAAATAAGAAGTTTTGAGAGATTTGGATGCGTGTGGATCCTTTGTTGTTCTTAATTTTTTGAGACATTTTAATTTGGTTCAGTTTGATGAAGAATCTGATTATATTGATGCCTTGACCCTCCTTGGAAGATTTTTGGGAGTATCTTTTGATGCAAGTTTGGTCTCCAGGCTTTGATCCTTTGTGTGATGATATCACGACTACTCCTGTGTGGGTTCCTATATCCGATCTTCCCTTTTATCTCTATCATCAGGATTCTGTTGGGTATTCAGGGTTGTTTGGGAAACCATCTACGTGTGGATAGTACAACTCTGAGTTTTCAGAGAGGGATGTTTACTCGTATTTGTGTTGAAGTGGATCTAGCTAAGCCTCTCAAGGGGTTAGTTACTTTAAATGGTGACCGTTACCTGGTGTCGTATGAGGGGCTTGCTAGTATTTATTCAAGATGTAGTATTTATGGCTATTTGATGCATTCTTGTCCTTCCGTGTTACAGGAGAAAGTAATAGCTTCATTTTATCCTGCTATTCCTTCTTCTGTTGCTCATGCTTCTGGTGTGGATGATTGCTTTGTGCAAGCCAAGTGGTCAGCGAAAAAAACATCTGCTTCTACCCATAAGAGTTGTTCTTAAGCGGGAGAGTCTAATGTCACGATAAGATCGGCTCTCCGTGAAATCCAGGGGAAAGGGTCTTCTTTGAGTAACTCTCAATTCAATCTTTTTGCCAAACTTTCAATAGAATATGTCACATGAGGTGTTGTGGGTAATGTTGTTGAGCATGTGAATAAGGTGAATGTTCAGGTTGCTACTAAAAATATATCTCAACCTTTGAGAAGGAAGGTTTTCAGCGCGGGTCCTGGCACCCATGTGGTGAGTATCCCGAAAATCTCTAACCAATTAGGTGGAAAGGAGAGAATATAGGACAGAGAAACAAGTGGGTTGTTTGAAATCTAAGTCTAAGTAAACGATGCCCCAGCCAGCTACGGGATTGGTATTTGGTCCAAAGAGAGGTGAGGTTGAGTTATCTTCCTTGGGTAAAAAAATTATAGGTTGAAAGTGATGACTGCGGGAGGACATGTGTGTTTCGTGTAGAAGAGTTTAATGTTATGGATACAAGTGTGTTCTTAATCGTTTATCCAGTCGTGTGATTCTCATGTGGTTGTGCCAGATCGTTCGGTTTTACAGCCCTCTGCTTTGAGTTGTGATGTGAACAACAATTTTGTTATTCCTTTAAGTGACACGAGTACATACCTGATAAATCCGACTAGTGTTGAATTGGGAGAGGTTACAAACTTAGTTGTTGCATCTGGAATGAGTACTTCGTCTTCGCTGACCCTTCGTGGGAGTGGTAGTGCAGGTCTGGCTGATGCACGAAGATCCGCCCGGTACTTCTTTTTTCCCTATATTATTATCTTATGATGAATATCTTATTCTGGAATTACTAGGGGGCAAATAAACCCAACTTCAGACATTATGTTCGTTACATTCTAAAAAAGAATCAAGTGGATGTTTTAGCTCTCTTTTAGACTCATATCACCGACACCTAAACCAATTAAAACATCACGTACAAAGTTCCAAACATCCCTCTCATAAGCATGATCAACTCTACAAAGATGAGTCCAATCCTTTTCTAACATTATATTAACTTACCTTTACTAGACCAACACTTATCAATTATGTCAATTTACAATTCAAGTAGAAAATAAATTGAATATACACATTACCGCATAATTAACAATGACATTGTACAAAAATTCAGTATTGTAATCAGACAGTAAATTGAGCATAAAAACAAATTATGACATAACATTTTCATAATTTAATCTATATCGAATTTTTATTCAACTCAGCAAACAATAATACTAACATAAACATAAAGAAATTTGTATTGATAGTAACAGAAACATATTCATGATCCAACATATATCAACATATTCATAATCAAACACTAACATGAACATCAATCTGTATACCAGAGTAACTCAAACAAGTTAGTTTGACCAAACAAAGTCATAGTCCAACCTATATCAACTAATAAAAGGATTACAACAAACAAACGTTAAACAAAATCAAAGAAATATGAAAATGTTATCTTTCTGTATAATTTATTATAAAACTATAGCCAATACTAACATAGATTACAAACAAACATTCACAGATGAAGAAATCTACTCAAGTTACTCAATATATACATAGTTCTACTCAATCTTTACATATCTACCAAGAAATCTACAAAAACGTTGGATTACACTAATATGTCAAATAATCTAAAAGAAATTAACCATGCATATGTTAAGGACATATAGAACTTACACGAACTGCTTTCAAACCTCTTCATGAACCTTACAAATCCTCCTCAATTCAAAATTTGTTAACCTCACAAAAAGTAAAACAAAACCAAATACTCAAATCGTAACCTAGGTGAAAAGTAGCTTAGAATTTGAGAAAATAAGAGCAGTAAATTGATTTGGTACTCCAAGCTCTTCGATGGTGTTAGACAACAAGACGAGATCTCTGAGATTTCGCCGATGAGGGAAACTTCATTTGAGAAATTTGTGAAGCAAAAGGGGGAAATCAATTTCTTAGATTTCTGTAAGAGAAAATCAATTACTCGAATCTGAGTTTTGTGTTAATGGTTGTATCAAAACGACGAGTTTTACTCAAAAATTCCCAAATCAAATAGCTAACCCTAATTTCTCTCCACTCTTCTCTATTTCTTCGATCTCTTCTCTCTTTCTCTCATCTCTTTCTATCATCTCTTTATTTGTTCTCTTCGCTCTTTCTTCTCTGTCTCTCCAACCATCTCGATTTTTTTTGACTATCTGTAATTCGGTTCTCTGTGGTTTGTCTCTTCTTTTACAGTAACATGAGTTCGATATCAGAGAGCTCCAATGGTGACAAACATGGAATTCACGTGCAGTGTGGATGTGGTGCTGAGGTCAAGAAGTACACATCAAAGACACATGAAAATCTTGGGCATCCCTTCTTTGGATGTTCCACAATGAAGAAGGTAAAATTTATGAAACACTGAGATTTTTGTATTTGAATTTGAGTGTTTTTGCCAAATGTAGGGCCACCTTTTTAAGTGGGTAGAGGAAGCAATGCTTGTGAAAATCGAAGATATGAGCTCAAAGATTCATATGGTTGAGGGTTTAAGATCAACAGTTAATGCCATTGAGAATGAGCTAAATAAGCTTAAAACAGAGATTGATGTTACAAAGGAGATGGTGTATGAGCTGTACAAAAACGGATTGGAAGGGAGAAGAGAGTTGTAGATGAATAAGATTCTCTATATATCTTGTTTTTGTATAATTTTAATTGCAAAATTTTTCTTCTAATTGGATGATGTTGATGTCGTTAGTGGCAGTTGAAGTAGTATGTATTGGCTGTAATTGATGATTTTGTTGTGTTTTATGAATTTGGTTTTAAATATGTCTACATCAACAACGATTCAATTTGAATATCTTTTAATTCAGTTTTTGTTAATATGATGATGATCAACAATTTAATTAGTTTTGGCTTTGAAGTTGAACTGAGTTTTCATGATTTTGGTGGTAATCATGCTGCTGCAATTTCATAACTGAATTGATATCTGAAACTCAATTTTCATAAGTGAATTTCATAAGACATGCTGCAATTTCATAAGTGAATTTCATAAGACCTGTTATAAAAAATCGATTAATAAAGGTGTGAAATTAAGCATCACAACTTAAGGTCTTACATAAAACATCAAAAGCAAAAGATAGAGGTCTATGAAAGTAAACATCAAAAGCAAAAAACCATCTTAAACATAAACATCAGAAGTCTAAAACCATCTTAAACTTGTGAGCCTTCGGCTTGTGAAGTTCCGGCTTGTGAACAGATTATTTGTGATCCACTAATTTGTGAACCTCCGGCTTGTGAAATTCCTCCTTGTGTTACAGGCTATATAAACATAAAAATGGTGTCATAGTTGTAAATACAGAGAAGAATAGAGAATTAACTTGAACAAGCAACTTACTGGAATTTTTCTTGGACATCCTCTACGTCTTTTGGCTATAGGCTCTCGTTGTTGATTTGAACAAGTAGCCTTGTTGTGGCCCTCTTCTTGACATTTAGAACATGTCATAACCCGATGTCCTCGGCCTAACTTAGACTTGTTACCTTTCGATGTAGACTCATTTTGTCCTTTGCATCTGGCATAGTTGCTTGGTCTCCCACTCTTGCCTATTCTATTTGGTGGTGGTAACACGGGCAATCCGTTGACCCTCGGCCATAACTTCATCCCTTGGACAGGCTTAATATCGTGTTCATAGTGTGCTACCAATTACGGGTTGTGAAATACTCATATGCAAAATCTTCAACCCTTTGTCTTTTGGCTATTATAACATATGCAGCATGTTCACATGGAATGCCATTGAGCTGCCATTTCCCACAACCACATGTTCTTAACCTCATTTCAACCCGATAAGAACAACCATGAACCTCAACCTCATGCATATCACCCGTGGAAATGAATATCACACAATCCCTAGACTTTTCTGTTGCAACGTCGATCTCAGCATGCACATTTTTAGTGAACCGAGTTCTCAACTATGTGAAATGATACATCTTCGAGCAGTTCTAACCATACATTGTCGTCTTATATCTTCTAACAAGTCTAAAAGTGGTTTTCTGCTAGCTTCTCGTATAGTTCTATTGAATGATTCACAATTATTATTCAAATTGTCATTACAATAGGAACCAACCTTGAAGAAAGCTCGTGACCATGAAGGTGGATTGAGCTTTAGAAGTGCATCGTAAGCCTCTTGACTACACTGCTTCAATGCTTCTAAGTTATTAGCATAGTCTCCCATTGTATAACTTCTTGCTATTTTCCAGAATATCCTCTCCATTTGCATGTCATAACTATCTCTTTTCCAATTTCCTAGAATGTGTCTTGCACACATTCTATGTTCAGCCTCTGGAAGCTGAGTATGAACAGCCTTTACCAGCCCCTGAAACAATACAAAAAACAGAGCAAAACATCAAAACAACAGAACTTAGTGTTAGTACAAAACAGAAGTAAAGGAAACTACCTTTTGTTTATCAGAAAATGATAGTGTACTCTTTTCCATCACCAATTCATAGGTCAACCTTCAAATGATTCACAAATCAATCTCAATTGACAACGTTTTTAATCTCAACCACTGCCCAAGCTATTGGTATGATTCTGTTATCACCATCTCTCCATACTGCCGCAAGCAACTGTCCTTTCACATCCCACTTCAAGAACGCACCATCAAATCCTATGATTGGCCGACAATAAGATTTTCAAGCATTTCTTTGTGCCTCAAAACATATGTAAATTCGATGAAACCTCTGTAAACTTCCTGGTGCTGCACCTGGAGTAGTTTCAATATCAATAATGGTTCCTTTATTGGTTCGGTGAAGCTCAGCTTCATAATCCCAAATACGAGAAAAATGTGCTTAATGACATTTTCTCATCTCCTTCATGATCCTAGTCTTGGCTTTCCGACACTGTTCAACACTAACATGCAGATTGTAACTCCTCAATATCTCAGCTGCCATAGCTACTGCTGTCAACTTAGGATCTAACCGCAATCTATTCTCATACAACTAAGCAATGGTTGAACTCTTCAACAGCTTAGAGTACCCAGACTTACTACAAATATGTTTACTCTTATAGACCTTAATTTGCAACTTGTGTTTGATCTTCTCATATGAGCAATACACTCTCCAAGAACAATCTTGATCTGAGCATATCACACATAATCTCTTTTGCGTTGACATGTACAATTTAATGTCAAACCCGTTTTTAAGAGAGTACCTCAATAGTGCAAGCTTAAATTCTGCAGCAGATCAAAAGGTTTTACCCAGCACAATAATCTCATCTTCACTTTGTGAATCTTCCTGTTCTTGTTGTTCTCTCATGTGTTCTTCCTCGTCGTTTTCACTAAATGACCATTTCCCTTGAATTTTGTCATCTCTCCACACTTCATCACCGCTATCATCACTCTCTGCTTCATAATTTTCGTTGACTAAATGTCCAAATTGAGTAGATAGAAACAACGATGCATCTTATTTCACAGGTACAATCTCATTCCCAACCTCATTAATATCTTCATCTTTATCTATTTCTTCGTTCAAATCGTACTCTTGTTCATTATCGCCCACTTCTTCTTCACCTTCTTCATCACCCAAATTGTCCTCTACTTTATTGGTCTCGACATCTTCTAATTCACGGTTTTCAAACCTTTTTCTTTTGGCTTTGTTCTTCATCGGCATCTCAATCTCACACAATCCCTCTAAAGTTCACGATTGCTCAATCTCTGATTTTTTGATTTCGTGAGTAGGGTTTACAGAAATTGGGGATCAATTTTGTTTTTGATAGACTTAACCCACATATGACAAAACTCGTCATTTTGATACAGCCATTAACAGGCCAATTAACTTGAACTAAACTCCATTTAACAAAGATTAATTTTCTGTAATGTTGACTAAATTGGATATCAAAACGGTTAGGTCAACACTTTGTCGTGATTTTTTTGGCAAATAAAAAAGTTTGGTATTTTTTCCGCAAAAAAGGGAAAGTTCAGTATTTTACTAACCATTTTCTCGTATATCCTTCCTAACATGCGTCTCGAGCTTATCCCTTTGGTCGTGGATACAGTAACGGGTGCTAGAGACCGCATATCTTGAGGTCTAAGTCTTGATGGCTGTTTCTCTGTGAGCTCGGCTTATTGATCCCCCACCACTAATTTCTCTCCTCGACCTAATTTGTAGATCTTTTATGATCATATTTTGAAAGCTTGTGTGCCAGAGAGAGTAAAGACCTTATTTTGGCTCGTATCACACCAATCGGTAATGGCTAATGTCGAGCGTCATCATCAATTTATCAAGCCTATAGCTATGAAGATAAATCTTGGTTGCACGTGCTACAGGACTGTCTGTCAATTCATGGAATTTTGTCTCCTATCGTTCCTACCCGACTTTGATCAATCCTTGTTGGAATGAATTTTTACTAATCTTAGCGATATGGATCATGTCCTTGGGAGTATGTGGGCTTCAATTTTTGTGTTAACGGTGTGGTGGGCTTGGAAATAGAGGTGCGGCTATGTGTTTGGCATCATTGGTCGATGTCGGGACTGAGTCTGTTTCCTTTTGGATTTGGGGAAGGAGGTACACCTTTCCTTTGAGGTGTTTCACGAGTCGTCGAGAGCCCCACCACAAAAGTTTAGATATATGTCTCTTGGTTGGTACCTTCATAAGGATGGTTTAAAGTGAATATTGATGGTGTGTCACGAGGAAATCTAGGGGGTGCAGCAGTAAGGGTGTTATGTGATGGCTTTGCAGTTTATTTGGGAATTTGTTCGACACCTACGGCTGAGTTATGAGGAGTTTACTACGGGTTCTACATAGTTTGGGGTGAGGGCGTCTCTCGGTTAAAGCTTGAGTTGATTCTGAGGTGGTGGCGGGTTTTTTAACGACAAGGTTGGAGGCTTCGCATCCATTGTCTTTTCTAGTACAATTGTGTTATGGCTTTTTATTTAGTTACTAGGTTGTCTGTGTCTCACACGCTTACATGGAAGGTAAACATCTTGCGGATGGTTTAGCGAACTATGTTTTTTCCTTATAGTTAGGTCTCATCCTTTAGTTTTGAGTCCGCCTGAGGTCTCTTTTCTTGTTTCTCATGACATTCAAGGTACTACGATTCTCTGTAGCGTTGTGATTTGATTTTTGATTCTTTAATAAACCTGGGAGGTCTTTTTCTCCGTTTTCCGACAAAAAAAACATAGAATAGAAAACTACTTAAGTAAATGGTAATAGAAAACTACTAAAATTAGTTATCTCACTATGGTCGACATTGTTCAGATACTAAGCCAACCATCTAAAAGTTAAACAAAACTAACATTCCTTCTTTTGGAGACATGAACATTTAAGACCATCTCTAATGATTAATGAATGTGTTGAAAAAATAATTCAGTAGTTAAATTTGCTCTAATAAAAATGTTGAAAAGAATGTTAAATGTGATGTGGATTAAATTGTGTTGAATTTATTCAACATGTTAAATAAATAAAAAAGTCCACTTTGCCATGTGTCATTGTCTCATTAGTTATTTAAATGTTTGAGATTTTTATTTTATCTTACTTATTTAAAATCATTTATCTTATGATAAAATATTTTTTAGAAATATAAAAATTTGTTATTTTTTGTATTCTATAAAAGAGAGTTGGATCTTTAAATTTGGACAAAAAATAGTCTTTTTCTCTACAAAATTTCAATATTCTCCTTCCGAAAAATTATCTTTTAGAGTTTTTAGCATATTTTGTTTGAAATGGATCCCAACAATTATCGTTTTAACACTCAAAATTCTTCTAATTATCCTTTTTTCTTTGGGCTTATCTAAACCCTAACAATCAACAAGTTCAATATCAAATTTCCAACCCACCACACCCTCAAAATGTACCAAATTATGGGTGTTCATCAAATTTCACAATGCCATCAACTTTTTCAAATTATCATCCATATTATGGATCAACGATGTCATATTAATCTCAGCCAACCGAATTTCCAGAATTTTTAACACAAATAGCTCTTGGTGGCATGAGTGGTGCTAATGAAACCATTGCAACTGAACAAAATTTATTGCTACTAAGTGGGTGGATCAAATATGGAACATACAGTATTGTCGAAAGAAACAAAAAAAGTGAAGCATATTGGGGCAAAATTGTTGAGTACTGTAATAAGGATTGCTTATTTCATCCTCCTCGTGACGGTGCTTCATGTTGAAACCACTATAACTATATCACCAAAATATTAGGTAAATGGATTGGGGCTTGTGATAATGCTAAGCGTATGCAACAAAGCGGGTGGTCATAAAATGATGTATTAACAAAGGCACATGAATTCTATTCAAGTGGTAAGAATGGTCAATTTAATTTAATGTCATAATGGCACGATGTCCTTGATCAACCACGTTATGATAGTCAAGTAGGAGGAAATATTGGTTCTAGAAGTAGTGGATCTAAGAGAGCCTATGATAGTGATGCAATTGATTCAAACTCTATAGGATCCATTGTTCGTCCAATATGAAGGGAAGCAACTAAAAAAAGGTAAAAACAAAGGCAAGGAGCAGCTTTGGAAGTAGTGAACAAAGAGTGGACTGAATTCAAATAACTCAAGGAGAAAAAGTTGGAACGGTTGGACAAAATATCCTTGGCACAAGAGGAGACAAACCAATTAATGAAAGAACAGACTCATGCTAAGAAGATGAAGATGTTTATAAAGCTGAGTTCAAAGGAGCATCTCGATGACCAAAGCAAAAAACTATTGAATATTAAGTCTCGAGCTATTTGGAAATTAAATGATTGTCGCTTTCAAGTTTATATTTGTGTGTTTGTTTGTTAAGTTAAGTGTTTATTAAATCAGCTTTATGTGGGGTTTCAGTTTATTTGGGTGTTTGTGTGTTACGAGCAATGTTTATAAGATTCTTACAAGGTTTTACAAAACATTTATAAGATTTTACATAGGTTTTACAAAAAATTTATAAGATATAAACCAACTTATAAAGGTTTAAAGACAATTAATATGATATTAACCAACTTATAAGGTTATTCAAAAGTTTTATAAGGTTTTACAAGGTCTTACAAAAAAAATTATAAGGTTTCTACAATATTTTAATATGGTTTTTACAACTTATAAAGTGTTACAAAGATATAAACATATATGTTAATACTTTTAAAAGAAAAGTTGTATTTATTTTCATGTAGTTGTATGTTAAATTATTGTCATTTTCAACTTTATTTTCGTGTGGTTGTATGTTAAGTGCTAATGACTTTCAACTTTATTTTCATGTAGATGTATGTTAAGCACGTGTCATTTTTAAATTTATTTTCCTGTGGATGTATGTTAAGTGCTACTCATTTTCAACTTTATTTCATGTGGTTGTGTGTTAAGTGTTTGTCACTTTCACCTTTATTTCATGTAGTTGAGTGTTAAGTAATTATCACTTTCACCTTTATTTCATGTGGTTGTGTGTTAAGTAATTGTCACTTTTACTTTTATTTCATGTGGTTGTATGTTAAGTGGTTGTCACTTTCACCTTTATTTTTGTATTTATGTGTAAAATGTTTGAAAATATATATTATATATTTTATCTTCAAATTAAATCGATTTAACCAAGTATTTGGAGTCTGTCAACCACTTGACTTCTTTTAAATAGAGACACATTCATCCATTGATACACGAACACCATAAATCTCTTTCTTAATACATAAAAATATCAATGGATCCTTCATAATTTTCTTTTGATCTTGAAGCCTATAAAAGACAATCTGATACTGAAGAGAGGTATGTTGTCAATGAATTCAGAAAACAGCAAAAAAAATATATTAGAAGATGATGCACCACGTAGGAAGAGGAACTATTTTAATAGAGATCACGCAGCAGCAAACCAAAGACTTATTGATGACTACTTTGCCAATGAACTTACCTACGGCGGTGCAATGTTTCGACAAAGATTCCAAATGCGGAAACATGTTTTCATGCGGATAGTTGGTGATCTATCAAATATTGATAGCTATTTCAGACAAAGAGTTAATGGAGCGAATAAATAAGGTATATCTCCATTAGCAAAATGTATGACAGTCATGTGAATGTTGGCATATGTGTGGCGGCCGATGCAGTAGATGAATATATCAAAATAGGAGAAACTACAACATTTGAGTGTTTGCTTAGATTATGTAAAGGAACCATCCAATTGTATGAGAAAGTGTACTTGAGTACTCCAACCGAAGAATATCTACAAAGAATACTACATGTTATTAAAATGCGTGAGGTTCCCAGGGATGATCGAAAGTATTGACTGCATGCACTGGGAATAAAAAAATTATCCTATAGCGTGGGAATGTCGATTTACAAGAGGAGATATGGGATCCACCGTTGTTCTTGAAGTTGTGGCATCTCATGATTTATGGATTTGACATACTTTTTTGGATGTTCGGGTACTATCTAGCTCACAGTATCTACCCTTCTTATTCAACTTTCGCCAAATCAATTAGGCTTCCACAAAGTGAACCAGATAAGTTATATGCAAAATATTAGGAGGGATATTCAAATGACATCAAACGTGCATTTGGGGAGCTCCAAGCTTGACTTAAAATTATTTGTGAACCAGCTCACATGTGGGATATAAATGATTTAGCTATCATCATGAGGTCATGCCTCATATTACATAATATGTATGATTGTGGAGGATGAACTAGATTCATATGTTCAACATTGGACATCTAAGTCAAGTGGATATAGTAACACCACACCTATTATCAATAGAGGTGTTACTTGCTTTTGCAAATCATGTACGTGCTAGATCTGAGATGTGTGATTCAAGTATACATCACGAATTGCAAGCTGATCTAGTTCAACACATTTGGACAAAATTCAGAATGTTTTGTGATTAAAAATATTTTAAGTTTTTATGTGTGATTTTAAAAGCTTTATTGTCTTGAGTTTAATCTATTGTACTAATTAAGTTATGTGTGTTTTATTTTAGTTCTGTTGTGTTTTATTAGTGACTATTTTATTGTTTGTATTTGGTATTTGGAAGAAAAAATTAATTAATAATATAAGATAAATATTATAAATATATAAATTTATTATTTAATTATAATAATTTAATTTTGATTGTATAATGTTATTAATAGATAACTACAAAAACTAAAACATAAAAGAAAATGATATGAAATAAATAATGTGGATTAGGATGTTGAATTTTTTTTCAAAACAAAATTATTCGAGGGTATAAAATTTTAGTGGCTATTGAATGCTTATCTGGAAGATTGAGAAAATGATGTAGAAGGTGAAATGATGATGTTGGGGAGTGTTGATTTTTTTTTATCATTAGAGATTGTGAAATGCATTATATTGCATGAATCTCTTCTCGATACAATGCATTAAATGTGTTATCTTCACATTTAATGATTTGTCTCCGGATTTATTAACCGTTTGTACATATATTATTAGAATAACACATAAATAACTTGCTAACACATATATTATTTGATAAATTAGATTTGACAAATACATATAATAATTGTTAAGTTATATATTATCTATCAACACATATAATACAACTATTATTGTGAGGGCGGTATATATCACAAAATTATGTGTGCATCAAATGCAAAAGAAGATAAAACAATTTTTATTATCGTTATAATAATTTTATTGATAAATTAACTGATAACTAGATAAAATCTGATAAAATTATAGTTATCAGATAAGTATTTCTACAAAATAAAAATATATTTAAATGTTAAAAACTGTAATACATATAAAATTCTTTGTTGAAAGTTTAAAACAATTATATATTATCAGATATATTAATAGTTAAATAATAAACAATTCTAACACATATAACAACTCTTATTTAATGATCACATTCATAGATGGATGAAGTGTAAGGGTGTGGAGACAGCTACCACCATTAAAAAAGTAAAAATGTTATTTTATTAAAACTGTGATTGGTGGTGACAAAAGCGGGACGGTTTTTACTGTTAGCAGGACGGTTTTCAATAATTAACCAATCACCAAAAAATTGATGATATTTGCGGTTTTTTTTTAAAACAGAAAATAAAAACGCTACACTTCTTTTCGTGTACTAATAATAGACCACTACTATATATTTTCTTATATCACCATTTAGGCAGCGTATTTGACACAAATACGCTACAGTACATTTCCCTTTTCATTTATATATAATAATATCTACATAAATAATATAAATAACAAGCATATTTTAGTCAATAACTAAATTTTCATTATTTAGTTGGAATAATAAACATTTTTAATTATATTAATAAAATTGCCAAGAATCATATGGTCTAGCTGGTTTGCCTCTAATTTACCTAAGTATCAAGTGGTGAGTTCGAATCCTACTTAACTTCAATTTAAGAACTTTGGCTATTGATCGGGCCTTTGTAGATCCAATAGTTACTTATTGACAAAAAAAATTATATCAATAAAATTATAAATAATTTTCTTATTAATATTATTATTATTATTATTCTATTTTATATAAAAAATCAATCATACAAAAACCGTACCGCTTATATTTTTACCAATCACATATTTTTTGTTACATTTTTTTTTATTAAAATCGCACTTGTACCCCACCACACTTTATCCCGCATTTGAACTCTATCGCACTTTATCATGCAGTATCAAAACCGTAATTACAAATCAGACTCTAAATAAGTACTTATGTTAACTTAAATTGTGACATCATCAATTATATATAACATGCCCCACTTTCTAAATCCAAAAGCCCATATACTAAAATGTTTATTTTCTATAAATAAGCCCACTAATATTTATCCAAACTCTAAAATAAAACTAATTAAACTTACAAATTATTAAAATTTAAAACCCTAAAAAGTTTCAATCAATTTGATCGAAACTCCCTCTTTCTTGCTTCTTTGTGTTACTTTTGCAGACTCTTAAACATATAAAATTTTTCTAATCATTAAAAAAATTTAACTTCTTATCTTCTATTATTTATTCATTCTTCTACTTTATTTTATGACAATTTATGTTTTTATATTAAAAAAAAAACTGTTGTTCAGTTTTTGGATTAAGTTTTCTCCACCAAATCAATACAAAACTGCAAATCTTGTTTTGTTTGTTTATTTCAATAAATTACTTAATTGTTTATGATACAAAATTATTTAATTACCGCTCTAAATTTTAATTAAGATCCTCGAGTTACTTTAAGGTTAAATTATTGGAGAAATAAACCATATGCTACAAGATCACATGTCCGTGTGTGAATTTTTTTTCTTTTTGCAGTTTAGAAGAGAATTAGTTACTTGTGTTTTGTTTAGAATTTCTATGTTTGTCTATTCTATTTTATTTTTTATATTACATAAATTCTGAATTTGAAGATAACATCTTTGCATATTATATTTGATACATCACATGATAATTGCAGTAAACTATATTTACGGTCATTACTTTTTTCGTATACATAAACTGTTAGAGTTTTTTTAAAAAAATTTTTTTTGTCAACATTGGATCATAACTGGCCGATCCATTAGCCAAGTTCCTACATAATATAGGCGGTGGGACTCAATCCCTGGTTGTACAAGTACGCATGTCTTAATGGACTTACTGCCTGCCACTAGACTAAAAACCACTTGCCGAGTTTTTTTTATTATTTAATCAATAACATATTTTTTTATTTTGTAGATAAATCAATGGAATGATATTATAAAAGAGGTTTTGCTTCAACATCTAATACTAATATCGACGATTTGCCATGGGATCATGCCGAAAAAAAAGATATAACAGACTATCATCCAAATCAAAGAGATGAGGTAAGACACAAATATCTAGGTAGGAGTCTATGTCAACCATATGGCCATGATTTTAAGAAAATTCAAATAAGATATGCATTGAGACGATTTAATCCAACTTGATTTGAGTTGCATGGTACTTGGTTAGAGTATAGCATATCAAAAGAAAGAGCATTTTGTTTATATTGCAACTTATTTAAAGACGATGTAAGAAAGCAAGGTACGAGTGATGCTTTTATGAAGAAGGTTTCTCTAGTTGGAATAAACATGAGAGGCACTCATGTGGGTAAACCCAATAGTTCTCACAATAATGCTACTGAAAAAATGTGAGAACTTGATGAATCAAGGTCAGTCTATCATTCATGCTCTTTCTAAGCATGATAATGTGGTGAAAATGAGTATCGGGTTCACTTAAATGCTTCCATTGATGCTGCTAGATTTTTGTTGAGGCAAGTGTTACCTTTTCGTGGTCATGATGAGTCAGAAGAGTCTACTAATAGAGGTAACTTCTTAGAACTCGTGAAATACAGTGGAGAACATAATGATGCTATAGGCAAGGTCATTTTGAATAATGCTCCAAGAAATAACCAGATGGTTTCTCCAATGATTCAAAAAGTTATTGTCCATGTATTGAGGAAGTATTGAAATTTATTATAGAAGAAATTGATCATAGAATATTTGGTTTGTTGGTTGATGAATCTGCTGATGTTTCTCACAAAGAACAAATGGTTGTTAGTTTTTGATATGTTGATAAAAGTGGGACAGTGAAAGAGATGTTAAAGACACATCTTCCATGTCTCTGAAATCTGCTATTAATGATTTGTTTGCCAAATATGGATTGGATTTGAAAAAGCTGAGAGGACAAAGCTATGATGGAGAAAACAATATGAAAGGTGAATTTAATGGGCTGAGATCATTGATTGTTAGATAATATAAAACGGCATATTATATGTCCATTGTTTTGCACATCAGCTCCAATTAGTAGTAGTGGCAATCACAAAAAAACACTTTGATATTGAAGATTTTTTTGACATGGTTTCTACTTTGTTAAATATGGTTGGAGCTTCCTGCAAATGACAAGATATGATTCGAGAAAGTTATCGTAAGAAAGTGTAAGAAGGTGGTGAGATTCACACTGCACATGATTAAATCAAGAAATCTCTCTTCAAAGGCCTGGAAATACTCGATGGGGTTCTCATTATAGAGCATTGTTGCGATTGGTTGAGTTGTTTTCTTCTATTGTTGAAGTTCTTGACTATATCGAAAATGAAGGCATAGAACACTCAAATAAATGTCAAGCGTATGGTCTTCTAAAGTATTTTCATACATTTGATTGTGTGTTTTATATGCAACTAATGCTTCTTATTTTGGGACCAACTGAGAATTTATCCATGGCTTTGGAAAGGAAAGGAAAGATCAAGATATTTTAAATGTCATGTCATTGGTAGACTCAACTAAGCAAGAGTTACAGAGGCTTAGAGATGATGGATGAGATTCACTTATGCTTAACGTTTCAGCTTTTTGCAATAACATTAATGTTGAAATAATTGTCATGGAAGAAGATTTTGTTGATCCAAGGAAACCAAGAAGGAGAACCAACATAACCAACATACATCATTATAAGGTCAACTACTTTTATATTGTTCTGGATCTGCAGCTTCAAGAATTCAATGACCACTTTACATAAGTAAACACATATCTACTTATGTGTATGACTGCCTTAAGTTCTCTTGATTCATTCCAAGAGTTTGATAAAGAAAAGATAGTGAGATTGGTTAAGTTTTATCTAGATGACTTTACCTATGGAGAATTTTTATCTCTTTAGCAACAATTTGATATTTACATTGACAATATGCGCAAACATTAGCGTATGCAAAACTAAAGTGTCTAGGACACGTGCCCCAGTTATTGGTATATGGAAATATGCTTCTCTGCAATGAATATTGTGAAGATTTCTTTACAAAACCGGATTGATGATCAACTTTTAACTAATTGTCTATGTTATTTGATTGAAAAAGAATTATTTAATAGAGTGACAAATGAGGCAGTGATAAAAATGTTCCAAAATATGGAGGAATGTAAGATAGTTCTTTAGTATTTTTTCTATCATAAACATACTTTTATATTAATAATTCTTTTTTCAGTTAAATTTTTTTTTCTATATTGTGCCCCGGACTTAAATCATTTCTAGATTCGCCACTATGCGCAAAGATGATCGATTTAAGAGTTTGAAGAATCTTGGAAATCTTCTATTTTGATGGTGAAAATCCAAAAACATCTTGCACATCTTTTGGTTTACAGGCTTTTGAAGTTAGTCTTAACTTTATCAGTCGCTATAACAACTGTTGAGAGATGTTTTTCTGCAATGAAACTGGTTAAGATAACTACACGCAATCGAATTAGAGACCAATTTCTAAGTGATTGTCTTGTGTGTTTTATTGAAAATGAGTTGTTTGAATTAGTTTCGAATGAAAATATGATCAAAATGTTTCAAATGTTGAATGAGCATAGGGTAGTGAGAATTTATTGGAATTTTTTTTTGGATTTAAGAATTTATAAGGTACTATTGTGTTATATTTTTTACCCCCGGTAACTTAAATTTAGATCCGCCACTGGCCACATCACACGATAATCTCTACATGACAAACTCAAATAATCATGGTAACTATCTTGAAGGCTTAAATCAGTAGTTAACAGATAAGTTAACTTAAAATTGTAATAGATATAAGGTCTAAATGGTAACAGCTAAATCTAACTGAATCTGCCTGAATGTGGAATCTAGCTGAATTTTTTTTTTTTTCAGTGGAATCTGACTGAATATATTAAAATCAAATGGTAACAAAAGATCTACCTGAATTTAGTAGAATTTAAAGTATTAGTTTAGTAAGAAAATAAATAATATAAGTTGAGTTAAGTTGGGGAAAATAAATAATACTGTGTCTCGTAAAACAACTTAATTTTAAAAAAATTATTGAAAATTTTAATTAATACTTAAAAGTTAAATAATAATTAAAAATATTATATAAAAATTAAATCTCCATAATATTTTGGTATATATATATATATAAATAAGTAACCTATAAAATTGAAGTAATTAAATTCAATCTGAAAACGACATATATATCCTTTGTATATGGAGAACACGTCTACATGCAAATGGACCAGGTGTGGGAAAGGTTAACAAGGATAGGCACTCAAAGGACGGAACCATAGCTCATTATAGGAGATTTTAACGAACTATCCGAGCACCATGAGAAGAAAGGTGGCAGAATGAGGAGTTTATGCTCCTTTGTACATTTTAATACGATGTTAAAAAAACTGTGGCTTCCTAGAATTCCCATGTATTGGAGATACGTGGTCATGGAGGGGGTCCGGCATAATGAAATAATTCGCTGCAAATTAGACAAAGTGTTCGGGAATAGGGAGTGACACGCTCTTTTTCCACAATCCAAAACCGAATATCTTCAGATGATCGGTTCGGACCACAGACCAATAGTTTCAGTAATGAAATACACGGACACTATACAAAGACCCGGTTTTTATTTTGATAAAAGATGGCAGATAAGACTGGGATTCGACAAAACAATTGCCAAGGGCTGGACTCGGTATGCAAATTTGAGAGGAAACCACGTTTCTGACAAGATTCGTAATTGCCGACATGAAATCTCAAGATAGCGAAAGACACAAATCCCATGCCGAAATAGATGGCTTGTATAAGGGGATAAAAATACTAAATTTTTCCATGCCCAAACAAACTAGCGTAGAGCCAAAAATAGAATCATTGGTCTCTTTGACGATCAAGGAAACTGGGTGGACCAGGAGGATAACATTGAGGCTGCAGCAGTACAGTATTTCAAAAAGTTATTTACTACGAATGGGCCCACTGATTTGGAAGGGACCCTAGATGGAATAGAATGTCTAGTTATGGAGGATCACAATCGTGATTTGCTAGCCCCTGCGACAGTAGAGGAAGTACAACAAGCTCTATTCATGATGGACTCGAGTAAAGCGCCAGGCCCAGACGGAATGACAGTCCTCTTCTTTCAACAATCGTGGGAGATTATCAAAATTGACATAGTACGAGTTGTAAATGATTTTATAATGACCGGAGTGTTTGAACCAAAAATTAATCAAAGAAACATCTGCTTAATCCCAAAGACTGTCCGACCAACAACTATAACGGAATTCCGCTCTATCAGCTTGTGCAACGTGGTCTATAAAATCATCTCTAAAGTTGTGTGCTTAAGACTTAAACGAATTCTTCCCAAGCTAGTCTCGGATACTCAATCTGCTTTTGTGTCATGATGGCTAATCTCAGACAATATCTTGATAGCCTAGGAGATGTTCCATGCTCTCAAAACTAATAAAAGGATCAAAGGAAATTACATGGCAATCAAAACCGACATAAGCAAAGCATATAACCGCATCGAATGGGATTTCCTGCGTCATCTCTTGCTCAAACTCGGTTTTCATGAAAGGTGGGTTAAAGGGATAATGAATTGTGTGAGTTCAGTAACATATTCCATCTTACTAAACAGGATCCCACGAGGATGTGTCAAACCTAGAAGGGGCCTTAGACAAGATGACCCCCTATCACCATATCTCTTTATCCTGTGAACTGAAGCATTAATTGCTCAACTAAAAAAAACGGAATCTGAAAAGGAGCTGTCAGGGATATCTATTGCTAGATCAAGTATACCTCGACCAGCAAGGGGTTTGGCATTAGATATGTACCTGAACTTACGTGTGTCTCAATTAATCGACCCGCATACGCGTTTATGGCGTGAGAATCTAGTTAAACAAATCTTTCCAGAAGACGAGAAGCTAATTCTAGGGATTCATATCCCACGAAGACCGATTTCAGATCGACTAGGTTGGCACTACAACAAGACTGGGATCTACTCGGTCAAATCAGGTTATTGGGCAGAATGAAACCTTTCACTAGGATCGTTCCGACCTTACGGTCCAACTATAAAGGATTTACAATCTCAGGTTTGGAAAGTGAAGGCACCTCAAAAGATTAAACATTTCATTTGGCAAGCCGTCTCAGGTCAACTGGCGGTTAAATCCAACCTAATCAGGCATGGTATAAATTGCGATGTAAGATGTGATTTCTGTGGATGTAAGGAGGAAACGATTAACCATGTACTTTTCGAATGCCCGCCAGCCCTTCAGGCCTGGGCTCTATCTAAAATTCCTACAAGATTGACTTTCCCGGGAGAATCTATATTCTCCAATTTGACCACCTATTATGGAGACTGCCTAGTAAGGAGGAAAACAATAGCTTCCTATAGATCATATGGTTTATATGGAAGACGCATAATGAGAAGGTCTACTCAAATAAAGATAGGAATCCACATGAGATTGTCCAATTGGCGGAATCCGAAGCAATAACATGGGCCGAGGCACATAAAGAGAGTGATGCTATGTCCAATGGAACTCCAAAGGCTACCCAGATCCATTCGGGATTGGTTTCCCGGCCTTTAACTGCCAACTCGACTTTTTCAGGATACAAATGCATGGTGGATGCATCGTGGAAGGAGTCTGCCCTATTTTCAGGATTAGGTTGGTATGCGTTTCCGGATAGTTTTGAGGGTATCAACTTCGGAGCTCAATGCATCAGGCGCAGCTTGTCCTCCTTGCACTCAGAATTCGAGGCGCTCCTTTGGGCCATGACTAGCCTAGTATCCCTTCAGGTTGAGGAAGTCGAGTTTCTTGTTGACTGCGCTGATATCCTTAAGATGCTGGAGGAATCTCACAGTTGGCCTGCTTTCCAACCTTATCTGGAAGACTTTACACAACTCAGAAGTTTATTTTGCTCATGCTCCGTTGGCCATGTTTCTCAACCACAAAGCTAATCACCTTGTCCGCACTGTTAGAGGATTTTCTCGGTCTCATGCCTTTGTGCACAATGTGCCTTCAATTTAATCTTTGTAATACTTGTATGAGTTAAGTCGACAAAAAAAAAACAATCTAAAATAGAATGTATCAAACCGAAGTATAATTGACTAAATAGTCGAATGAAACCTAAATTCATATACACCTAAAAAGCCAAATCCAAACATGAATCATACCTAAAACTCAATGTAATATGCAAGATACATGAAATATAATTATATACTTAAATATTATTTTTTATATTAAAATGTAATATCTAAATATGTAAAATTATAATTATAAATTTGATTATATTATTATTCATTTTGGAATGAATAACAAAAAATAAAAAATATTAAAATCTTTGTTTAAATTTGAATTTTTTTTTTTTTTACTAAATCTTAATTTGTTTTGATTTTGAAGGAAAAAATAAATAAATTCGAATCCGATCAAAATCGAATAATTCACATAAAATTCAGACCATTAACAAATTACCACAATCAACCCACACCCGATTTATACCAAATCGATCTTAATCCATAAAATATTTCTGGATATGTGTTAAATGAGTAAAATCAAAAACCTGGAAAGCCTAATCTAATTCCACACAGGTCCTAAATGTTTATATTTAACGAGAGGATACATGACTTATTTTTTAGTTGAGATACACGATTTAGTTTGTTAGTTATAATTAATTATATGTTTGTTTAAGTATTAGTTCAAATTTTCTAATAATAAAAAAAAGTTGTGGAATTGTGGATTGTTGTATGTGCAAATGGTAACAGATGAATCTGCCTAAATAGGTCAATTGTATGTTACTATTTAGACACATAAGACATTTGTATCACAATTACATATCACACTTCTAATCCTAAAAAGACATCAAATATATTATATGATAATAATATATTTAATTAGCATATATGTTATGCGTTAATATATATATTATCAGTCTAACACAAGTATTAGTCGTTAATATAATTATTATATTATAAAAGGAATATTTGTCAAATCTTCATCTTTTTCATGAAAGCTTAAACTAACCAGCAATCCTAGAAATGACGGTTGATAAAAAAATTTCATTATATTTTCTTTGATTTTTGTATATTTGTTTCATATATGTATAAATCAATCAATAAATAATTGATTTTGTGAAATATGATTAGAAAAAATATATTTTCCATTTTTTGATTTATTAATATGTATAACAAAAAAATCTTGAAAAAAAATTCATAATATTTTAAATTGTGATCACTATCAATTATCCTTACAATTGTTTTTAAATAATAATATTTTATAGAAAATATTTATTTTTCCACAATCTTTCTCTCCTCTTCTAACGTCTTTTTTTCTCTTCTTTCCGTATTTCCTTATCACGTTTCGTTTTTCTTTTCTCCTTTTCACTTTCTCTCTTTCATTGTTTTTATTATAAATATATGCGAAAAGAAAAAAAACCATTTTAACCTTTAAAAAAAAATTATTGTTAGATTCAAAAGTTTACACAGTTAAACCCCGAGCTCCAGAAATTATAACATGGCACTGGAAAACCAGATCACGATCATTGGTAAGCTACTTAACCCGAAATTTCAAAATCTAGCCCGATTGATGATGGATTTGCCTAGAATTTAGAGACTCCAAAACACGATCAAATGAACGGTTTTGGATAAACACATGTTTCAATTCCGATTCCAGTCGGAAGACGACCTGAATAAAATCTTAAAATCAAATTACTGGAATTTGGAGGACTGGGGAGTAGCAATAGTCGAAATAGATTTGAACTTTACATCCGAAAAACTTAATCTCATACCAATGTGGATTCGTTTATCGGACATTCCAATCAAATATTTCACGGTAGACCTCTTTAGAGTAGTAGTTAACTCTTTAGGTGAAGTTTTGGAAGTAGACTTTGATCCTGATAAGACTAACCTCCTCCCCTATATAAGGGTGAAGATTCTTTTCAACCTTAATAACCCAATAAGAGAGAGTGGGAAGTTCAAACTCCCCACAGGAGAAACTATAACAATCAAGATCACCTTCGAAAGGGTAAGGAAGCTATGCACTCGCTGCCGATGCCTAACACATGCAGAAGAAACCTGCGCATCACCTATGGCCTCCACAATACCAACTAATGCCGACCTCCACCAGGACAAAAGCACCAGACAGGAAACCACCGGGAAGGATACATGGAGTCATGGCAACAAGACATCGAATATCCCAAACCGGTACCGTTAGGACAAAAGGCCGATGAAAACGGAACCACAAGGTGCAACTACGATAATTAATGTGCAAAGGAGCTCTGGTATACAATTGTTAGAATGAAAAACATTGCAAGATGACAACACCTTAGTCACAACAACAAACAGTAAGCTTAAGCGTAGCATTGGTCTAACTGAAATGGCACCACTTGAAGATACGGGAAGAGAGGACATACATGAGGGCCATCTTGCTCTCCCGGACATCAACATGGTGTTGGATAAAAAAGGGACCAAGGGAAGAAGCTTCAAAACATACAAGAAACAAAAAAACGAACCTTCCAAACCTAACGGGAACAACAGAAAACATGGCAACAACAAATCTTGGTATGGTGACTATCCAGAAGTCACACAAAGATCAATGAGCATTGTAAGTTAGAACTGCCAGGGAGTGGGGAGCACCCTGACAGTTCAACGTCATAAGGAAATACGTAAGTCGATATTTCCTGACATTTTGTTCCTCATTGAGACAAAGAATGATAATCACAGACTTGAAGCTATAAGGAAATGGACAGGATACGATTCGCTATTCACAGTGGAACCAAGAGGGCTAAGCGGGGGCTTGGCATTACAATGGAAAAATCACATGAAAATTGGGATAACACAAGCATGCGAAAACTATATAGACACAACAATTTACATTGAAGATACTTTAGTCATGGCAACATTTGTCTATGGACACTCGGTCACTCACTTACGGCCGAAAATTTGGAACAGGCTATAGGCGATAGGGGCTGGTACATGCATCTCGTGGTTTTTCATAGGAGATTTCAATGAAATATATGATAACCGGGACAAATCAGGTGGACCCGACCTGACAGTTCATTTAGAAGTTTTCGCTCCTTTCTCAAAAACTATAGACTGAAGGAAATACCAAGCATTGGACCACATTTCTCATGGATGGGTAATAGAGGCGGTCAATGGACTCAGTGTAGGCTAGATCATAGCTACAACAATACGGAATGGTTCCAACTCTACACAAGATCCCTTACAGCTTATCTACCTATAATGGGTCCGACCATAGGCTCTTGTACACCAAGATCATGACTGAATCTACAAAATATCGGAAACGCTTCTGTTTTGATAAGCGATGGATCAAACGAAGAGAAATGGAAGGGATTGTTGAAGACAGTTGGATAAAATCAGTTGGGCAGCAGCAGTTTACAACCTGGGATGCTATAGTTGAATACAGGAAAAGGATATCGAGGTGGAAAAGGGATGGGAAAACTAATACTAGGCTACACATTGATAAGATAGGAGAAGATCTAAAGGGCGAAATGACCACAAGTAATCCTTATCTAAACTTCCTTCGGCAACTTAAAGCAGAGCTAGCCGTATGCTATAAAGAGGAGGAGGCTTGTTGGAAAGCAAAAAGCAAATTGCGATGGTTTAGAGAGGGAGATCAAAACACGACATTTTTCCACAACTATGTCAATTACAAGAGAACAAAAAACAGGCTGATGTGTCTCAAAGACCCACATGGGAACCACCAATTCGAAGAGGGATCCAAAGGGGAGATTGCTACCAACTATTTTCGCAACCTTTTCCAAACAACTCACCCTGAAGGAATACAAGAAGCTCTTCGCGGTCTACAGAGCAAAGTCACTGCTGCGATGAATCAAGAGCTTTTTAAAAAAGTAGCACCAAATGAGATTAAAAATGTCGTATTTAGTATTAGAGGTGATAGTGCCCCTGATCCGGATGGGATGACAGGAGCCTTTTTTCATGCCTACTGGCACATAATTGGTAACAAAGTCATACATGACGTCCAAGAAGTTTTCGTCAGTGGTGTCTTCCCCAAGGAGTGAAATTACACACACATAGCCTTGATCCCAAAATGCTCGGACCCTACAGAAATGAAAGACCTTCGACCAATAAGCCTATGCTCGGTTGTCTATAAGATAATCTCCAAAATTTTAACTAAGAGGCTACAACCAATGATGCCTTCTATAATATCAGAGACTCAAGGAGCTTTCACAGCAGAAAGACTTATTTCTGATAATATTCTCATAGCTCATGAGATTATGCATCACCTCAATACGAACCGATCTGGACAAGAGGGATACATGGTGATCAAAACGGATATGTCCAAAGCGTATGATAGGCTTGAGTGGTCATTCCTTGAAACAACACTTAGGCACCTCGGGTTTCATCCAACTTGGGTTAGCCTTGTTATGCACTGTGTCACAACAATTACATACTCGGTCATTATCAACGGCTCTCCTTTCAGATTCATCACACCACATAGAGGACTACGCCAAGCAGATCCGCTCTCCCTCTTCCTCTTTGTCCTTGGCACTGAAGCGCTTATACATATTATGACACGAGTAGAACAGATGGGAAAAATCTCAGGTATCCAAATGCACGCTAGTGGCCTCACCATTCAACAACTTTTATACGCGGATGATAGTCTCTTCATCAGTAAAGCAACCACTCAAGAAGCAAATGCGCTCAAACACAGCCTGAATGAATACGAAAGGATATCGGGACACTGTATAAACTATGACAAATCAGCGATAGCCTTTAGCTCAAAGATTGATGTTGTGAAACAACTTGAGCTCAAGACCATCCTTAATATTCATTCTAGCCATGGAATTGGAAAATATCTAGGCCTACCTGAGTGCTTCAAAGGCTCCAAGAAGGAGATTTTTAACTTCATATATGACAATCTCTCGGCCAGGACAGACAATTAGTTTGCGAAGACTCTCTCCTTAGGTGGAAAAGAAATTATGATTAAAGCTATAGCCATGGCAATCCCAGTATACGTTATGTCATGCTTCAAATTATCCAAAACGCAAAGCTGGAAACTCACAAGTGCGATGATGCAGTATTGGTGGAGCTCCACTAAGGATAAAAGGAAGATTCCATGGATTTCTTGGAAAAACATGTGCAAATCAAAGGAAGATGGAGGCATGGGGTTCAGGGATATCGAACAATTCAATCAGGCCTTGCTAACTAAACAAACGTGAAGGATTCTTAGCAAGCCCCACACACTGCTAACTAGAACCTATAAAGGCAGGTACTTCAGATCATCTTCTCTTCTAGATTGTGGACTCGGAATACAGCCGTCCTATGCATGGAGAAGTATATGCCATGGTAGAAACCTGCTTTCTAAAACACTGATGAGACAAATAGGTAATGGTAGAAGCACCTACGTCTGGACAACCAAATGGATTTTTCATCAGCAACCCAAACCGCATATAAGTAAGGAAGTAACCTTTAATGTCTGCCTCAAAGTGGAGGATCTAATATCAGGAGATGAGTGGAATCAATCCAAAGTATATGACACATTCCTTGCAATGGATGCAAAGAGAATCCTCGAAACTCCCCCGAATACTAAGGAGGAGGACGCGTGGATTTGGAGTTACAACAGCTCGGGGGAATACACAGTAAAAAAACGGGAATTGGTTATTAAATCACTTATCAACGGAATCTCGATCTGCAAACACCGGAGGTACTGACTACATCACGACAATGAAAGCCAAGCTCTTGAAATTACACATTCCGAAGAAAATAGCGATATTCCTATGGCGAGCATTATCTGGAGCTCTTGCAGTGAAAGCGAGGCTTAGAGCTAGGTCGGTAGTTCATAGAAATCAGTGTCCTATCAGTGGAAAAGAACCAGAGACTATCAACCATTGTCTGTTCCTATGTCCCCCGGCCAAACTATTGCTGGCTCTAACTGCACTACCGATACCTACTAATGGTTACTCTCAGAATTCCTTGCATACTAACATGGCTTTCCTATTTAACAAGACGGTTTCTAATAATGCAAGATCACTACAAACCCCATTTTTTTCCTTGGATCTTATAGGCTATATGGAAGGCACGAAACTGTTATGTCATTCAAGGACAACAACCAGACCTTCATGAAATATTTAGGGAAGCCTCACAAGAAGTAAGTAACTGGAAGGAGTCTACTACAACACCTAGGATCGGACCCAGAGGTCTATTCAATTTGGAATTGAGGCCACCTGAGAATAAGATCCCTCAACATTACAACAGAGTCAATTGGAGTGTGCAATGGGCAACGCGTAATAACCTGAATAGCGCGGCTCTAATCATCACCAATGAGGATAATAAGACCTGGTTACACACGAGACATGTCATCGCAGACGCACACTCACACATTAACCTGACTTTCGAGGGATTCATCTGGATGCTAAAGACACTTTTAGAGCTGGACACAACACATGTAGTGGTAAACATAGACAACAGAACATTATACAATATAATCTCAGCACCGGGAAGTTGGCCCCGT
Organism: Lepidium didymum; assembly: GCA_963920545.1. Taxonomy (NCBI): domain Eukaryota; kingdom Viridiplantae; phylum Streptophyta; class Magnoliopsida; order Brassicales; family Brassicaceae; genus Lepidium; species Lepidium didymum. The sequence continues at coordinate 11,571,961 of OY986991.1, read as the reverse complement.
TACAAAGCATGGATCAATAGAATACAGATACTAACGAGTAAATTCGTAGACATTCAATTCATGAGTATTCATCCCCGGAGAAATGGCAAGGCAAAAGCCATCGCACGAAGTGTAGTTAGGGACAGAAGGTATAGTGACTATATTGAATGGGGGGAACCTAGTTGGGTCACTCATCTCTCGTGTGAAATCGCCTCTGATGAGGTATCACAACCCCGTGACAATTGATTGGTCACCTCATTTAGGAGCTGAGCCTAAAAAACCACAGAGTTAACATACCCTTTAACATTATTAGTATAGCTTAGACATAAAGATTAGTTATTCTCCCGAGTTTTAATTTTAAGAATCTATTAACGATCGGGTAGAAGTAGTCGGTCGATTCCTGAACTTTCTCTTTGGGTCCTCTAATTACTGGGCTTATTAGTTTTGGGCTACTGGGATGTAGAAGGGGTTTAATTAGTGATCTTGAGATTGGCCCACTCAATTACAGACAGCCGAATAAGTGAGCTGGGTTTAAGCATAAGTCCATGTCTGTGATAAGTTTAGATACATATTCATACTACGCCCATCTCCGAGGAAGCCCACTTTTTCCTGCCCTTTCGCACCTCCTTTGGTTGTTGCTTTCTCTTGTCATTACAGTACTCTAGTTTAGACTCATATCAACGCGTAATCCACGTGATCTTCAGGTAATCATTGCCTCGATCTCTGTTACAAGTTAACTTACAAAGCGTGCAGGGTGGCAATGGGACTCTCCAAACGGTTGGCCTTCTTACGCCAAATGGCAGGAAAACAGAAGCCTCGACCAATCACATACACTGCACCTAATCTTTGGTTAATGAGATTCTTGTTGCGTGTTCTACAGGAGCGACGCCTCGATCATACAAAGGCGGTAGAACTAATTAAGACTATCCCTTCTACTTTCATACAATCCAAGGAAAGTAATGATGAGCTCCACAACTTAACTGCGTCTATAAATGGAGACATGGAGGAATTACAAATATCCAAACAACTGAAACGCGAAAGCAAAGGCACAAGAGATGGATAACAACTTGTGGCAAGCATTGAATCAATTTGATCTTGGCAGATCCGACCCACCTACATTCTTGCCGGAGGCAGTATATGATGACAATCTTTTGAAGAACAGGAAGAGTATCTTTGTACGTCCGTTGAACCCGATAGAACAAAACATTCACGAACTCATTGAAGACCTACCGAAGGATTGGGGGATGCAGGCTACAGTGCAGAGCCGAATGATCGACCGTGATATCGCTCAATTTTTCTTCTCCAACGAAGAGAACTTGCACTCAATCCTCCGCATGCAGCCCCTCATCTACAATGGATGGTTAGTGGCAGCCGCAAGATGAATAGATCGCCTCCAAACTTTCTCACAAGAATCCAATTGTGGATTCAACTAAGAAACTTGCCACTCCAATATGCTTCTGAGGCTGCTGTTAGAGTGATTGCCAGTGCAGTAGGTGAGGTCCTTGAAGTTGACCTCCATGATGCTTCGGTTACACGGCCCTTTCTAATCAGAGCAAATATTAACTACACCATAACAGAAAGGCTCAAGTTCTACAAGACAATTCAGTGTGAGAATGGTGATGCCTTTCGGGTCCAAATCTACTACGAATGGGTATCACGTTTATGCTTCGACTGCCAACGTATCACTCATATTACCACATTCTGCCAACATCTTCCCATGGCAGTTGACTTCCATGTGAATCCTTTGTCGCACAATCACAATGACAACAGAAGTTTCGACAGCAACAATTCCTCTGGGAACTTAACAATGATGACATAATCAATGGCAACACAACCGTGTTCTCCACTTACTGAAGAAACGATGAATAAGGAGACTTCGAGCTGTAAAAAGAGAATCACTATCGATGATGTGCGTCAGAACCCCGACGACATGTTCATGGCAGATGTCAATGCGCCGCCAATTGACATGGACCTTACCGCACCTCCTAGCAACACACTAATGCAACCAGTCCCACAGGAAGACAAATCTCGTGAGGATGGATCAACCTCTGCTACCGTCTCAATTAAGACTGTCAAACCAGACCAGGAATAACGCCACTGAAGGCCCGAAGTGGGAGGACATCAACTATGCTAGTGTCTTAAAAGCTTTTGTTTATTTTGGTCAGAGTCTAGTCTGTTCTTAGTCCTAATCTCAACTAGTGTTAATGCTAGTTTACATCGTGTCTTTTGATATGTAAGGGTTGAGACTTACTCTCCAATCCACAAGTTTTAACTTGTTGGTATTACTCTATATATCAATGAAAGTACTCTGTTTTACGGAGGGAAAAAAACACATGTATTTTGCAATAGAATCCAAATAACGAGATTTTTGACCAAATAGATTAAATTTGCTATGAAGATAAACTCATATTCAAATAACACATAATTTTACAAAAAAAAACATTAAATCTAATAATATTCGTCCTCTAAAAATCTCTGTAAATGGTTACTAGCATCGTTATTGTCTAACTATAAATTACATTGTTTTGGCATATTGGATATTGGTCCTTTGCAATATATATATTGAAGCAGTATTATGTAATAAACTCTTATCCAAAAACGGGTAAATCGAGAAGATGAAAAGACAGATATTAGTAATGATGACACATTTAATTTAAACTTCAGTAAATGTAAGAAAATGTGACCTTGGAACCAATGAACCTGACATAGTCTAGTTATAGCTGGAATAATTATAAATCATTATCAACAACAATTACCTGAGATAATATTTATATATAAAAAATTACAAAATATACACGACTAAAACAGTATTACAATTATTAATTAATATTCCTTGATTAAAACACGTAAAAATTTGTAAGAATATAGAGCGCAAAATCTTCAAGTATAGAAATAGTAACTTTGTAAAAAGGAGAACCATTTTTTTATATATAGTAAAATATAAATAAATTAAAATTAAGAAGAAGTTAAGGGAATATAGGACCCACAGTAGAGGAGAGGAAACGACAAGGAACGTGGAAAAATAACCAGCAAGGGTAAAATAGTCAACTTGGATAAACTATTTAATTTGTTTTTAATTTAATTACATGGAAAACAAACCGTCGTTTTCCTCAGTCATTATATTCTTAGAGACTCCCCTCTCAGATAGTACAAATTTTGATTTTCTTCCATTCGGAAACCTTGTGGTACAATGTCAAATCGTGGTGGTCGCGGAGGACGTCGTTCTGACCAGCGTCAGGGTCAGTCATCTGCTCCGGTTGCTTGGCCGGCACTTCAAACTTCCGGTGGTCGTGGAGGTTCTGTCTCTGCCGGGAGAGGTCGTGGTAACGTCGGAAGATCCGGAGATCCGGTGACGACGACGCAAGTTTCGGTTGTTTCGTCGTCTAATACGACGTCTGATCCTACTTTGTCTAAGGAAAAAAATAAGGTCTCGGAGGTATCTGACTCTGCTTCACTTCTTACGAAGCTTGAGATTACTCCGATGGAGATGAAGCCGGAGACAACGCTTCCTCCGGCGTCATCGAAAGCGGTTACGCATAAGCTAAGGCCTGGGTTTGGTCAAGTGGGGAAGAAAATCGTAGTTCGTGCGAATCATTTCCTTGTTAATGTTGCCGAGCGTGATCTCTACCACTATGATGTACGTCTCCTTTGATATCTCTGTTTCTCGTTTGTTTACTCGACTAATCTGCTCTTGTTTTTGTCGTTTTTTGTTTGGTGATTTGAAATATATTCGTATCTGTTTCATCAAGTTTTGGAGATTTTTTTTATCAAAAAAAAAGGTTTGGATATTTTCTTCACGTTTATACCCAAAAAAAGGTTCTCGTGATTTTTTTTGAGTCTTATACGTAAGACGATGAATCTACTTTGATCATTTCTCGTTTTCGTCATGTAACTGTCATTTGTAGCATTGTTATTTCACGAATGGAATTCTCTGGCTGTAATTTTTGTTTCATCTGCTTCATCATTTGGGTTCACAGGTTCATATTACTCCTATTTTCTTTTTTCTTTTACTCAGAAAAATACTCTGTTATTTGTCAATTTTTGTTTGATGATTAGAGATATCTTCGTATGTCTTAAACGAAGTTGAAGAGATATTTGACATGACGAATCTGCTTTTTCGGTTTTGGAGTTTATGACTTGTTTTTTCATTTAACGCTGTTGTTTCATGAGAGGTTTGCTGCTAAAACTTTGTTTCTGTCGCAGGTTTCGATCAGTCCTGAGGTCAAATCGAAAAAAGTGAACAGGGACGTGATAAAAACTCTGGTTAACACATATAAAGTATCTCATCTGGCGCAGAAGAGTCTTGCGTATGATGGAAGGAAAAGTGTCTACACTGCTGGTGCTCTTCCCTTCGACTCTAAAGAGTTTGTTATATCTCTGACGGAAAACCGAGCTGATGGTTCTTCTGGGTAATGCCTTATTAAGATCTTTGTAGATGGGTTTGACTTTTTTATAATTTGTTTAAATTTTTAGGTAATGGTAGGTAGGAAACGCTCGTTGCATTCTTTCTTTTGAGGTTTTGGAATCATGACTCTTAATCTGTTTTGGCAGGAAGGAGAGACAGTTCAAAGTTGCTATAAAGCTGGCGTCAAAACCTGATCTTTATCAGTTAAAGCAATTCCTTCTCCGGAGGCAAAGAGAAACTCCATATGATGCTATCCAAGTGCTTGATGTTGTTCTCAGGGATCATCCCTCTGATAAGTAAGGATGTATATTTGGATTGTGCTTCAACTTTCCTAGTCAAAAGTTAAGCACTAATTGTATTGGTTTCTTTTCAGGTATGTTTCTGTTGGGAGGTCCTTTTTCCACCCTACTTTGGGAAAGGAGGGTGTGCCTGGTCATGGTAGGGGTGAACTTGGTGATGGTATTGAGTATTGGAGAGGTTATTTCCAGAGTCTTAGGTTGACTCAGATGGGTTTGTCTCTTAACATTGGTAAGAACTTGCTGAGTGTTTTCCTGAATGGTGTTGATTCATCTGCTTTTTCTTTTAATTGCTAGAGAGCTGAAGAAATCTACGTGTTTGGGTTTACTTATGATTATGCTGATGCGCTTTAGCTGTGAATTATTTTCTTGCGGTGCAGATGTTTCAGCCAGGTCATTTTATGAACCGATTATTGTCACAGAGTTCATCAGCAAGTTCCTGCACATCAGGGACTTAAACAGACCACTTACCGACTCTGATCGAGTTAAGGTACATATCTGACTTTTACGTCACCATTTTAACAATTTAATATTATGTAAAAGGCTGCAGTTGTCTTATTTTATTTTCTATCTTGTAAATCATATGTTGGTGTCTAGGTGAAGAAAGTGTTGAGGACCCTTAAAGTTCAATTGGGACACTGGAACTACGCTAAAAGTGCCAAGATCAGTGGGATTTCTAGCTGTCCGATCAATCAGCTTAGGTGAAGTTGTTTATTTTATTTCACCTTAAAAAAGTGCAGAGTCGTTATAATATGTTTTGTTGGATTTTCTTCGAAGGTTTAAACTAACTGATATGACATTTGTTCTATTAATTTCAGGTTCACTTTGGAGGACAAATCAGAGAAGACTGTTATAGAGTATTTTGTTGAAAAATATAATTATAGGGTGAGATATCCGTTTCTACCTGCTATTCAAAGTGGGAGTGACACAAGACCTGTCTACGTGCCTATGGAAGTATGAATTCAGTTTCACTATCTATGTTTTTGACCTCCATCATTTTCATTAATTCAATCTTATATATCAACATATATTTTGTTATTCGTGGCTCTTGCAGCTTTGTCGAATTGCCGAAGGGCAACGGTACACCAAAAGGCTCAATGAAAAGCAAGTAACTGCATTGCTAAAAGCAACCTGCCAGCGACCTGCAGATAGAGAGAATTCAATCAAAGAGGTAGGTTTATAGTATTTTTCATCACATTTACAACAATACCTCATTAGGAAATAAAGTCTTTAACATCACATATGTTGTTTATGTTTAGATGACTTTGAAAAATGATTATAACAATATCAATCTTGTGAGCAAAGAATTTGGGATGTCAGTTACTGCGCAACTAACCTCCATTGAAGCTCGTGTTCTTCCACCACCAATGGTAATATCTTCCACTTTTTCTCTGTTGTCAATTTGCTTTATTTATATAGAGTTTATTTTCAGTGTTTTTCATCACAATGTTGTTTCTGTCTGTAGTTGAGATATCATGAAAGTGGTAAAGAAAGAATGGTGAATCCAACGCTAGGACAGTGGAACATGATAAACAAGGTAGAACTGTAGTTGACTATCATTTACTTTTCCTTGTTGCTCTCTGCGGGCACTTGAAATTAGTTAAGAAGTATGTTTCTATATCTGTTTGTTTTGATAAGTCGTATACTTAACCACTTTGCACATGTTGAAGAAAGAGTTAGTGATGAAGATTTATGCTTTATACTTCTAATGTGGTTTAACGTGTGTTTTCAAAATTTTGGGTCTCGTTCGTTTGGCTGTGATTTTTTTGTGTTCTAGAAAATGATTAATGGAGCAAGAGTTGCGTCTTGGACTTGTGTAAATTTCTCTGTGCGGATCGACCAAAGTTTACCCCAAGAGTTCTGCAAACAATTGACTGGGATGTGCGTCAGCAAAGGAATGGTATAACTAAGTCAAATGTTTTTGGGTATTTCTTGTCACAGTTTCATACCAGAAAAATCACTAACTATTGTTTTATCCTTAATACCAGCAATTTAATCCAAAACCTGTTATTCCGCTTATGTCTTTTCCGCCTCAAAGAATTAAGGAAGCTCTTTACGAAATCCATAAGAGGGCAGCTGGTCTCCAACTGTTGATTGTAATATTACCTGATGTAACTGGCTCTTATGGTAAGCGATGCAAAATGATTGGTATTATTTTATGTATACATTACTCCGACATATTCTGTTCATGAAGTCCTTTTCTCTGTCTGCAGGAAAAATTAAAAGGATCTGTGAGACAGAATTGGGGATTGTTTCTCAGTGTTGTCAACCAAGACAGGCTGCTAAACTTAATAACCAGTACATGGAAAATGTTGCTTTGAAAATTAATGTCAAGGTCTTGTCATCTATGTTTCTTGTTGTTTAATCCTTTTGTTATTATTTATGATGCTGTAAAATTAATGGTTCATTGTATTACAGACTGGGGGAAGGAACACAGTTCTTGAGGATGCTATTAGAAGAAACATTCCTTCTAATTACCGACTTACCAACCATAATCCTGGGTGCTGATGTGACTCACCCGCAACCTGAAGAGGAATCGAGTCCTTCTATTGCTGCTGTATGCATTTCTTGATATATATTACTTGTATCTCATTACACTGTTGCTTCAACATAAAGTTCAATCTCTTTTTAATTTTTTACCACAGGTTGTTGCTTCTATAGACTGGCCTGAGATAACCAAATACCGAGGCTTGGTTTCTGCTCAGTCCCATAGAGAAGAAATCATTCAGGACTTGTATAAGCTGGTTAAGGATCCTCAGGGAAGATTAGTTCACTCTGGTTTGATAAGGTAAGAACAAAGTTCCTACATTTTCTTGTTCTGTGTGTTCTTTGACATTTCAGACTCGTAAAACATGGGAAATTGTTTTTGAATGCAGAGAACATTTCATAGCCTTCAGGAGGGCTACAGGCCAGAGACCTTCAAGGATAATATTCTACCGGCAAGTAGTGAGATTTACTTGAAATGTAATAATGTGTTCATGAGCAGGTCTTTGACTAATTGTTGTTTTCTTTCATGCAGCGATGGAGTAAGTGAAGGGCAGTTTAACCAGGTTCTGCTCCATGAGATTACTGCTATACGCAAGGCATGTCACTCTCTCGAAGAGGGTTATCAACCTCGTATTACTTTCATCATCGTCCAAAAGCGACACCACACTCGTTTGTTCCCTGCTCAACATGGGAACCGTAGCATGACTGATAAGAGTGGCAATATTCTTCCAGGTTTCTCAAAATCAAAGCTCTTTATCTGTAAAAATTGATCTTCTTTTATTGATCAAATTTTAATACATTCGTATTTGCGTTATTATGTAATAAGGTACTGTCGTTGACACAACAATCTGTCACCCGAATGAGTTCGACTTCTACTTGAATAGCCACAGTGGAATTCAGGTACTATTACATCCAAAATCTAAGACTAGTTAATGATCTCTTTGTTTCATCAAAATTACAAGTTTGACTGGTGTGGTAGGGAACGAGCAGGCCTGCACATTACCATGTGCTTTACGACGAGAACAATTTCTCAGCTGATGCTTTGCAAGTGCTCACCAACAATCTCTGCTACACGTAAGGAAGACAACAATAGTACATTGTTTCTTTCGAGCTGTCTGAAACTAACAAATGATAAACAAAAAACTGCATTCAGGTTTGCGAGGTGCACAAGGTCAGTATCAATCGTACCACCAGCTTACTATGCACACTTGGCTGCTTTTAGAGCTCGTTACTACTTGGAAAGTGAGATGTCTGATGGAGGTTCGAGCAGGTCTACGAACATTGCTTCAAGTGCGAATCCAGTTGTTTTGCAACTCCCAGCAGTAAAAGATAACGTCAAGGAGGTTATGTTTTATTGCTGAAAAACTCGGCCATTGACGTTTTCTGCTCTCTTTTGTTTTGGAAGGATTCGGCTATTTTCACTTAGAACTATAATATTATGCATTTTGGTTTTGAGACGATGATCTTTTGACTAGTTTTATCATATTATGGATTAAAACGCTTATGCTGTTATTTGAAACATATTCTGCGTTTAGTATCTTAATTCTTCCAATATGCAATCTCTAATTACTGAAACACAACCAATGTTTTTGGTCTTCTCTTGTATTTGATATACTTTTTCGTAATCTAAAGAACATCCAATGTTTTTCCATTATGAATTTGATAAAGTGTACTAACATCTAGTGTTATTAAATATTAAATATGTGTTTCATGTATGTAAAATACATTTAAAGCAATTCGTACTCAATATCTTTTGCACTGTATTTATATAGTAGATTAATGTATTTTGTTAAATGAGTAAACAAAATAGCACATTCTGAAGTAATTTTAAATTTTAATTACTTTTAAAAATCACTTTGAAACTTAAATTCAATAACATTCTCCAAAGTTTTACAGTTATAAAAAAAAGCATTCTCTAAAATAGATTAGAGATTTTCTGGTTAAAGATACCAAAATATAAATCTCAAGTGAAAATTTATAGAATTTTAAAACAAATCAAAACAATCTCTTTAATTTGATACAAATCATTAAAAAAAACTTTACCAAATCTAAATGATTCAAATGTACAGTTAAATACTCCTCAGTGTTAATAAAAAGTGTTGTAATCATTTATGTTGGGCAAACGAAAAACAAAAATGAGCATTCTTTAATAAAAAAAAGAAAGAAAAAAAAAAACACTGTGGAAACAAAGCCAAGGCTCAAAAAGTCTCCTTGTAGATCTCTTTAGCGGGACTTGTCCGATCCGTTTGTGAGTACCATCGGAAAAATAAACAAACACAGACATTTCCTGATCCTGCAAATCAAATACTCTCCACTCCTTGCCTCTTCCCGTTTTTGGATTTGGAATTTTTTTGGGATGGATCAGTTTTTGATCTACTACTATTGCCGATAAAAGACGAGATGAGATGCAGCCAAATCTCTTCCCATTCGGCACAGTTTTGGGTAATCCTTTTCTCTTCAATGGTGGCGATCTAACCGAACTTGGTGCTTCTGTTGGATTCGAGACCTCTAGGGTTTTCTTTTTGATTCCTTTCTTATTATCATCCCAAGGCGGTCCTGGGATGGATTTATCTAAGGTTGGTGAAAAGTTCCTTAGTTCTGTTAAATCCGCTACGTCTCTTGGACTCTTACCCTCCTCTCCTTCTTTCTCCGATCGTCCTGAGGTAATCCTTCACTTGTTTTCTTTTTGTTTTTCTTCCATTTTCTTAACATTGATGGAGTTCTTTGGTTGAAGATGAATGGAATTGTTTCAGTGTGGAATTTTTAAACTCATAAACTGTAATTTATGTAGATTCCGGCACGTGCTGCAGCGGCAGCTGCTGTTGCTCGTGCTTTGGCTGGACTTCCTTCAGACCAGAGGTTGAGTATATCTTCTACTGCTACTGAGCTTAACTCAATTTATGGAAATAGACCTCTTCCTCAACTAGTTGAAGAGCTTGAAGAAGGGTTCTATGAAGAGGTTTTTGTGCTTTTCATATGTATCCGTCTTTGGTTTTTGTGATATTGGGACATGTTGTTTCATTACTAACTCACATTTGATTTGTTTTTCCACATAGGATTTTGATCCAGTTAGACATATTTTGGAGAATGTGCCAGATGATCAGAGTGAGCTAGCTTATTTTGAAAAGCAGGTACTAACTCATCTCAAATAACTGAATATTAACTGTTTAAATATAATGCGTCTATCCTGGATCATTAATATTGCCGATGAATGATTTATTTAATAAGTTTAGAAGGTTTTTCTTCTGTGTAGGCCACCTTGAGGCTGATACAGTTAGATAGAGTGGCAGAAAATCTGTCTCACCATGTTATGGAGCATCATGAAGTAATGGGTAAGTACTTTGAATTGAAAAGACTTGTTTTTTTCCTCTTAAGAAAGCCGATGTTCGATTGAGAATATTAATATTTACTTTTGGCCAGTGAAGGGGATGAATTTGGTTAGAGAATTAGAAAAAGATTTGAAGATTGCAAATGTTATCTGCAAGGTAAGGATCTCATATTATTATCCTAAATTTACAAAAGCAATACAGTGGTTTCACTTTCTGGTTTACATGTTACTGGTTTGACCTTATGGCTGTTATTGCCAGAATGGAAGACGAAATTTGACATCATCTATGAATGAGGCTTCAAGAGATCTTATTGTACACACTCATTCCAAAAAGAAACAGGCACTTCTGGTAGGCTTTTCTGTCTAAGGCATCTTGCTTCCAGTAATGATTTCTTCAATCCGTTTACTTGATATATTTTCATACTTTATTGCTCCGTGCTGAAAATCCCGTAAATATGGTCAAAAGTGTATGCACAAAAATGTCGTGCACGTGGCTTGTACTGTTAGGAGTTAGAGGACGTTTTTGCATGCAAGTATTTTATTAGAACCAAAAATACTGTGTAATATCGCCTGATCAGCGTCTGATATTTTAAAATATAAATGCTGAGAAGACTTTTTTTTTTTTTTCTATCATGTGTTTTTCCTTCTTCGGGTACCATGTAATTAGAATGAATGTTTAATCTCCTCTACTTGCAGGACATGCTTCCTGTATTAACTGATCTTCGCCATGCAAGAATAATGCAGTCAAATCTTGAAGACCTTGTTGAAGAAGGAAACTATTGCAAGGTTGTTAGTTTACTTGTCTTTGTTGTATACTTCCTTTGTTTTCTTACAGAATTATATTGAAATTATACAATGGAAGCTCACAAGAGTATGGGAAATGAATTCATTGTTATCTAGGCATTTCAAGTTCTATCTGAGTATTTGCAGCTGCTTGACAGTCTATCTGAGTTCTCAGCAGCCCAAGAGATGACCCGTGGGGTTGAGGTAGTTATGGCTTATTTATGACCAACCATCCTCTTTATAATTTGTGTTTTCAGTCAGTTGAGCTTCTCATACTCTTTTCAAGGTTTGGTTAGGAAGAACTCTTCATAAGCTGGATTCACTTTTGATGGGCGTTTGCCAGGAGTTCAAAGAAGAAAGTTACGTAATGGTTAGTAAGCCAATTCATTCTCATGTTAGATATGTAAAGCTCTCTCCTTCAAGATTTAAACTAGAAAGGATTGAACTTTTGGCCTTCAGTTTAGTCGGGAAACTAGACTTTTGTTTCTGTGCAATAATTAACATGTTTATGCTCTCATACTTTTAGGTCCTGGACGCTTATGCACTGATTGGTGATGTCTCTGGTCTCTCTGAAAAGATACAAAGCTTCTTTATGCAGGAAGTTATCTCAGAAACTCACTCAGTGCTAAAGACCATTGTTGGGGAGGTATGTGAGCTATATATTTAATTGTTGCTCCTGTAGACTTGATATTGAACTTGTTTTCTTTTGGTACAGTTGTGTTATTTCCCTTCTAATTCTCTGGTGTATGGCACAATCTTTTTCCCTGTTGCTTAGATGTCATTTTCGATCCTAGCAGATGCATAAAAATAGTCGATTGAAAACCTTAACATAGTAACATATGATTTATAGATAGATATATTAACTGCGTGACAAGTGTTTTTTTTAATAGATGAAACCTTATATATGCAACAATTGTTACCATTTGTTTTACACGTGCTGATTGATCTGCGGCAATGCTTATTACTTCATCATACTCTGCACTGAAATGAGTATTGTGACCTTAACATATTAAGCCAATATTGTTGATCCATTCCTCGTGACTAATTGTATTTGTAGGAGAACAGTGCTGCCACCCAATTTAGCAGGTATGTTCTATGCACCTGAGTTATTAGTGGCACCTACTGTAACAGTGTTAAGTGTTTTCTTCTGGTCCTTGAATTCTAGTATTTTTGCTGATTTCTTTAAATTAATTGCAGACTTACCTACAGCGATCTATGTCTTCAAACACCAGAATCCAAGTTTAGGCAATGTCTTTTGAGAACGCTAGCTGTGCTGTTTCAGTTAATATATTCATATCATGAGATAATGAGTTTCACGCCAGAAAATAAGGCAGGTTCCATTTCCTGCTTTACATTGTATTTAACATTTTCCTATTACCTTGATCAGATTCTTGAAAGAGCCTCTGGTTCTAATATTAGTGCTACAGTTTTTGTTGTCAGATTTTCATATCCTATGTCGAGACCTTTTATCTATTGTTGGAGATATCTATACCTAAACTCATTGTATATTTGTATAACACTTTTCTTTTACGCTGTAATAAGAGAGAATCTTAGCACAATTTTAGGATTTTTCAGTGTGCTGTTTAGTTTGGTGGCGTGTAGAACTCGAAGGAGGCCTGCTTCACTGATATGGATTTTATCTGGGAATTTTATATATCATCATGTATGCAAGTCTTGAGTACTAGATTTCGTAGTTAATATACAATTGAGTGTTTTTTAAGGTTTCTTTTACTCTCTTTTAACATGTCAAGTAATTGATTATACGAGAAGTTTTACAAGTTCTTTGATTTTAGTACAATATACTTTTGTTTTATTCCCCTTTGGCATGACACATAAGAAGATGTAAAATATTTTCTCTTTGATGCTGTTTTTTGTTCGGTATCTTATGCATTGTCATCCTTTAGGTTCTAATTAGCATCATTTTCTCTAAAGGTTTCTATGAGCTAAACTTCTGAACTCGAACAGGTAGAAAGAATGATCTTGCCAAGTCCTGCAACAACTCAAAAGGTTAATTCAGTGACGGCAAGTTCATGCAACCCACATGATGGTAATCTTTCTTCAGCGATGAGTTCGGAAAGCATACCTTGTACCACTTCTGCTGAAGAATCGGACCGAAGTGGAACAACTAGTTTCGTGCAGCAGGCATCTAATTGTGCTATAGATGTTTCTAGGGTTTCTGAAGATGCAATATCAAGTGGTGAGTCGCCATGGTACTATCTACGAAAAGATAGTGCAGGTTTTGTTTCAGAAACTCTTCAGAGAGGGTGCAGAAATCTTTGGCAGCTTACAACAAGCCGTGTGTCAGTTCTGCTCTCTTCCCCAGCTGCTTCTTCAACAAGTATACATCAGTTCTTAAAAAATTATGAGGACCTGAGCGTTTTTATTCTTGCTGGGGAAGTTTTCTGTGGATTTGAAGTTGTTGAATTTAGGGAGAAGCTAAAGGGTGTATGTGAAAATTATTTCACTGCATTTCATAAGCAAAGCATGCATGTAAGTTCCGTTTCTCAAGCCTCTTGGACTGACATTGCAATACCCTTACCTAGTTACTCTCATGCATCACCTCTCCTACATGATAACGTGAAGGTTAAATTCTTGTTTGCTCTTCATCTTAACAGGCGCTCAAAATGGTCCTTGAAAAGGAGACGTGGATGAAATTGTCACCGGATACTGTGCAAGCTATTAATTTTGCAGGTCTTGTGGGGGATGGAGCCCCCTTAATTATTTCTTCCCGCAGTTCCTCTGGTTCTTCTAAATTCCCTCACTCTAATAAGTCCAGTGACTCAATTGCTCCAAGTGGCAACAAGAGTGGAGTTTCATTTTGGTTGAAAAGTGGAAACCCCTTCTCAGCTAAGTTAATTAACTATAGAGAAGATCAAGACTACTCCTCAGTCAATGGAGCTGTCTCTGGAGATTACGAAGGGAATGATAGCACTGACAATGATGCTGTTAATCCTAGGATAAGAGATAAAAAACGCATTAATGGAGGTAGTCCTGTTTCAGAAGATGAAAATGAAGACCTTCTTGCCGACTTTATTGATGAAGATAGTCAGCTTCCACGACGAAGTTTTACGCGTAAACAATCAAGGAAATTTTCTTCACATTTCAGTACCAATGATGATTTGACAGCTCAAACAGGATCTTCCCTTTGTCTTCTAAGGTAATATGCAGTATAGCAAATGTTTAAAATCATGATGACAGCCTTTCTATTGCATATTTCCCCAGGCCACTTTTATGACGTGGAAGTGTATTGACTCTGTCTTATGTCTTAGATCAATGGATAAGTACGCAAGGCTTATGCAGAAACTAGAAATTGTCAATGTTGAGTTCTTTAAGGTGCCAATCCTAATTCTTGGAATTCTGCAGATATCCTTACAATTCTCCCTAAATTTATTTTCTAAAGTTCCTCTTTTACCTGCTTGAACTTTTGTAGGGAATATGCCAATTGTTTGGGGTTTTTTTCTATTTTGTGTTTCAAGTATTTGGTCAAGAAAGTAGTAGTTCAGGTGGAAAAGGAGCTGCGGACACTTACAATCGTGAGTTATGAATTTTTTTTTCTTTTGATGCTCCTCTTTATCTGTAATGTTACCCCCAACTTTTTATCAAAACAAAATGGTACCACTAACCAGCTTCAGTAGGGTACAATATCTAAGGAAAACCATTATACTCAGCATAAAATATATTTCAAAATTTTGAATTACAGATCGTTTGAAGTTCAGCCTATCCCGGATATCCCAAGAGTGTGAGCAATGGATAAAACCTCAGCTTTCATCATCACCATCTTCTTCACTTGGCTTTGCCAACACAGTTCATAGTCTTGCGGATATCACTCCAGCAAGTCCCTTAAATACTTCTAGTCACTTATCAGGCGTATCTTTTAGTCTCAAGGTATAATCTGGGTTACGTGTTCATCAATATGAACTACAATTAATATTATTTTCTGTTCATGTTCAATAGTAATCCTAAATATAATTTTTCTTATTCAGTTGTTAATAATTTTGTGTATTTCATATGTGGTTTGAGAAGAGAAGAGCAGCTGCCTGACATTTCTATATCATCTCGAGGTTGTATAATAAAAAGATAATTTAAGACATGATTATCGCTTGCAGGAAAGATGTGCTGCAGTTGACACAATTTCTCTTGTGGCTCGGATATTGCATAAATCAAAGGCTCATCTCCAATCAATGTTTATGTCAAGAAATGGCTCTCTGGTTGAAGACTTCTTTGGACAGCTGGTACGCACATCTTCCAATTCCTTAATGAGAAAATCTGGTTGGATATACTGCCTAAATTGGCTATGCTGTTCACAACATGCATACTATTTCATTAAACAAAGACTTCTGTAGCATCCTAGTCTTTTGCCTTTAATAAAAATGTAACATGCAGGACTGTGATCATAAGTAGTTTCACTATATTCCTTTGTTATATTATTCTCCTATATGCATATATGTTTGATGAAGAACTATTTACATACAATATGTGGTAGCAAATATATTTGAAGGAGATGCATTAAGTGGAATGATTCATCAGGTTGGTACCGTACCTGATCTGATAGAGCACTTACATAGGACAACTGCGAGGATACTACTGCATGTTAATGGGTAAATTGCTTATCTACTTTTGAGCTTGTGTTTTGAGAAAAGTTATTAGATGAAGAATTGTATCTCTCTCCTTTCTTGTGCTTCTGTTATTATTACTGACCTCAGGATTATTAAATTGTTACATTAAATGTATAAATTGTGAATTCAATTGGTATGCTAAAGTTAAGCCTTGGTTTTTATGGTCTTCGTTCTTACTTGGGGTATTAATATTGCTTCACCTGCAACAAATCTTACAGATATGTTGACCGCATTGCCAATTCTAAATGGGAAGTCAAGGAGCTTGGAGTTGAGCATAATGGGTTTGTTACCTCTTTAATTTGTTACTCTTCTTTCCCCTTCAATTGAATCATGATCTTTTTCATTCAAAACTAGTTTTTGGAATGCTCGTGCTGTAAAAAGTTTAACTGGCAGCTACCTATATTTGATTGATGAATTTACATTTAGATAGATTTAGTACTAGCTGATGCTCTCATTCTAAATTTGGCATGCTAGACCAGTGATTACCGCTGCTATTTTATATGTAATTAACTCTTTGAACTAACAGGTATGTTGATTTGATGCTCGGGGAATTTAAGCACTACAAAACAAGGCTTGCTCATGGGGGCATTCCACAAGAGGTAAATGACTCTGTGACTCCACCAATTTCAGAAGTTAACTACATTGTCAGAAAATATCAAATGTTTGTATCTTCGGATTGGAACATAAGTTGTGAACTGATTTCCTGAGCTCTCCATCAGTAGTTGGCACCTATTCAGGTTTTGTCTTTGTATGTTTGGGTGTGTCACAATCAAACTGAACAAATGTCAATTTCAGTTTGATTAAGATATAATATTGAGCCTGTCTTCTTATCAAACTAGAGAAATTTGTCCGCTAGAGCATGCTTTCTTATAATAATAGCTTTCTTATCATATAGGTTCACAACCTCCTGCTGGAATATGGAGTTGAAATATTTGCGGAGATGCTGATTGAAGGTTTTTCTCGAATAAAAAGATGTACTGATGAAGGCCGGGCTCTCATGTCATTAGATATTCAGGTACTTTTCTCCATTGTAATTCTCTTGACATGAGATCAGGAATTGTATCCATGAATAAGAAATTTTGCAGTGTAATGACCGACATTTTCGATACTGATATATAAACTTCACATAAAACAATGCAGCTGCGATTAATACATCAAATCACATGTGTCGATTTTGATCGGCATTATCTATTTTCTTGTAGGTTTTAATAAACGGGCTACAGCACTTTGTACCAACAAATGTGAAGCCAAAGTTACAGATAGTTGAAACGTTTATCAAGGTAGTAAGTAAAACAGAAACTCATAAGAAAGTGCAGACTCAAAACTGAAACATGAGTCATGGTTTAATCCAAAATCATCACTCCTTTTGCAGGCATATTATCTGCCGGAGACAGAATATGTTCACTGGGCAAGAGCTCATCCGGTAAACAAAAAGAATCTTAACTTTCGTTTTCTTCTGTTATGTATAAACCAAACCCATGTATTTCGTTTCTAGCAGAGTTGATGAACTTATGTTGAACATATGTTGTCAATATATATGCAGGAATATACAAAAGCACAAGTCGTTGGACTGGTGAATTTAGTAGCCACAATGAAAGGTTGGAAGAGGAAAACGAGGCTGGAAGTTGTCGAGAAAATTGAATCAGCCGTTGCCTAGAACAATCTAGAAGCTTCGGGAAGCTTCATCAACATCAAGTAATACTTCTTTTTTCTTCTGGTCTTGTTCTGTTCTTATTACTTCTGCATTTGTATCTGGAGTTGTGTAAATTTGAGGATAGGCTCTTCTTTGTAGTTACTGTCATTGCTTATGGGTTTGTGTACTAGAGATCCTTATGAAGTTGTACAGTCTTGAAAGATTGTAACACAATTTTCCTCCATTTTAATACTCAAATTAATTTCTTAAATATTTTTATTATGAGACACTTAACATATTCTTGTAATCTGATTTCTTTTCTTTTATTTATTCAAGTAAAACATAAAAATTAAATCAAATATGCATTGAAAATAGAGAATATCTACCTTTTAGAAACAAATTCATTTTCCAGAATATGTATTTTTTTTTTTTTGAAACGGATGTCGTATAAAATAACAATAATAGATGGCAATAATATATCAAATATGTATTAACTTTTTTTTCAATATAAAAAAAATGAGTTATTATGGTTAGAGAAGAGAAATATTTCCTTCGGTTAAAAGGAAATTGAGTAATAAAATGACTGAGTGAAGATGTGAAAGTTTGGAAGAAAGAATGTGCATAAAATATACTAATTATCAATTTATCTCAATTCTCAATATTATATTGTAATAAACGATTTAATGATTCCTCGTACTTGTCCATTATAGATGGTCACATCTATTCCCTTAGCAAGAAGCTCATCGATCTGCCAAAAACAAAACAATATAATATTACACATATAAAAAAAAAACTAATTTAAATTGTTAAAAATTGAGGAAAGAATTATTACACCATCGATAGTTGGTCTTTAGTCTAGTAATAGGTGGTAAGTCCATATAAGACATGCGCACTTGCACAACTAGAAATCGAGTCTCACCGTCTACATTATGTAGTAACTTGACTAATGGACCAGCTTGTTGTGGTCTAATATTGACAAAAAAAAATTAGCGTGCATAGCTGTAAACACATCACCCGAATTGTTCCCCCATCTGGTATTTTTCACATCACAAATTCAATTCAACTTTTAGTTAAATTAAAACATTTTTAACAAAGTAAAACTTGATAAGGAAGTTACTTATATGAGGTCTTTAGGAATAATCTTGAGCTTCTTCTTAATAACCCCATTCATCAATTTATTAAGATCTCCTTCATCCTTAACACTTAAACTTCTCAAATCATTTAAATATCTTGAATACTTTTTAATTCTATTATCTTTTTTAATCTCTTCACTCGTTGTAAGTGAGACAGGGTCCATCCCAGAATCCAATAGAAAATTGTAAAAATCCTACATGTAAATTAACCAACCACTTTATTATTCACATGTGAATATATGTGAATAATGTAATGAATATATTATAAAATTAAAGGAGAAATAATTACGACGGAGTTGGAATTGGAGGTAATTGTGGATTCTAGTTGCATCCAAGTTTCAGTGGCTTCAACATATTCACCATTTTTAATTTGATTTTTGATTTTCTCCGCTAAACTGCTCCAACAATGATTAAATCACAATTTATTTAGAGAGATAATTAATAACGTATATAATTCACAAAAATGGATGTTATGTTAAGACAAACCTATTAGAGTGTTTAAAGGCATTATCATCAAGCCTAGAGACATATTTGAGAAGATGTCCCCAAGACAACTGTAACCATTAGGTTTAAGGAAAAAGAAAATCAAATTTATTTACGTTTTAAACATGAAAATTGATGAGATCAATTGAACAAGAAATAAAATAAAAAGCCAAAAAGGAAAAATAGATTAAATTTACCACAAATCTTCATGTGATATCCAACTATCTCCCAAAACCACTCCAATAATTATTAGTAATGTCATTATCATGTTTTATTATTATTTTAAAGAGAAAAAGAAAAAGATCTCTTACCTCCAAGTTGAAGCTTTAATTTACCGGATTTAACCGAATCAAAAACCGATAAACCAAGCTTAACCGCGATTTTACCACCATAAGATTCAGCTATAGTGAAGAGAGGACTTTGGTTTAAAGTTTGGTCTTTATTGAAGAGTTGTTGCAACAATTTGGTTAAGTCTTTTGCTGCTTCTTCATCAGTTTTCACATACAATTCCTTTTGATTCTCCTCCACGAAACTGTACCCTGACCCAACTGGACTATCCTTTTTTTTTCAATTAAAATAAAATACAATTATTAAATCCAACAACATATACGAGTCTTGAAGACTCATCAAACTAAAAAAACTACGCAACCCTAATTAATTATCTGTTCTTAAAAGTACAATATAATTACCACAAACAAGAGATCGGCTTTCTTCAACCAAGTTGAATTTCTGGGTTTGAGGAATGTGTTTAATGGACCAACTTCCTGAAAATTCCCTATTCCGACCCCTGAAGCTCCCTGTTTTCATAAAATAATTAAATGATATCAAATATTTAATAAATAAAAAAAGACTTACAGGTCCACCTTGGAGCCAGAGGATAGTAGGCCATGGCTTGGAAGGATCTTCAATTCTATAAGAACTTTTATAATGCCCCCAAAACATATGTGACTAATAAGTCAGTGCTATTGGTTTCACCTTTTATAGTATATATGTACCGTATAATGAAATTACTCGTGTATATAGAAAGTGCAAAATTCTAAATAGCAAAAATATCCACAAAATTTTCAATTATATTACATAACTAAAAAGTTAAGAATATCCTTTAAAGAAAAAAAAATTAGTGAAACATTTTATAATATTGTATAAAATTAAGGGTGAATTTGCTCAATAACCATTTGTTGAATAAGAATGTGAGAATATGACCATAAAAAATTTTAAACCTAAAAACTAACAAGATTTACTGTTCTACTCATGTAGTAATCTTCGATTTACTTTTCACAAATATAGAACGTCTATATAATATAGTAAGGAGAATAACCACAAAAACAAACACAAATATGGTTTTTCATTATAGTAAAAAAAATAAAAGTTCTATATAAATAGAACGCAACATTGTTCTATATAAGCTATTTAATAATATATTCA
This sequence comes from Lepidium didymum, assembly GCA_963920545.1. Lineage (NCBI taxonomy): Eukaryota > Viridiplantae > Streptophyta > Magnoliopsida > Brassicales > Brassicaceae > Lepidium > Lepidium didymum. The sequence continues at coordinate 11,551,393 of OY986991.1, read as the reverse complement.
TTTTAAGTCTATATAGTATAGTATGGTGAACTATATAAACTATTTAATAATATATCCATTTTAACTTTACCTTTCACAAATATAGAACGTTTATATAGTATAGTATGGAGAATAACAATAAAAACAAACACAAATATGATTTTTCATAATAATAATAAAAAAAATTTCTATTTGCAAACATATTTTCCCACCACACATTAGTTTTAAACATATTTCTCCTCAATACTCAATTTGTCTGGTATCTTATTGATTAATTTGTCCTATATGTGCAAATCAAAATTGGGCGAATACTGTCATTGCACTACAAAAAAACAGATAATTTGCGAGGGAAAGAACCACTGCAATTCTCTCGCAAATGCCTATTTGCGGCGGAGTTTCGAGGAAAACCAAATCGTCGCAAACACTACAAGAAAACAACCAATTTACGACATCATTTTGCGATGGCAAAAAAAGTTGCAAATTTGCAACGTCTTTGCGATGTATTGTAAAACATCACAAAAAGGTCGCAATATTGCAACGTTTTTGCGATGCTCGTGCAACAATTTTGCGATGCACATTGTGCTATCGCAAGGGCGTTACAATATTGCGACGTTGTTACGATACATCTTTTCCGTAGCAATATTGCGAGTCATTTGCGATGTTCTTGCGATTTTACTTAACTTCATCGCAATTACATTGCAAATTTTCACATTTTCCCTACAAATAGCCCACAATGTGATTGTAACTTCACACCAAATCTTAGAGAGAGAAAAATTCGGGGAGAAAGATTTAGGGGGAAAAAAAATTCGAGAAATTGTTTTTTTTTTTTTGTAAGTTAAAAAAATAACGTCGGAACATGAAGTGTTCACATTACGACGATGGATGTATAATCGAAAAGATCTGGAGACGGGAGAAGTGACGAAAGAGTTTTGAGATGGGTTGCGGGCATTTATAAACCAGGCGGCTAACAACCCATTTACTCCGAATGACGGTAACATTTTCTGTCCATGTGTAAAGTGTGGAAATACGAAATATTTGAATGTTGATATGGTGAAACGGCATGTATATAATAGAGGATTTACTCCGAACTATTATGTATGGTTTTCACATGGGGAGGGGTATAGTCTCGGTGCTGGGAGTAGTAGTATGGGTGATGGTGGTGATGATCAACCTACTGATAACGCTAATTATAATTATGGCGAAAATATGTTTGAAAGTTATGAGCATCTTCAAGGTAATAGATATCATGATATGGTTACATATGCATATCATGGATCTATTAGAGTTGGTAGTGAAAATACTATTGAAGAACCTAACACAGAAGCGAAACAGTTCTATGATATGCTTGATGCTGCTAATCAACCTATCTATGAGAGATGTAGAGAAAGACTATCCAAACTGTCATTAACATCTAGGTTGATGTCTATTAAAAGTGAATGAAACATAACTGAGAGAAGTATAAACCAATTAGTAGATACGTTTAAAGAGTATCTGCCAGGAGACAACAATTCTGCTGAAAGTTACTATGAAATGCAGAAGTTAGTTGCGGGTCTCGGATTACCATCAGAAACGATTAATTTTTGCATTGACAATTGCATGATTTTCTGGAAAGACGATGATAAGTTGGAGGAATGCCGTTTTTGTGGGAAACCAAGGTATCGAGCAACAGGTGGAAGGAATCGTGTTCTATACAAACGTATGTGGTATTTGCCAATCACTGATAGATTGAAACAACTTTACCAATCGGAAAGGACATCATCGGCAATGAGATGACACGAAGAACACACAACAAATGATGGGGAGGTTTACACATCCCTCAAATGCAAAAGCCTGGAAACACTTTCAGACGGTACATTCTAACTTTGGCCAAAGAGCATAGAAATGTTTATCTTGGTTTATGCACAGATGGATTTAGTCCATTTGGTTTGTTGGGAAGACAATATTCGCTATGGCTTGTCATATTGACGCCATACAATCTTCCACCTAATATGTGCATGCAAAGCGAATTCTTGTTTATGACCATTCGAGTGCCAGGTCCTAGTCATCCTAGGCGATCTCTTGATGTGTTCTTGCAACCTTTGATTCACGAGCTGAAACATTTATGGTATAGAGGTGTTCAAACATATAATTTCTCGCAGTAGCAGAATTTCAAGATGCGTGCAGTTTTATTGTGGACGATAAGTGACTTTCCTGCGTACGGAATGTTATCTGGATGGACAACTCATGGAAGGTTATCTTGTCCATACTGTATGGAATAGAGTGATGCATTTCAATTAAAGTATGGTAAGAAATCATGTTGGTTTGATTGTCACCGTCGGTTTCTCTCTATGCACCACCCCTACCGGAGGAACAAGAAACTGTTCAAGAAAAACAAGGTTGTGCGCATTTCTCTTCCAACACATATATCAGGGGATGAGCTATTGCAGAAGATTGATTATTATGGTGCTGAGGAAACATGTAAATATGGGTGCAATTGGTACACTCCAGCGAACATGTCTGATAGATATACAGTATCTCATAACTAGCACAAAAAGAGAATCTTTTGGGAACTCCCATATTGGAAAGATCTCTTACTACGTCATAACCTCGATCCGATGCACATCGTTAAAAACGTTTTCGATAACATTATGAACACGATTTTGAATGTGCAGGGAAAGAGTAAAGACAATTTGAAATCAAGGTTGGACATAGCCGAAATATGTTCGAGAAGCGAATTACATATTACACGGGATGGGAAACAACTGATTCCTAGTTTTCGTTTGACCGGAGAAGCGCGACAAGCATTGTTTAACTAGATATCTTCAGATGTAAAGTTTCCAGATGGTTACGTCTCCAAATTCTCCTGATGTATCGAGCAAAGGAAAAAATATCTGGTATGAAGAGTCATGATTGCCACGTATTCATGCAGCGACTACTGCCCTTTGCCTTGCTTGTGCTTTTACCCACAAATGTCCACGAAGCAATTGCAGGTACTTAGGTTAAATTTTACCATTCTATTAATCATAAAAGATGAATTCTACTTAAATATATATAGATATATATAATTTGTATCAACTTGTAGGAATTGGAGCGTTCTTCAGGGATCTATGTACACGAACACTAACAGAGGATGGCATAGCTCAACTACGCATGAATATCGCAGTGTTGATATGTAACATGGAAAAAATCTTTCTGCCCTCTTTTTTTGACGTGATGGAACATCTACCAATCCACTTACCTCATGAAGCAGCTCTTGGTGGCCCTGTACAATTTCGATGGATGTACCCGTTTGAGCGATTCATGGGCCATTTGAAAAGAAAGGTTAAAAATCAAGCAAAAATAGAAGGATCGATCGTTGCAGGAAGCTTGACCGAGGAAACATCTCATTTCACATCGTATTACTTTAGTCCGACTGTCAAAACCAAAAGAACCCAGGTAGGACGATATGATGATGGAGGAATTAAACCATCATATGCCATTGCTGTTCCAGATATCTTCACTCAGATCGGAAGACTTGCTGGAAAAATTAAGGAAGAATACTGGGAAAACCACACGTACTATCGTGCAGCTCACAAGTATATACTGAGGAATTGTGAAGATGTAGTACCGTTTGAAAGGTATGTACTTTTCAATTTAGTAATTAAATTGATAAAGTTCTAATTATTTTAAACAACCTTATTTACTTTGCAGTGAATTCGACAAACAAATTCGAGAAGGCTTCCCTGATTTAAGTGAAAGAGAGTATGAAACCTATAAAGAACATGATTTTACTGGATGGTTGAATTACAACGTACGTAAGATCTAATTTACAGTATCAACATTGGTGTAGGTTAAAGTACGACATAATTAGGTTTTAATATGTAATTTATTCGTGTAGGTTAAGAATGGATGTGTAGGCAAACCTTTGCCTTATGGTTGCATGAGATTGTTGATGAACCAATTGCGAGGATCGTGACAGCCCCAATGTATTTTACGCGCAGATTCACTTTTCATACGTACGACCATGGCCGCAATAAATCAACCACAAATTATAGAATTCATGTGTCTGGTGAAACTGACTTCTACGGTATTTTGGACAAAATTGTAGAAGTCACATTTCCAGGAGTTCTTGGACTAAGATGCATTTTATTCCAATGTTGTTGGTACAATACAACGGCTGGTCGAGGAGTGCGTACTAACCATTTAGGGGTAATCGACGTAAACGCAAGCCAAACATATTCGAAGTTTGACTTTTTTATTCTAGCATGTCAAGCAGAACAAGTGTGTTTTATTCCTTATCCTCGTATAAAGCGGGAGACATGGCTATCTGTAATAAAAGTGAATCCAAGAGGTCGTATTGTCGGGGAGGTCGACGATGTGGCTATGCAACAAGAAAGAGGACCAGAAATATCTATAGTTGTCGAATCAACTGAAGATATCATACATGCACAACAAGGTACATAAGACATTGTTGAGGAAGAATCCGAGGGGGAAAATGCTAGTTTTGACGAATTCGAATAGACCGATGAAGAAGAAAACACGGAAGATGAAGACTCTGATTGAAGTAACATGAAAATGCGTATTATAGCTAAGTGGTGTTTTGTCATTGTATTTTAAATGAAGTAATGTGAAATTTTTTTTTAAAAAAAATTAAGTGATTTGGCTAGGGCCCTGCGACGTCAGTGTTCCAAAACATCGCAAGAGCCTCGCAATTCTACGAGGGACTTGCGACGTTTTGAACACTGACGTCACAGGGCCCTCGCAAAGCTGAAACCGAAAGGTTTAGCGGTTTATCGTTTACCTTATAATATAACGGACATTGTCGGTTTTGTGTAGACGTAAATGGACCAAATGCAATTGATGAATGCTTACAGATGTATTCTTAGTCTTTTCGTATTTAACTTTGATACACTGTTCCGGACATCCGTTATGTTGTAAGGTAAAGGATAAACCGATAGATTTAGCGGTTTATCCTTTATTTTACAACATATCGGATGTCCGAAACAACGTATCAAAGTTAAATACGAAAATACTAAGAATACATCTGTAAGCATTCATCAATTGCATTTGGTCCGTTTACATCTACACAAAATCGACAAACTATATATATATGTGTTTTTTATCTCGTACCAACGTTGTCGGTTTTGTGGAGACTTAAACGGACCAAATGCAATTGATGAATGACCACCGATGTATTCTTGGTTTTTTTGTATTTAACTTTGATACGTTGTTCTGGACATCTGTTATGTCGTAAGGTAAATGATAGATCGCTAAATATTATCCATTATGTCGTAGGATAGATTGCGAAGGCCCTGCGACGTCTTGGTATAAAACGTCGCAAGTGCCTCGCAGGCTTGCGAGGGCTTTACGACGTATTGGGTGTACACGTCGCAGAGCTATCGCAAGTCTGCGAGTCTTGCGACTGCAATGCGAGACATCTGCGAGACCTAAAACCCTAAATTTTTCGTCGCAAGGCTGTCGCATAGCCCCATAAAATTAGTGGCCGCGTCCTTTCCTTCTCCTTCTTCTCTTTCTCTTTCTCTCTTCGCGATTCTTCCTCTTCCTCTATCTCTTTTCCACCATTTTTGTCCAATCTTCTTCCTCTTTTTCTTCTCCACGGGCGTCGGTGTCTCTCTACTCTTCATCTCTCATCTTCTTCCTCTTCTTCTCTTCTTCGTCTTCCTCCTCGGTTCTCCTCCTCATCTCATTCCTTGGTTCTCCTCCTCTTCTTCTCTTCCTCCACTTCCAAGGTAAGTCTCCTCTCCGCTTTCCTTAGATGTAGGATATGGAACTCGGATTTGTTGTGGATTTATTGATAGATTTAGTGTGAAATGGTTGGGTTTAGGATATGGAACTCGGATTTTAGATTTAGGATTGTCAAATTTTTTTTTTTGTTATACTATACGTTTTCCTATTTAGAAATCTTTTTTTGCTACCTATAAAAAATATTTTTTGATTTTCTAAAATGTTTTATGATTTTTCCTTATTTTTGAAACATTTTTAAAAACGTTTTCATATTTTTTAAAACGTTTTTCAATTTTCTAAAATATTTTATGATTTTTTCTTATTTTTGAAACATTTTTAAAAATATACTTCCCGATCTATAAAATTATAAATTTAATGGTTTGTCAATCAAATTTTAATTTATTTTGAGAATAAAATTGTAGGTTCAATGATGATCAAGTGTTGGCAACAGCCGTGTAGGAAATCTTCGAAAGAGATTTCACGGAACCGCATGCAAACTTTTCGCAAGTCCCGAACCACATCTTTGATAGGTGGTTCAAGAAATTTGCGGTAAGTTTCTGAATATTCAATTTATTTAAATAAATTTTAACATCAATTAAACATTACATTTTTTCCCGTTCTAGCAACAGTACCACTAGAGCCCCTCGATTACGGGTGACGTCCGTAAGAAATCGATGAGGTTTTGAAGAGTTGCATGTACGACCAGGTCGACCATTGGAAGGCCAAATGGAGGGCACAGGGCGACAAAGCGATGTCGCGATGGTTCAACACCGAAGTCTGGGAGGGTCTTGTCCGCTATTGGCAAGACCCGAAGTCCAAGCAGAAAGCGCAAGTGCGCGGGCGGCTAGGTTGTCCGATCCTGATGGCGACGGTCCGTATAGACATTGCTCGGACCAAACCTCGTTCAAGGCTCGAGCTCGGAAGATGGTAATATATTACGTCATTATTTTTAAAGAACATTTAATACAATGAATTTTACTTAAACTAATAACTTCTTAAATCCTTTCAGCAAGAAGACTCGGGGGATCCTCACCCTGATCTGGTAGAGACGCTCTTTCAGACCAAACAGAACAAGGACGGGGTCTTCGTCGACAAAAAGGCCGAGCGATTTTACAACAAGGTCACTGCGAAGATGCAGCAGTTGACCCAAGATCGGGGTGACGAGAGCACTGGATCTACCGTGCTATCGACCGCACAGAAGAACCAGATTATGCTGAGGTAAGACTTTCTGTATTTCTTTCGTGTTTATTCTGTTTCAAATTGTTAAACTAACATTTAATTTTTTTTTCTTATCACGTTGCTCCTCGTAAAAAGGAGAGAGTATACGGGACCGGTCGCTCTCTGGGCTCACAGATCAAGATGAGCACCTGGACGCAAGGCTAACAGTCTCAACCCGCTACCGATTCCGCAAAAATGGCGGAGATAGAGAGTAAGTTGCAGGCTCAGGATAACCTCATCTCGACCCTTCAGCAGAACATCGCCTAGTTCAACCGGTTATTCTCTACGTTGGCTTCGAAAGACGCCGACATTGGTGCTCTGTTGAACGTGATGAAACCTAGTGAGCCCGGATCGAGTTCAGCAAACCTGGATCGGAGCACGGACCAGAACCCAGACCAGAATTCGGACCCCAACCTAGACCTATCGGACGATTTTTAGTTTTTTTTTTGTAATATATTTAAAATATTTTTATTTTAATATATTTCATTTTTATTTTTATTAAAAAAAATTTAAATAATTTAAATATATTTTATTAAATTAATTATTATAATTTAAAATTTAAAAAAATATTTTTTATAACGTCATCGCAGGAAATACGTCGCAGAGTTGACATCGTAGGGCCGTCGCAGAACACACATCGCAATAGCGTCGCAAACCTGCGACGTATTTGAGAGGGCCCTTTCCGTCATCGCAAATTGCCAGTTTTCTTGTAGTAAACTCGATCTTCGCAAACTAATTTACAGAGTAACATTGAGATATTAGTTTCTAATTGAGGTATGCCATCCTTTATTAGTGTTCCTGTACATAGATCCCTGAAAAATGCTCTAATTCCTACAAGTTGATACTTAATATAATTAAATCTCTTATATAATTTATTAAATGGGAAAATGTAAACTATATAGAAATTTATCTGCAATTGATTCGTGGACAGTTGTCGGTAAAAGCTCAAGTAATGCAAAGGGTTAGTAGTCGCTGCATGAATACACTACAATCGTGACTCTTCATACCAAATTTTTTTTCTTTTGCTTTATACATCTTGAGAATTTGGACACATAACTATCAAGAAACTTTACATATGAAGAAATCCAGTTAAACACCTGTTTCACTTCTCCGGACAACCGAAAGTTTGGAATTGGTTGTTTGCCATTTTTTGTAATATGTAATTCAATTCTTGCGCATATTTCGGCTAAGTTCAACCTTGATTTGAAATTGTCTTTATTCTTTCCCTGCACATTCAAAATCGTGTTCATGATGTTATCAAATTTTTTTTAACAATGTGCATCAGATCAAAGTTGTGTCGTAGTAAGAGATCTTTCCAATATGCGAGTTCCTAAAAGATATTGTTTTTGTGCCAATTGTAAGAATCACTTTATATGTCATACATGTTTGTTGGAGTGTGGCAATTGCCCCTACGTTTACATGTTTCCTCAACACCATAATGATCAATCTGCTCTTACAGATCATTCCTTAACATGTGTGATATGGGAGGAATACGCACAAGCTTGTTCTTCTTGAACAATCTCTTGTTCCTTCGATAGGGATGATGCATTTAGAGAAACTGATGATGACAATCAAACCAACATGATTTCTTACCATGCTTTAGTTGAAAGGCATAGATCATCCTATACAATATGGACAAGATAACCTTCCATGTGTAGTCCATCCAGAGAACATTTTATAAGTCGGATAGTCACTGATCGTCCACAATAAAATCGCATGCATCTTGAAATTATTCTGTTGCAAGTAATCGAATGTGCAAACACCTCTATCCCATAACTGTTTCGGCTTTCCACGGAATCAACATTCCTGCAACTTATCATCGTCTTTCCATAAAATCATGCAATTGTCAATGCATACATCAATCATTTTTTATGATAATCCAACACCCGCAACTAACTTTTGCATTTCATAATAACTCCTAGCAGAATTATTATCTTCTGGCAAATATTCTTCAAATGCATCCGCTAATTGATTCATACTTCTCTCAGTTATGTTTCGTTCGCTTTTGATAGACATTAAACTAGATGTTAATGATAGTTTAGATAGACTCTCTCTACATCCCTCATAAATAGACCCTCCAATCTCATGTGGCCTATTTATATGGAAGGAAATTTTTTTGCTATGGAATTGCTAGGAAATATTACGAGGGAATTGCTACGAAAGATCAATTTGCAAGGGAACTGCAACGTACCTGCGAGGGATTTGAAAAGAAACCTATATCCATTGCAATTCTTAGGTAATTAGCATTTTAAACGTGTTATACCTACTTTCACTTAACTTTAAGACCCTCGCAAAAGCTTAGAAAATTTTCTAGGAAGTGTCTCCATCACAAACTGCTCGAAATATTACTATGGATTTGCAAGGAGAAAGTGTTACTCGCATAGGTCTCGCAAAAGCATCGCAACTTCCTCAAAATATTGTGAGGGAAATATTCCTCACAATAAGTTGCAGTGTTTTGTGTTTTCCGACAACTTCTTCGCAACGGCATCACAAATTTACGATGAATATTTTTCATTGCAAATCGTGTATTTTCTTGTAGTGTTGCTTCTAGTCTGGGAAAAGGAACCAAACCAACATCGCGTGAAACCAAACCAATTTTGTTATCCAAGTGCTCCTAAATTCTGACCTGCTCATTTTTTACCAAATCGAAAGAGTAAACTCTAATTTTGTTCTTCTCAAAATTGTGAGTTCTTCTCGATCGATTGTTCAATTTTGTTGTTAGGGTTATATTGCTATCATAATTTCGAGGTATACGTGATTGGTTTATGGCGTAGTACTTGAGTTACTAAGGGTTGGTCATGATTAAGGTTTTTTTTTTCTCTTTTGAATCGAGTTGTAGATTGACAATGAGTAATGTGACATGATGTTCAAGTATGTCAATGAAAGATATAGAGGAGGTAGTGTGGTTGGCATTCTGAAGAATTGTTGGTACGGAGCATCAATTTGTGCAAGGACTTTGACATCCGAGAAGAACCCTAACCGTCGGTGTTAGTGGTGTATTTTTGCAAGATCTCATAAGTTAGAATCCAATTTGATGATTCCTATCAAGATTATTGTTTGTTTATGAAGTATTTTTTGAATTGTACTCATATCTCATTTCTTCTTGTAGCTTGTCAATGATATCCACATATTTAAATGGGTTGATGAAACACTAGTTAATGAAATTGAGACCTTAAACAACTTGATTATAAGAGACTTAATAATAACGTGATAGAGATCAAAATATAATGGATAAAAATATCAAATTTCAGCGGTTTCAAATACGTATGGAGATTAATGACATGTCAGAGAAAATGGATGTTATGCTCGATGATTCAGACTGCAGGACAAAGAAACTGATAGTTTTTTATTTGGTTTTTCCTTATTCTCTTTTTTTCCTAGCCTTCATCGTCTTCAGTTTTCTCTTCTTTTTCTTGACCTCATTCGATTTCGTTCTTATTTTCATTCTTAGGTTGACTATTTTTAAGTATTACTACAATTTTCTAAAGTAACATTATATTTATTAATAGTTTTATATCTAAAATTTTCTATTACATTTTATACATACATAAATGTGTATACATATTATACATGTATGTTAAATTGTGAAAAAGTTAATTATGTATTTTGTAAAGTAAATTTATATTTATATTTTAATTAATTGTATTTCTTTCGTAATCAATTTTTTTAAATCAATCTGATGTGGGAAACCCATAACTATGGTTGTTTTCCAAAGGATTTTGGTTATCAGCTTTTCAACTGGAACATCTTTTGGTTTATTGATGGTTTTAGAGGAATTTTGTAAGGTTTCTACCTAAAATACATTGAGCGTTTATCTATCGGAAATCTATCTTTTTGTTGTAGTTGTCACTTACATTTTCTTGTAGTCATCTTACAGTTTCTCTTCTCTAAAAAAGTTGGTATCTATATTGTGTCTCATTAAATCGTTTAAGATTGGTTTCACGACCCATGGTCCATCTTCAGGGTGAGATTAGGATATATTCCATACACTTTTATGTTCTATTAATTTCTACAGATATGTTAAAGTTTCTTATCTATCTCCCTTTATATGTTTAGAAACATCATAATCATTCATTCCGTAATAATCATCAGATTATCTCCTTCTTTTTCACAAGGTTACTCAATCTCGAGCCTCTAGAGATTAACACATCGGGTATTAAATTCTCTGGACAAGCTTTCCACTTTTTTAAGTCCAAATCAAGTCTTGAAAGAGAGCTTCCTTTTGGTTTGATAATTGGACTTCTTTTGGAAGGCTTTTGAGTATTAGTGGTGATTCTGGTACTCGTTACCTTGGTATCCCTCGTAATGCTTTGGTGACGGATGTTGTATCTGATTCTTGTTTGAAATTTAGTCATTTTTGAGGTCAGCTTGTTTCTCATCTCAATGTTGTTCCGATTCCTGTCTCGGATTCTAATGATGATGTTTTTCTTTGGAGGCATGGTGCTGATTGTTTCAGACCTTTCTTCTCTGCTAAAAAGACTTGGGACCAAATTCGATCTCACAGTACTTTGGTTCCTTGGTTCAAATTAATCTGGTTTGTCCAAGATGTCCCACGATTCTCCTTTATTTGATGGCTTGCCATTAGAGACATGCTCTCTACAGGTTGTAGAATGCGATCTTGGGATGCTTTTCAGCCTTGTGTTTTTTTGTGGTCATCCTAATGAATCTAGAGACCACCTTCTTTGCATGTCCTTTCTCCTTCTCAATCTGGTTTGGTTTATGTAGCTCTCTCCTTGGCTTTGCTATAAACCCAGATTGGAAGGTTACTATTGACTCCATCTTGGACTCATATCGATGCTTCGTTGATAAGGTCCTCCTCTGCATGATTTTCCAGACTACAATCTATTATATTTGGAGGGACCGAAATCAGAGAGTTCATGACAATAGTAGATCAGACCTTGCTGCTTTTAAGAAGATTATTGATAGAGTTTTGAGAAACAAAATCTCTTATGTGCATTTATACATGCCATCATAAACTTGAGGGTTAAACGTAGTTGGTTTGAAGTGTTTTCTAGCTAATTTTTTATTCTTTAAGCTTTGTTTAACTTACAAACCAATGACTCTCAATTACTCATAACATCATCGAAAAGCAAGATCCTCCAAAAGAACTTCGAGGCCTAATCTTTGATGTATTTCACCTTGCGTCTCTTTTTGAAGAGATTTTATTTTCCTTTATTAGTCGTAATTGTAACAAGGATTCGATCCCTGGTTGTGCAATTGCGCATGTCTTATGTGAACTTACCGTCTGCCATTAGAATAAATGTCACTTGCTAATTAATAATTTTTTTTTAAATATAAAATTTATAAAATTTTATAAAAATTCAATTATAAGTATTGTATTAAATATTATTTAAAGAACTTTAGTATTTTATATATAGTATGCTCAATAAAACAAAAAAGAAAAGAATTCATAATGGAAAAAAGAGAGAACAGTCGTATATATAAAAAGAAATAAGTAGAAATTAAGAAAAGACAAAAAAATAAAGGAAGGAAAAGATAAAAACAACTATTGAATTTTATTTATATATATATATATATATATATATATTTTAGTGTAAATATTTGTTAGTGACTAATCTATACATACAACACATTTCCACCAATTGGGAGTAGTTAAAGTAACAGTTAGTCAAAATTCCTCAAAATATTCTTCCATTCCACCCAATTATTGGTAACAGTAAGGGCCGATGTGTGAAATAAAAAAAACATTTATATTTCACACAATTCCACATGTACCAGTTATGGCTTAGGTAAAAGAAAAACATCTAGTAAACTATTTTAGCAACTATTTGTCTTATTTTGTTTGATATATGTATTTTCCAGTTGTCTATGCAATATGTAAGCTTATTTTAATTACTTCTAAAATGATTAATATTTTTTAAATAAATTTAAAAGAAAAACAGACTCCATGTTTTGCATATTTTAATTTTGTACAATATCATTTTATAAATGGGAATTGTGGAGAGAGCATGTGTATTTAAAAATGTTGTATTAGCCCATTTTGGGAAAAGATGTCATATTCGAAATGAGGGGCGTACTTTTAGAGTAAAGAGGTAGACACAAATGACAGACATGGTAGAATCTGGTACAAAATTAATATTTTAGCGAGAAATCGGAAGATGTAATTGACAAATATTTGTATCATGACATAGAAGATATGTCATGAGAGATAATCTATCTTATATTTATAATCTGAAATGTAATTCTATCGTAATGTTTTATGTGCAGAATATTTGTCTATATCCAGCGTAAACATTTGTTCATGTCTAACTCGGACATATTCTATGTCCAATATCGAACATATTTTGTGCCATATTTCAATCATCTTTTCGCCAAGATGGACATGTCCATGTCTAGCATAGACATTTTTCTTTGTCTAGCGTGGACAAATGTATACGTTGAGCATCACACACATAATTTATCATGTGTCAGCTATCTATTCGTCAAAATGAACATTTTTAATGTCTACATGGACAAATGTTAATGTCCACTATAGACATTTGAAATGTACATCATACACGCTTCTCGTCACGTGTCAGTCATCTATTAGACATATTATTCTTTTTCTTTATTGAGAAAATTGTGTGGAATGTCACATATAAATCCAAAAATTGTGTCAAATGCCATATAGTTTTTTTTTTTTTTTTGCCAAATTTTTAAATAAGAAAATATCATTTTGCCTTTTCTAATATCTATTTTTTCGATATCTGATGAAAGAGAAAACTATGACGAGTAGATGACCGACACGTAGCAAAAAAGGTATACGGCGTTGGTAAAGAATAAATGTCCATACTAAACATTTACATTTGTCCATGTTGGACAAGGAATGGTCTATTATGCCGGATAGTCGACTGACACGTGTCTGAATTTGTGTTCGACGTTGGATATCGACACATGTCTATACTGGACATCTACATTTTGTCCATTATGGACATCGACATTAATGCTAGCAAATGATTAACACGTGTCAGATTTGTGTACAACGTTGTAATAAAGATTTGTCTGCAGTAGAAATTTCTTTATTTACGTACAAGGAATTGTCCATTATGCCGAATAGCCGACCGACACGTGTCCGAATTTGTGTTCGAGGCTGAACATCGACACATGTCTATACTGGATATTGACATTTCGTCTATTTTGAACATCGACATGTTAATGCGGGCAAATAATTATCACGTGTTAGATTTGTATACGACGTTGTAATGAAAATTTGTCTGCGACGGACAAGTTTCTATTTATCTACAATTTCAACAAATTTTTCTACAGGCATGCTAATTTTTTGTCTCACATCCAAATTTTTGTCAACATAGCAAATACACAATTTTGAATTGCTAAGTGCTAATAGCATTCCACGCAAATACAAATTTGACCATGATGTTCCACGTGAAATCCCTTCTCTATTTCACCCCAATTCCCAACTACAACACCTCTTTTTTTCTCTTACCTCACTTCTCCCCCCCCCCCACATTTTTCTCTTTTCCCTTATTTTCTCACCATTTATCCCCATTCGCTTATGGACATTTTAGCAATTTCGAAATTAAAAAATGACATTCTACCTAAATTGATGGCATTCTACCTAAATTGATGGCATTCTACTTTGGATTTAGATATGGCATTTAACTCAATTTTTTCAAACTTACTTGTATCTGATATTTTATAATTATTAAAATCATATCATATTCTTATGACTGATTGAGTTATATTAAAGTAAGGTATTAAATAAATTTTGTTTGAAGGAAAAATGTTTTTGGTGAAGTGGATCAATGTCATTTTTATTATTTTCTCTACCCAAATTTAATTTGAGAGAAACACGTTTGTGCCATGTAATATTGTTAAGGATTTGAAAAAAATTTAGTTATAAATTGAATTTTGTTGATTCAATTATTAAAAAATTTATTATTTAAACGATGACTGCAGATAAAGTGTTTGGACTTGATTACGAATAAATACAAATCCATGCGTAAGTGTTGTGCTTTTAATAAATAGCATAACTGAAATTTAATTTCAGCCTCCCAATAGAATATATGATAATGCGATAATGATATTTATAAGTCGTTTCGGAGAATTGATGTAAGGTTGATGCAACCACTAGGACATGCTGCTTTCAGAATTGTGTCATTTTCTCGAATTGAAAAAATAAAATAAAATACATTAAAAGTGCATCAGAATATTCAGGCAATTTAATACTATCTTTAACTCATACGTACGTGTATATGGCCAATTTAGCTTTCATATGCACACAAAAACATTCCAATTATATTATGATTCTTTCATTCGATTCACTATTGTATTATAATTATTGCACAACTGTTATAGCTTCCTTCGTATTTGATGGATTAACATATAAAATCTATAATGTAAATATGAATTCGCAGTAGACTAAATAAAATATTTAAAATACGTTTTATTAAATAATTTTTTTTCTTCAAAAGACAAATACTTGTTGAAATTAGACTACTATACCTACTAACCTAAACCTATTTCCAATCGATAACCTAAACTCGAATCAATCAACTAGCTCTCTAAAACTTATGTTCTAAGTTCTTAAAGACTAGATTTACTATTGAGATCTACCTTAAGGACTCGATGATTGTTCCACAAAACACACATCATCTAACTAACAAATTTTATCCTAACAACCGAATCTTTCTCTTGATAAGGTCTTATCTTCACTCTTGATAAGTCCTATCTTCAGCTCTTGATAAGTCATATCTTCAACTCTTGATAAGTCCTATCTTCAATTTGAATCTTTTGAGATATCTTCCGCTCCAAGCTACACGTTCTCCTTACATGTTTTTCATTAATCTGCTCCATGTGCTTTGCATGTGACTCATTGATCTGCTACAAGCATCTTCAATCTCTCCCTTTTTGACTTGATGTGGCAACTAAGCATTCCATCTTGTTAAATGACACCACTACCAGATAAACTAGAACTGAACTTGTTAGTCATCAAAAACATGTTAGACACAGATTCATGAAACCTAGAACCATTACTTGATTAATCACATGAACCAAATATCATTACAACTTTATAAAAGTTTGTAACTGAATCTTCCTAAACAAAAGATTAAACCAAAAAAAGCAAAAAAAGTGCCACAAGTTGGCAAAAAAAAAATAGAGCAAACAGTGCTTCCCCTCAATCAAATAACTCATGAATTTGAGCATCATCATCATTAGAATCATGTTCTTGTTCCTGTTCTCCTCCTACTTAGTAGCACATCAAGTTGAAAAACAAAAAAAAGTTTAATTGTGCTTACGCCTAACAAATCAGAAGTTACATACATTTGTCTAGAGCTTCCTTGCAAGGATGCACGACTTCAGTACCAAGTACTAAAAAAGTTTCCAGAAGCTCCTTTTGTGACTTGGAAATCTGAGCAGAACTCTGTTGTTTGGTTTTCTGCTTGTAATCCTTGGAACTAGGGTTGTTGCAATCTTGTACACCAGTTGCATCCTTGTAGCACTTACATATCCTTCATTGGAGGTAAGAAACCAATTCGAGCAACAGATTCTGTAAAGTTGAGCGTAAAAAGGCTGAAGATGACCTTTCCTCACTTGAGCTAGTTTCTTGTACCTACCATAGTCAAAAGCATAGCAATATCCTCATCGAGGATTCCTTTTATCTTGAAAGGATCAGAGTGATCAGTGACATCCGGTGAACCAAGTAAACCATTGATTCTTGAAGTAGAGAGTGTATAAATGTAACCTCTCAAGAATATAGACCAACTTTCACTCTCATGTTCTATATAGAGCATATTCGCCCAGAGTTCCCATAACACTTTAGGGTTATAATCAACAACTTAATCAATAGAGCTTAGCAAACCAGAGGTTTCTATTAGGTTTCGAAGAACTGACTCATGCTCCTCAAACTCATAAGCATTCTCAACATTAAAGCGATCACTTTCTGATGAGTAAAGACAGTACCTTTCAAATGCATCCGTAAAGGAAATTCGAAGAGTTGAACTCCAATGATGCAGCCTTTTTCCTTGAAGGACGAGCCGTCGCTTCTAACTTAACGGCCTTTCGAGTTTTCCTTGGACTGGGATTAACTCCTCCTTGATTCTCCATTTGCGAAGCTCAGATGTAACCCTTGATTCTTCAAGAATCGGTGGTTCAGATGCTCTAGTGATTTCGACATCGTCTGTTTCATCAAAATCTGGATCATTGTGAACAAATGACGACGAAGGAGTTGCTGCATGTGAAGTTGAAAGATGATCAGCTCTCAGTTCTTCATCACGGTCTTTGAAATTACCCAAGAATGCTGATTTTGGTATCTCCATTGTGTTTTCTTCTAGAATTTCAACCATTCGAGCAGCCATCGAAGGTACAAGCGGTTGAGAAGACGAAGGAGCAGAGGGTTGCGAGACATGGTTTATCTCAATTGGCTTGAAAACGATCATTCTCCTTTCGGTGTTACTGATGTAAGCCACCATCGTTGTTAAATCGTAGCCTTAAAATGTGATTTGAGGCAAATTCTCCATTGTTTATCTTTTTCTCTCAAACCCTAATTTGTTGTTCTGTTTCTTTTTCTTAGAAATGAGGAGTAGTGATAAGATAAAAAGCGAGAGATGACCTTTAAATAATCATAATTGATGCTTTGATTCTTCGCCCTTTGATTGGACTGATGGTTCAGTTGCGTGTTAATGCACCCGCTTTAATTTTTCCCTCTTTGTTTGACTGACGTTTCAATAGCTTGTAAGTACACGCAAAAAATCTTCTCTTAATGGGCTTGCACACATTAAAAAAACACTATTTTCTCCCTTATTCTTTCGAATTGGCCCATTAGTACAAAAACCCAAACAGATTGAATTAGAACAAATTAAGTACATTAGTCATTTGTTTAGAACACGAACTTGTGAGTAAACCAGATTATCCTTCAACCATATGAACACTATAAAAGTAATTAAACCACAAATTTTGTATTTCAAGATTTTAGTCAAAATTACCTTTGTCAAGAGTGATCATTCACAGAGAACTCAAGTTCTGTAACAGTCAAGCTTATTCCCTACTCTTTGAGATGTACTATCATGATCAAGATGTAGGTGGCTAGACTTTCACACTAGCATGCCTTTATCACAAGTATTTTTCAATGTTTTGGAAACCTCAAAGAATCAGGCAGCTGGAATTTCCTTTGGAGAGGAATTCTTGAATGCAAAGCACTCAGTATAAAGCTTGAAGATGAAGATATTCAACCTAATCACTTGACTGTTATTTCTCACAACATTGCCATCCTTGTCAATCTTGTTCTTAAAAATCTATTTAGTACCAACAACATTGACATTTTTAGGATGAGGAACAAGTATCCAAACATCCAACCTTAAAAGAATGGATAACTCTTCTTGGATAGATGCGATCCAGAATTCAGCCAATAATACTTCTTTGTATGTTTTTGGTTCAATCATTGACACAAAATATACATACTCAATAAAATCAACAACACTCTATCTTTGAGCCATGAAGGACACAAAAGCCGTATGTGCAGCAAGCTGTTTGAAATCAATCTGTTTTCCCTGAGTAATCATGCCCCCTGAATCGCACCTATAATGTCAGTTGAGGAGTGATTCCGTTATACCTTAGTCGGGGTATCTATTGTTGTTGATTGTCAATCCTCTGAAACTAGATCAGTTGTCTGATTCACAATACTATGATCGTCTGTCGGTTGAAGTGTAATACAAAACGTTGATGCATCATCAAACTCAACATTGACTGTTTTCTTAACAGTGAAAGTATGCTTGTTAAAGACTCGATATGCAGTTATTGATCCTGCATATCCAAGAAAGAGTCCTTCATCACTTCGAAGTTAAACTTTCCCAGATAATCCTTGTCATTAAGAATGTAGGACACACATCCAAAGACATGGGAGTAGTGGACTATTGGAGTTTTTCCTTTCCATAACTCATATGACGTTTTCGTGGTACTTTTTCTCATATACACTATTGATGATATAACAAGCTTTGTTAACCGCTTCTGCCTAGAAGGATTTCAGTGCATTACTACCATGTAACATAGCTCTAGCCATTTCTAGCAAGGTTCTATTTTTCCGTTCAACTACACCATTCTATTAAGAGTACACGATGCAGAGAATTGATTATCAATGCCTTGTGTAGAACAGAAGTTTTTGAAAATTTCATTCTCAAATTCATTACCATGATCACTTCGGATGAACTTGATGCCTTGTCGTTCATTCTTGAGCTGAAGTGCCAGAATTCTGAAACTCTCAAATGAATCACTTTTCTCACGAAAAAACTGTACCCATGTGTATCTGCTAAAATCATCAACAACGACCAGAATATACTTTTTCCCTGCAATGCTCTCAACTTGGATCGGGCCCATCAAATCCATATGAACAAGTTCTAATATATTCGTGGACTTGACATCTGGAACAAACTTGTGTTGAGTCTTGACCTATTTTCCCATACTACACGGTCCACATATGAACTGTTGATCTTTGTCAAGCTTTGGCAATCCTCTAATGATTTTGTTGCTCGACAATTTTGTCATGGTTCATAAATTAAGGTGACCTAGACGTTGATGCCATAATTGCATTTTGCTCTCTAACTTAGCCATCATACATTGAGTTCCATGAACCCACATATAGCAATCATTTCCTGTACGCATTCCTTTTAGATGAACAGTTCCATGTTCATCAACAGCATGACAGCTGGTCCGAGTAAAGTTTACATCTAATCATGTGTCACACAGCTGGCTGATGCTTATCAGATTTGTTTTCAGACCATCCCCAAGGAACACATCTGTTAATCTTGGTTCTGTTAAACACCCAGTCATCCATTTTCCTCAAATTTTCCCTTTAGCTCCATCACGAAATGTGACCTTTCCAGCATGAACTTGTTCGATCTCATGCAGAGCCTCTTCTATTCCAGTCATGTGTTTTGAGCAGCCACTGTCAAAGTACCACTTTCCTTTGAATATCCATCTACATTTTTTTCTACTTAGAACGCAACTCTGCAAAATAGATCATATTTCTTGACCCACATATGATTTTTGTTTTTGCCGTTGAAAGTGAAGTTACGTTATCTCTAGATATTTTGAACACGTAACTGAAGTTTGTAACACTAATACTTCATATGACCCTCTTTACCATAATACCAGCATTCAACATAGTTTCCCCGATTAGCTACACGACTATACGAATTCTAATTTTCCAATATAGACAAACTCTTTGATAGTATGTTTCATGTTCAAACTTTTGCTAAGAACTTTTTGATTTTCCAGAATTGTCCTGACTATTAGAAGCTTTGACAGATTTCATCTCCTTTGACTCTTTTCCTCGATATCCAAGACCTTGATTGACATTCTCTGTTCTACCTACTATTAGCAGATAATCTAAATCCTTTGTTCCTTTGGACAACATCTTGATCTGTTTCATCTGCTCCCTCATCCTATTCTCAAGTTAAGCATTCTTTGCTTTCATGATTGACAATTCCTTTTCTGCCTTTCCAAGTAAATCTGTTGCAACTTGTTTTTCCGTCTTCTGACACTTGTTCTCTATTCGAGTTTCTACCAAAGATGTAACCAATATACTCATTTGAGCTTCTGGTGTCATGTTCAATTCACCATCATCCACTTGCTGATTAATAGAGTCTTGTGCATGATCAACAATCTATTTTTCAGGATTGGGCATCTCTTCTTTATTTAGATCGTCGTCATAATAATCAACATTCAATTCAACTATTCCCAAATGAGCTACATAGTGATTTAGAATGTTGTCATCGACATCACTGTCACTGTCACTCTCACTCAATGACGCAATAGCTGACCCCTACTCATTCTAAAGAGACATTCATTCTTAATGTGACCATATCCCTTACATTCATAACACTATATAGCCATCTTCTTCTTTGCAGAAGGACATTTAGTTTTGAACTGTCCATACCCTTGACATTTAAGACACTGCTTGTCAGTTTTGTGATTATCCTTCTCAGTTGTTGGTCTAGCAGATGCTTGATATTCCTTTCGTTGACCTCTTTTTGCCTTTCGAAAGAATCTTTTCACAATCAATCCAACTTTTTCTTCCAAATCATTAGTTGAATCACTACTTTGATTCGTTTTTTCAGTCACCAGTGCTATGCTATTTCTTTTGCTTGTTCCGAGTTTCGGATTCATCTGTAACTCATAGGCTTGCATCATACCGACCACTTGATCAAATTTCATCGTGTCTGAATTTTGAGTTACATCCAAAGCTGAGTAATGACCATGAAATTTGGCTGGAAGACATCTTAAGAACTTTTTGACAAGCTTTTTATCCTTGTAGGTTTTTCCCAAAATCAGCGCCTCGTGAGCTAAGGAAGACAGCTTGCTGCTGAATTCTTCAACGCATTCATTTTATCAAACAACTTGAAGGATATCCCATGCATCTTTTGCACTTTTGCATCACTGAACTCTCTTGAATTTATTAATGTGAAAGGAATTAAAAATAGATGAGAGAGCTCTCGAGTTCCATTTAGCTTTTGCCTTTTCTTCAGCAGTCCACTGTTTTCTAGGTTTAAGAACAAATTCTCCACTAGCATCCATAATAGTCGGTTGTTCCCATCCTTCTTCAACTGCCAACCAAGCATCAACATCAATACCTTGAATGTGTTGTTCCATTTGAACCTTCCAATGATCGTAGTTATCTGGATCCAACTTCAGCGGTTTGGCAACAATAATGAATTGTTGCTGCGAATTATCTATTTTTGTCCTCAGGATCTAACACCTGTAAACACTTAACAAACATTATATGGCGAATCGCTCTAATACCAATTGTAAATGTCAATTCACAATAGACTAAATAAAATACTGAAAATACGTTTTATTAAATGATTTTTTTTTTCAAAAGACAAACACTTGTTGGAATTAGACTACTCTAGCTACCAACCTAAAATTATTTCCAATCGATAACCTAAACTCGAATCAATCAACTAGCTCTCTAAAACTTGTGCTCTAAGTTCTTAAAGAATAGGTTTACAATTGAGATCCCTTTTATAGCTTAAGGGTTCGATGATTTGTTCCACAAAACACTCATCATCTAACTAACGAATCTTATCTTAATAACCGAATCTTTCTCTTGATAAGGTCTTATCTTCACTCTTGATAAGTTCTATCTTGAACTCTTGATAAGTCTTATCTTCAATTTAAATCTTTTGAAATATCTTTCGCTCCAAACTACACGTGCCCTTCACATGTTCTTCTTCAATCTGCTCCATGTGCTTTGCACGTAACTCATTGATCTATTACAAGCATCTTTATATAAGTCTTTGTTTATCTTTCGACAACTTAGAAGTGTTTTTTATCACCAAACTGCTTATATTAAATTAAAGTTCTGAAATTACAATAGTAACGAAAAGGTACCGTGCCTAATCCAATACATCATGACATATAAAGAAAATAACATTCATGAAAAAATGAAGCTTAAACGCACTAGACTAACTGAATAAAAAAAGAACTGTCGTTCACAAAATTTGGGAAGATTACGAAACATTCTTAGTTATCTTGCTAGAAAGGTGAACATAAAGGCAAATTCTTTGAATTCAAGCTTTGAATAATTAGATTTTATTGAGTAAAGAACAAGTTGGAAAACAATTCTCCTGGACCGGCGAAGAGCAGCTCAATTGGAGACACGTGGTATCACACAACTTTTTTTTTATATCTTCTATAATGTTTAATATTAGTAATATTATTTTTAAAATTTTAATATAAGATATATATATACATATATATATATATAAACATTAGTGAGTAAAAATTAAGAATGAAAATATATTAAAAATACAGAAAACGGTCATTGAAATACCAGACTTACACATTTTTGCTAAAAACATCATAAACTTTTTAATTCACTAAAAAAGACACAACAATTTGTTGATCTAGCCAATTTGATACCAAATAAAGTCAACATTAACAGACCTCAAACACTGCTTGACGCCGTTTATGGTTGTTAACGACAGCACGCAACACAACGTTTTGATACTTAACAGGTACAAAATTAAAATCGTGATACGGCAAAATCCCAAATCAAACCTAACTGTGAAGAAGAACAAAAGTGAAGAAGAAACATGAAGAAGAAACAATTGTTTATTCTTGAGAGATGTGTTATCATGATGTTGCTATTTTTCTGGCTGCCCTCTCAAGATAACAAAGGGATTTTCGATCCCTGAAAAAACCAGCAGCTTGTGATACCTATGATATTTTCTGATTTGGTGTTGTTTCATATGCACAATTTTAATCTTTTTTTTTACAAGAATCTTTTCGGTTTTTTTTCTTTTCTAAATGCTATAATTTCATTAAAAGAAGCTGATTCATCAGTAGAGTTGAGTACAGACTCGATAATTATATTGATCAAACTGAACATACTACCAAAACTTGACCAAAAGATGTTAACTAGCAAGGATAAAAGACAAAAGCCATTGTTTCGTTTTTTGATTTGTGTAAACGAAGAGGAATAGAGAAAAGGAAATACAAATATCTTCGCTAACTTCACACAAAAGTAAATAGGATTCGAAACATTTCACATAAATGGGCTGATTTTTCCCATTTAATCAAAAATTGTACGTTGAGACGATAATAATTTGTTTTGTCGCATAGTTCCTCCGATCAGGGGTAATTCGCCGTGGTCATATACTGAGTAGCAACTTCTCGGCCGAGATTTAGAACAAGGATTAATCATAATGTATTAAGATGTCGATTAGTACAAAAAATATCAATCCAATCAGATGTAACCACTAACAATTACGATATGATCAAAACAATCTAATTCAAGCAATCAGATTGATTATCTACCAACCTAAATGAGCAATTAAACAAGTAAATAACTAAATGAAACAGCAAATAACAAAACATAACTAAACTTAGAAAATTAATAGAAAACAGAGTAAATTGCAGTAAAACAGAGTAAATTGGTTAACCGAAGTCTACTAGGTTACTAAACAAAACTCACACATAGAGGATCTCAAGCCATCCAGTTTTCAAACTAATGAATCCACTTTCATGGTAATCATTCTCATAAAAACTATTAACAAATCATATTCTCATAGGCATTTTACAACTTAGAATTCATGAAAAACAACTTAATCAAGCCAATAAACACCCTAAACAATCAATCTCTTAAACTAGGAATGTAAATCTCTGAAATGGTTCAATCAGACATTTTATCAAACACCTTCTCGGTGCTAAAATGTCTAAACTCAGACTTCAAATGAACAGAATGAAATAAGTATTAATAGCACCAATACAGAAGAGATCTGGTTAATCTAACCTTAAGCAACCTAGAAAACCTAAGATCCACACTAATCTAATCCATTTCTTCAAGAACCCTAGATAATCTACTTAGAAATCATTAAGAACACAAACAACCCGGAAATCAAAATAAACAACATAATCAGAAAGCTAAAAAAGAAATAAACAAGATGAAAAGAAAACATAAATTGCATTAAAACTCATAAGGAAAAAAGTTTGGATGCGAAATTACAAAGGAGAGAATATTTAGTTTGTTCTTTAACAAAAAAAGCAATAAAATTGGAGTACTTATACTCTCATTCCACTAACCCTACAAAGTCAAAATGAAAAAGTCAATAAAATTTTCGAAAGCGTCTTGACTCGACCACGTGGGTAAAGCTGAGTGGTCGACTTGGAGAAAATTTATAATATGGCCGCCAACTCGACTGTTGTGGTTGAGCTGGCACGTCGACTTGGCGCAAACGGAATCAGTTCGAGCCATCTGGTTGAGTCACCTATCAATGCTGCATCTAAATCATATATTCTTTGTTCCTATTCAGCTCCAAAGTACATATTCTTGTCAATTCACCTCTTGTCCAGATTAGTTTCCAATATGCCCAAATACTCCAGAAAATAATTCCAAATGTGAAATATATGTAATGCAAATGCAAACCATGCAAAGTGAAGCTAAAGAACTCTAAAATGATGCAAATGCAACTAAAATACATGTCGAATGGATGATAAAAAACTTCAAAAACTAATTAAAATGCATACCAAAATTTTTAACATCAATATGATTTATCTCTATCTATTTTTAAATCAAAATTTGAGTAATATTATTATAATCTTCTTCACAAAAATTAATTTTATCAATTTTGGCGAGAGTTACCTTCTCCCTCCGGCGATTAACTTTTGTTTTTCTTCTCAAAATTAAATCTTTCACAGAAAGAGGTTTGAATTTTTGCCGTTGGGGAGTAACAATTCCGGTTTTGGCTAGAGTCTGACCGGATCTTCTCCAGTTCTTCTTCTGTTTTACAGTTTTTTTTTTCTTTTTTATGTTTTTCTTTAACTTTTGCAGGTGGTGAAATCCATGCCTCTTCCAACTGGATCTTTCTTTTTCAAAGATGGAATCGGTCATATGTATACTAGATCGGAGATATCTCATGTTTTGAAGCTGTAAGTCTCCGTCGTTTTCATCAGATCCACGTGGTGGAGAAGAAGGTGAGTGAGTTTCGGGGCAATAGATTTGGTCACGGCGGCATCAGAGCTGTTCAAAGGGGAGATCACTGGTTAGGTTTTAGGAGGCTTTCTGATTTCAACAGCCTCTCTCGTTGAAGATCTTTCTCGGAAGTTTGAGATTCACAAATCAGGAAGGATTACAGAATAGGAGCGGAGCTACGAGCAGCGTTTTTCGGTGGTTGGACTTCTGGCTGCGATTTGCATGTCCGGAATCACGCGCAAATGACGTGTGGTGTAGGAGCATCATGAGATTTAGATGTGGCGTAGTTGATAGACTTTTAGTGGCTTCTTTGACCGCCTATAACAATTGAGCTTATGTTTTGGCTCAATTCCTTTTCTGTATTAATCTTTTGTAACCCATTATTTGGTACATTTTATAATTTTAATAAAGTTTAGCCGACAAAAAAAATGATTTACACTTGTTTGTTTTGTGTGAAAATAAATAAATAAATAAATTATATTTTCAAACAAAATATAACCTAATGGACCAATATACCGATTTGAAATTAGTACCTAAACTCAATGGGCCAATATCTTTTCATTTCCCCCTCCCCCCCAATAACTAATTCTTTTTTTCAACAGTATTATCAACAAGACATGATTGATGGAGTTTGAATTCAAAACTCACTCGACCACCTATTTATTGGTATCAATAACTATTCCTTAACAAAATTAAAATAAATGTTCAATAATTAAAACGATATGTAACCAATCCTAAATAAGAAGAAAAACCATAAAATCTTCATTACCATAAAATCTTCATTACCAACAATACAATAAATAAATCTTTTTTTCTTTGTCAACCAATAAATAAATCTTTATCTCCTTTTTTCTTTCTTTCTATTAAAATCTGATTTTTTTTTCTTGCCTTTGTCTCTAAAATCAAATTATCTAATCTCTCCCTCTCTATCTCCCTCTCTCTCTCGACTGATCATTTTCACACAGTTATTTTTTTTCGTTGTCCATAAAAATTTGTCTCTATCTTCCATTCTTTATACGTATTGTAATTCTTATTTGTATTTTGTTTTATAGAAGATAAAACAGGAAGACAAATGGAGGAGCCAAAATGGTTGGAAGGTCTATTAAGAACAAGGTTCTTCAACATTTGTCCTCGACATCGCGAAACACCAAAAAATGAGTGCAACTTGTTCTGTCTCTCTTGTCAAAACGCTGCGTTTTGCTTCTATTGTCGCTCCTCTTTCCACATTGATCATCCTGTTCTTCAGGTTTATTTATTAATACCATTTCTTATCAATCACCAATTTTGACTAGTTTTAATATTTGAAACAATTAATTCGTTTATTAGATAAGAAGATCATCGTATCATGATGTTGTCAGAGTAGCAGAGATAGAGAAGGTATTGGACATAAGCGGAGTTCAAACTTATGTCATAAATGGTGCAAAAGTTGTCTTCTTAAACCAAAGACCTCAGCCTAAGAACTCTTCTTCATCCAACCCCAAAACCATTTCGTACTTGTGCCAAACATGTTGCAGAACTCTTCTCGATCCCTTTCGCTTCTGTTCTTTGGGTTGCAAGGTTCGTTCTGTCTACATTGTCAACGTTTGATGAATAGAGACCAATATACGAAGCGTCAATGGATATAACAAGTATTTTACCATTTAATGCATCCATTAGTTTTCATCATTATTTCCAATGTCTTGGGAATTAAGAGAATACTGTATTGATTATATAACTCTTAAACTGATTGTAACATAATAATGGTTAATATTGAGAGTGTTGTGGTTGAATTAAAATGGTTATGATTGCAGGTTGAAGGAATAAGGAAAGAAGAAGAAGAGGGAAAGCGTAAAG
Source organism: Lepidium didymum (assembly GCA_963920545.1). Lineage (NCBI taxonomy): Eukaryota > Viridiplantae > Streptophyta > Magnoliopsida > Brassicales > Brassicaceae > Lepidium > Lepidium didymum. The sequence continues at coordinate 11,524,233 of OY986991.1, read as the reverse complement.
AAAGAGAAGAAGGAACGCATAAAGGCAAGCATCCTCCAACTCATTCCTCTAATTCAAATTCTACCCGACGTAAAGGCATTCCCCATAGAGCTCCTTTTCACTCCTAAACAACTATCTGCTTTTTTTCGACAACATTGTTAACTTTCTTTTAGTTTAAATTTTAAAATATCCTAATTTATTGGTCCACCTATAATTAATTAGCATAATATCATGCGTAACTGGGTGACTGTATTTTATGTATATTCCCTATGTTTACAAATGTCCAGCTCACTCCTCTCACATGGAAACCACAATTTGTTTAGATAATAATCACAAATTTCTCTTATTATTTTTGTCAACATTAATTACCTTTTTTGTTGACCATTTTTATTTTATACTTCATTAATCATATAATGAGTATGATAGATTTATTGTTGATTTAATTTCTTCTTTTTGTAAAATGTATAAATTTCATCTTTACAAATACATTATACAATTTATGGAGTTAGAATCTTAAAATTCGGAATCCAATATACCATGAAAAATAGGCAAAAAGACTAGCACGGAATGTCGGTAGAGATAGTCTGTATAAATAATTTCTTAGTAATAAGTTGATAAATCTACTTATTAGTCGATGTAGCCGAGTTCTTTTTAATATGGTGGTTAGGATGTTCCAGCTAATGATTATGTAATCTAGGGTAAGATTTCTCCTCTCTACAAGTTGGTAGATTAAATAAGAAGTTTAATGATTAGGCTAGACTATGGATTGAGTCTTGTTGATCCAATGTTGGCAAAAAAAAAATTATTAGTCGATGTAGTGGTTTGAAATTAGATGTATCTATATTCATCTAGCTACTGAAAATTTTAGTTTAGGTTGAAAGTTTGTTAGATTTAAAGTTCAATAATTGTGTATTTAGAACGACATAATTGTGTAGATGTTTTTTTTTCTGTATAGATAAAATCCAACATGAAATGTTTCTCTCTACTTGTTTACGACATTAATTAATATGCCAAGTTGCTATACATAGTTAAATTAGTTCGTCGTAGGCGTTCGGTATTGGGAAGGTACAGTTACGTAAAATAGAACTTGGAAGTATCCCTTAGTCATAATGGATATTGTTAATTCTTAATTGTGTTTGGTAATAATGTCTATATTTCTCTTTTTTGAGCGAACTATCTATTAAATTAAATGTTTTGAGCTACAACAACATGAAATGATACATAATCAATACAAATCATAGCCCTACAAGGTACAAACCTAAAATAAAAACATGTAGACGGAGACACTTCATACATTTTAAACATTTGGATAAATTCTATGATTAGAGGTTGTTTCCTACTTCTGTTGGTACATAGACTAGGTGAACACATGGGAGATCTTTGAGCATAAAAATCTTGAGTTTTGAAGAAACTTCTCGATTTTTTTAAATCCAATCTTTCCCAATTAAAGGAGGATATCAATATAATTAATGTCAACCTAAAGAAAATTAGCCTAAAAGAAGATCTTTATATGGATTAGATGATATCCAAACAATTTATGCCTAGAACTCATACAAATAACTATTTGCTCTAAAATTACATTATATGGATTAGATAGAAGAATTTTTTTTAAATACTATACAAAGTAACAGACCCAAATACGCAGCCCATTAACGAAGTTGGTGCATGGACCTTAGAGAGATTAATAGGGTGCTAGGTTTAGCTCGGGTGGTGCGGCCACAACATCGAGCATCCCTGGTAAGAGCAGAGGAAGTGATGCCCGTGTGTTATTGAAGGCTGGACACAAATCCAGTGAAAGTTTCGTCTGCGAGACTGAACCTTCGACGATGAAAGATGGTATTTGTTGAAAGGTAGTCTTGACATCATGGCCAGAAAAACCTCTCTGTGAATGTCTTGTACACTAATGCACGAAGGAATTGACTAGCGCTGGCTAGCCAGAGCTCCATCAATGTGGGAGAGGAAGATTTGACATGGAGTTTCGATGCTTCGGGATTTGTGCATGGCATATGACTGGATTAAGGCCAGGTTCCTAACGGGCTACAAACATAGTCTATCCCTCTATGTGCCACATCCCTTTGCTAATGACTTTTTTCCGTGTTGCATGGCACGATATTTTTATTGGGAATGACTTGTCACTCACCTTGGAGATGGAGATATCTCGAGTTTTCCTACGATTCCATGGAGGGTTTCCATGAAAATTGACCACTAACAATTTTTTTTTCTAATTATGTTGATTAGTTTTGATGATAACATTAGGTATCTTGATACAGACTTTCCCAAAATCAAGGAAGAAATGTTCACCATTTTTATCAATTTTTTCATCGAATCCTTAACACAATCACTCCAAGAAGGCTTGCATTCAGAGGAGGTAGTTGATTTCCCTTCCAGTATAATTGACTCCTAAGATTTAGACATGATTTTTTTAGGAGTAGGGGGTTTCGTCAGAGAAACCAAAGACATAGTCTTCATAGGAAGGCTCTATTTTGCAGAGAAAACAAGAGCCGCAGAAGGGGCGAGTACTGTCGCCGGAGAGGGAGTCTTCGAAACAGCCAAACTTTCTTGTTAGATAATAGATTTTGATGGAGGCTGATGAGATACTGCAATATGTTTCTTCTTCTTTTTTTGATCAAGAGAAAATTTCGAAAAAATTAAATTTAGGAACACGAAAAAAATTTTGGATAAAGAAATTTATTGACATTGCTCATATTATCTTTCTAAATTAATATTTTGATAAATAAAAACATGACTATAGCATAAATAGGAAATGTCAAAACCACTGCTTTGCCAAGATACATATACTAGTTTAGTGGCAAAGTCCACATCTTCTATTCTAGATGGACGTTGGCAGGCTTTTTCTACCAACTTGGCAGTCTCTTTGGATGGACGTTGGATATGTCTTCATACTTCCAACGGCTCATATATTCTCAAGTAAAGCAAACAATTATATGTGGGTACCATACATGTGTACCAAATTGATTAGACATCTCGTTTTAATGGTTTAAATAGCCTTCCAATAGTCTTCCACAATTAGGACAAGTTGTTAGACATTTAAAACACTAACGTAACCAATTATTTTTGTGTAATTCTATGAAAGACTTACAGTAAAATTAAGAGATTAACATAAATTGAATACAAAGTTTATTCATTATTTGAACATCAAACACTTAAAAGGACAACAAACGTACAACATTTTTGTTAGGGCATACATAAATACACATCCTTATCAATAATACCAGATCGACTATACTATATAGATTTAATAAGTTCTTCTAATTATTCGTGCCTCATATATATATTCATCCCATTGTGATTATCTGCTTCTTGTCTAAAACCATCCACGCCACCCCTTTCCCTTGATTGATGGAGTCTCTAGAACTCCGTCGCATAACTCCCTCTTCATTGCATCTACATCATGATTTAAGTCTGGGCTTTCAGGTCTTTGAGCATCGTCGTAATAACATGCTTCAGTATTTGAATTTTCGCAATAGGTATCTGACTTAATCTTTGAAGGAGAGGGTTGTACATCTTTGCAAAACCTTTCCCATAGTTCATCTACATCAATATTAGGGTCAGGACTCTCCGGCCTTTGCGCGTGTTCCTCTTCGTTAAATGCGTACGAGTCCTCAACATCACATTTTGGACTCGAATTCCCACCTTCTAAGCAATCACCACCTTCAGGGCAGGTTTCAGATTCCCAGCTGTACTTTGGTTTCTCCCCGGTGAATTCATCGCTTTGGGTTTCAGTTTCCCACGTATTTTTCGGCACTATAGTGTGGAACCATTCTTGGGTTTCTTCACTATCTTCAATAGATGATTGACTAGTCATCTCTTGTGTTTAGAATAATTTATTTCAATTTTTTAATCTGAGATTGTTTGTGGGATGTCTTTATTACACCAATCATATTTATAGGGTGGTGTGGCCACGAATAAATCGTGGGTTTTCGTGGCATATTTATAGAAGGCCACGCAAAAATCGTGGGTTTTCGTGGGTCAGACGTTAGCCACGGCATGTTTAGTGGCTTTTCGTGGCAACCGTGTAGTGTGCCACGGCACACTTCGTGGCTTTCCATGGCAATTGTCTTTACCCACAAAAAATGCGTGGGTATTCATGGCAATTGTGTCTGCCCACGAATAATTTATGGCTTTTCGTGGCAATTTTCTCTACCCACGAATAATTAGTGGCTTTTCGTGGCAATTCTACCCACGAAAAGCCACGATTTGCCACCTTTTTACGTCGTTACTGTACACCGTGGCATTTCGTGCGATTTGGTGGCTTTCGGGCTATAGCCACGAAAATTTTCGTGGCTTTTTCGTGGCTATAGCGTTTTTTTTTACTAGTGTTCTAGCCCTTGTTTTTCTCAAAATGGGCTTGTAAGAGGAGGTTATAGTAGCTAAACGAGTTTTGGACAGTGTGGTCGTGAGCTCTAATACCATATTAAATTATGAGTTTCCAACTAAAACCAATTAACAATGAGTGGAGAGACCCATATCTTATATATACTAGTTAGAATCCTTTCCAACTTTCGATGTGGGATATTATTCCCTAATAGTTTGAACCTAGAGTTCTAAATACGTATTAACAAATAAATATGATAAGTATGCATTAACAAACAAATATGATAAGTTCACAATTTACCTTTAACATCAATTTTCATTGGCTAAGGACAAATTTCTCATCTAAATTATTTCAGTCATCTAACAAACACTTTTAGTGAATTAAACAACCTAAGATCATGAGGTAGATGGCCAATCTAATGTAAGCATTGAGTTTAAGATTAGATGAAGGGCTTCATTGGGACGCTCCGCTCGTTAAGTCTTTAGCTTGTGTGATCTTTAATGTCGCTTTTGTATTTTGGAAAACATAAAGTTGTAAAACATTTTTGGCCAGCTTTCATTCGTTTGTAAACTAGTTATGTAGATTCCAAATATTAGTTTGGGTTTACGTCTTATATTTTTCAGTTATTAAGAAAGTTAAAAATGACATCAACTTGTAGAATTTGATAGTTTTGTTTTTTTACCTAACAACATTTATAACAAGAGTTTTAGAGGTTTCTTTTCAATTTTATTTAACATCATTTACTTTCGTTATTTTCTTTCTGTTTTCTGCAAAATAATTTGGAATCGAGAACTGCAATGTATATATAAAACAAACCATAATAAGTTCGTCAGTTTGTGAAAATAATATTTCTCACTATCATCAAAAGTGTAGCACAAATATGGACTTTTAAGAAGTTTCCTTCATGTAGAGGCAGTCACAAACACACCGTCACCAATTTCTGTATTGAATCTTTTGATATTTGGTGTATAATAACATAGTTAAGAAGTGTATTTTGTCTTCCTTACACCACTGATAAAATTAAGAGGCCGAGTGAATCAGAGTAATTTCTATGCTATAAAATCACAGCACCGGATAGTTAACAGACATTTGATATCAGTAAGAACACCAGAATCTAATTAGAGAGCATCAAGTCGAAAGAATGGACCAGTGAGAGAAAGAGGACTTTCAGAGAATAGAGTAAGCACGAACTACCTCGATTACAGGGGCTGGACACATTGGACATTTTCCTCCTGCTTCGACTAGCTTCTTCGCACACTTCTCGCAGGTGTTCATGTGTCCACATCTGTTTTTTGTTTTCGAACGCAGCAAGAGAAAAACAATAATCAAATTTTGGAACATTTTTGCAACAACGGCTGCTCTGATGTCTTCATAGTTCATAAGTTCATACATACCTATACAATAGAGAATCGATGTTCCCCTCACAGCATATGCAGCAGATCCCTTTCCTTACATATTCCCATTTTGATTCGTAGCTCGCAGTGTCCTCTGATGGACCTGTGTATCAATTAAAGTGCTTTTATAAGGACCAAATAGCAGTGTTGTTTACTGTTGTGAATCATCATATCTAAAATCATAAATTGACTTCAGGCGGATAGAAAACCTGATTGGTCCGCAGAGCGATGCATTGCAGCAGAGACCTCTTGTCTTATAGACCGTTGTAACTCCAGTTGCATTTCCATGCAAGCCTCCAGCATCCTCTGTAGGTTATCCATCCTTTGATGTATTCTACCCATGTCAGCCCTCAAGTCATTGATAGAGTCCCAATCCTGCTAATATATTGTTAATTAAGTTAGCAAATAAGACCAACCACCATATAATATGTCAACCAATGAACTATTTCATCTTTAGAAAAGGAAATTGCTTGGACGCCTTCACTCCATATATCCACTGTGGTACTAGTCTTACCATTCCAATGCGCTGATGCATATCATGCACAGGCCAGTTTGAATTGGATCGATCATGATCCCACAGTGGCAGAACAGGAATCACTGGGGAGGGTAGAGACAAAGGAGGAGACTCAATAGCATCAAGTTCTTGATCACCATTCTGAGCATCACTTTGCTGTTCTGTATCCTCACCTCTTATTGTGTGGTCAGAATAAGTCTCGTGTTCTTCCCAGTCTACAGGATTTCGGCTTCGTCTGTCCATGTATGATTGTATCAAGTGGTCCAGATTTTCTCTGAACCCGCTTTGCAAAAGATTTGAAACACGTCTCCTGTAGTGTGATCGACAAGTCATCAGACACATAATTTGAGGTTGAAACGTGTGGTCACTACGGCAAATATTTACTAGGCTCTTACCTGCTCGAGAGTTCTCTGAGTTCCATGTTTTCATTATCATCATCCGGAGAAAAGAATGTGGCAGCTCTTCCAATTGTAACTGTGTCCTGATCAAAATGTCCACCTGACCAGTCTTGTAGATCGGCATCATCAGGCTGCATCTGAGAGAGTTCTGTGAGACCACGGGCTGCTCTATCCTCGTCCACTGAAGACATCTGGGATAACTGATTTGAAATATTCTCATGAATATTTGTATTTGCCTGCTCTTCAGTGTCATCTCTCCATTCAACGGTTTCATTGTGGATAAGTTGCCAATCATATTCTTCGTTATCCAACATCTCCTCGGTTTGTTCCTCTAGGGTGACAGTTGGATTGATCCTTTCAACCAGATTCTCCTGTACATTTATTGTCCCATTTATCGGTCCCATGATGACAATTTCTTCGTCACTTTGCAGAGACCGTTCATAAGGTATCTCAATATTATCTCGTAATTGACTGATCACATCTCCAGGAATTGTAGAGGACGAACATCCAGTTATATCCTCTCTTTGATGGGTATTCAGGTCCACTTCATCATCATTTCTTCTTTGAGAAAATTCATAATTTTCTGACTGTTGCCATTCACATCGGAAATTATCAGAAAGTTTCCCTTGCCAGCCTTCTACACGTGCGGTCCTTTCTTCCAAACTAGTGCTCTGATTATCACAGCGTCCAGAATTAGGTACCTCATCCAGAGAACTTTGGTTGTTAGCCTCTCTGCCATTTTGATTTGAACCACCATCTGCATCATTGATGTTATCTAGACAATTTAGATCGTTTTGTTCACCTCTACTATCATCAGTTTCAGGATTTGATGAGGTCTCCGAATGACTACTGCTAGCTTGACCAGAGACAGACGGGTCAAGTCTGGATATAAATTCCTGCCTGAAATGGACAATTACACAGTAAGCAATCACGTTTTTAATCCCACCAAAGCAACACAAGTTCCAATTCCTGGGTCAGGCTGCACTTATACAATGAAACAGAAAATTTACATTAACTTAATACTCATAAAATGGGATTGGCATTTGGCTTAAGAATGAAAAAGACCAACAAGGAATGGAGACACTCCAAAAGTTACCAGATCAATTGCTCACAACACGAAGGTCTGGAACATAGGAGATGAGTGACTACTGCTAGTGACTGCATATACATTAACTAGCTACTCATACTAAATGTGATAAGAATTGCACTTAGACAAGGCCAACAGAAAATCGAAACACTTCAAAAGTTACCAGATCTCACGAAGGTTTGGAAACATAGGATATGAATGGACTGACAGATACATAAGAATTAGCTACCTCAGCTCAGATACAGTTTGCCTCTCCTTAAGAAAGCCCAACTCAGTAGCTGCAGATGATGATGGTTTCTGTTTATTATCGTTGTCACAACTTCGCAAGAATCTCCCCCTTAGGAATGCCTGCAAAAGCGTTTAAGCATCATGATTCCAATCTATGTCAACCAAAAATCCAGAGGTTGAGTTCAAACACATACACAACTTTCTACTCGTTCTAGAGCCATCAAAAAACCTTAAATTGGCTTGTAATGATTAAAAAGAAATGGATAATATAAGGAAATATATGGACGTCACTAAGAAACTAAGAATTGCTCAGCATATCCATGACACAAACATTTAGAATCCCTTTAAATAAAAAGTATATTGACCAAAACAGGAATGGAAGGTATATAGGATGAAAGAGCAGCTACCATAAACTCCCTTAAGTAAGTTTCCATCATTTGTGCGCTTAAAGATTTCAATAATCATTTTGAACAATATAATTACACATCTTTCAGTCATTATTCATCATCATAGACAATAGGTTCCAAGTTGTATCTAGGACTAGTGCTATAACACTACAGCGCCAGATGGTACGGAGGTTGAAGCCACTGTACAGTCTTTAACAAAATATTGGTAATTGAGTTGACTTATCTAACATAGTGGTTTTGGGTAATATCGCACAGATTAATTTTACTTAATATAGAAATACTTACTAAAGAGCAGGGTATTAAATATCACAAAGACAAGTCACGGAAAGGCAAGAAACAGTCAAAAGGTTGTAACGGCAAACCTGAATATGGTTACGATGAGCAAAGTTTGATACAGCATGATGCTGCATCAAATCCTGCAGCTCTCTTTGCCTTTCCCTCTCAGCCATTTTTAACATATCCACCCACACTTGCCGACCACATAACTTGCGTATGCCTCTTCTAGCAGGTTCAGTCCGAATGAAATTTGCATTAAGAACCCTTCCATCAAGTACTCTTTCAATCTGGTTAGCAGCTTCAACAGGTTGTTCTTCCCTGAGATCACCAAGAACAGGGCTCTGCTGGCTATTCAACTGAACCATCTCCCTTATGATCCTCACCCTTTCCTGTTCAGTTTCACCAAGCCATTCAGCTCTTGAGCTGTTGGCTGGGTGGGAAGCAGACGAAGTAGGTTGACCTGTCCCAAATCTCATCCACTCACGGAAAATTTGTCTCACTCTTTCCCTTTCAACCATCCCCAGATCAGAAGAGTGCTCGCTCTGAAAAATGTTGAGATCCTCACTTGAGTTATGTGACCCAACAGGACTCGAGGTGGGGGACCACCCACCAAGTTTATTCTCACCCATATCTTCACTATCTCTAACAATATCATGTGCACTAATATTATCGTCACAACCATTTTCTCTTGAAGCATTAGAAGTAGAAGAACCACTCCTCTCAGTATCTCTCTCACGAGCATGACCCATCACGTGATCATCCTCAAGTTCCCTCCACATCTGTAGAAGTGAGGATGCCCGGACGCTTGGTCTTCCTTCATTTTCCCTCTGTCTAAATGCTCGAACCTCTGTGTCCCGGGGAAAAGATGGATCGATTGCCAAAATGTTTTGCAGGCCAGCAATAGCCATTTGGTCAACCGTTAACAAACCCTTTTAACTGTATTAGCAAAAAGCCTAATTATCTACAAAATATACACAACGATGGCTTCTTCCAGATAGATTAGATCATCTCCATAAATTGATATGGAGCTCATCAGTTACAATACCTCAGATATTTCATCTGACCACGACCCTTAAAGCCGCGTTGCACTAGAATCATATGCTTATCATCTACGAACATTTTCCACTAATATATATAAAAGGTCCTTCTCTTTGCAGTGATTGCAACCTCCTTGAGGTTAAAACTCAAGTCCAGGCAAGTACCTGGAGATCCAAAATATTTCACCATTCAAATGAGTCAGCTACAAATTCAAAGCGATTATTAGCAATCTCATTAAATTCAAGATAAAAAATTTCACTTCACACATTACGAAACCGAATGAAATATAGCATATTAAATCTCGATATCAGCATGACTCCGCTCGTTTGAGGATAAAATGGCGGAAAAATAACCCAGATTCAGATTCCGATTCACGGCGATTAACGCCCAAATGATGTAAAATTGAGAACCCTAAATCTCACATTTGTCATCTATTTCCGTAACGCGGACAAAGTTTAGACATTCGATAAGAATAAAGATAAACCTCAAATCGGATCCCAAATAATCGAAGATCCAGGAAAACATTTTCAACAAAACACAAAATCTGATCGCGATCAAAGATCAAAATCTCAAAGAGCCAAACTACAGTTCCACAAAGAACCAGGAAAGCAAAATACAAAACAAAAAGAAAACCTTAAAAAATCGTCATTATGAAATTAAAACCTAGCTTAAAAGGGGAAACACAGAATGAGAGAGCGTCATCAAACAACCTACCAGAGAAATCTCGAGGCTTCGATTGAAGAGTGAAGAAACGGTCACCTCCGAGAGAGAATTTAACCAGAAGATGAAGGAGAGAAGAGAGAGAGAATGTACATGTGGACCTCTCTGCTTCTTGTGGAGAAATCTTACCGTAACACGAACGTCTGGAAAAATTGACGAGCTGCTAATATCTGTACGACACGTAGCACACTTCTCTGCTTCCAAAAGTTGGTTTTTTTTTCTTTTTGGCTTCAAGTATAGTACTAATAATATATTATTATTCTTTTTTTTTAAATAAATAAAGAAACAAAACCACAACAAATTTCGATTATTGAATCTTCAAATAAAATTGTGATATTATTATGTTTTATAATACGCATGTATGTTAAGGTACTGTTAAAAATAATTTTTTATGATCATTCTTTATAAAAAATTTAAGTATATTTATTCTAGATTTTGTAAACCATGCTTTTCTAAATTGAGAAATTAATCAGAAAGTTTTTTTTGTGTACTTATTTGGTATGTGGTTGTTAAAGAGAAAAGGCATATATGTCCAATATAATCATCAGTTTAATTAATGTATACAGATTATGAAAATATGAAAAAAATAAAAATCGTTATCCATTTCTTATACGTAAATGTAATGTGAAAACTAGGATTCCATTCATAACCAATTATATAATTTTTAGTTCCAAATCAAACTTCAAAGATTTGATATGCCTTTTTAACTTGAAATGAGCTTTGCGTGATCAGAAATCAGATTTAGATATTAACTCAAACATTTATAAATTATTTGTTAGCTAGGATTCAACCTAGCGTGAAGTTTGAATGTTTTTTAATGAAAAAATTAAATAATGTTTAGTTCCGTATCAATAATTTTTATTTATATTTAATTTGGTATTATTATTTTTTATTTATTCTTTTATATATTTAAGTATTTTTTTATTCGATGATAAATTGATTTTTTAAATTCAATGATAAGAATTTAAAAGTATACCAAATAATAAACAGCTAAAATTAGAATTTACATTTTGAATCCTAAAAATAGACTAATTTATCATTTACTGTGAATGTTATTGTTTTGATTTTTCCTTTAATGACGTCAAGTGTTAGAAAACACATCAATTAATGTACTAAACATAAATGTACCTCCCTTTTGATGTATAAGTTTATTAGGATTCTTTTGATAATATATAGAAAATATTTATATTTGATTTGGAAAAAATATGATCTTTTAAAAAAAAAGTGGATAAAGCAAGTTTATCCCTGAGCATAAAAACTCAATAATCAAAATTCGAACCGAAATTGATCTGAATTAGAGGAACCAAATCTTCTATATTAGATATAATTGATTATTAAAAATTTAATTTGAACCACTTCAATTTGTTCTCTGTTAAATTGTTTCAGATGTTCATTGGGATAATGAATGATTTAATGCTAATAATCTTTAGACCCGAGACTTCTTCATAATCAGGTAGTATCTTCTTTAGAGCTTTGTTGTTTTGAAGGGAAGTTTTCAAGGAAAACATATTATCATCTTCAAAGTGCAGATGGTTGATTCTTGGACTCTATTTAGAAACTTTAATCTATGTATGGTACCATCATATTGTGCTTTCTTGTAGAGGCCAGAGAAGAGTCTACTGCAAAGAATACATATATTTGAGGAGAGAAGATCATCTTGTCAATTCCACTCTGAGGTAGATTTTATCTTGCAAAGGACCTATTAACAATGAAAAAGTGATTGTTTTGATACATTGCATCATCCGGTTGATAAAAGTTGAGAAACCCATTCTTCTAAGAATCTTTTCTATGAAATTTCATTTTAGTATATTATATGCTTTGTTTATTTCGGTTTTTTTTTCTTTTCTTGATGCTTTAAGTAATGGACAAGTTCGTGAGTTATTAGCACATTATCATATATGGGCCGGTTTTGGATAAAATTTAACAGGTTCTTAGAAATAGTAAGTTGTAGTAAAATTTAAGTATTTGAGATATTATTTTTGCTCTAATTTTGTAGTATATATTACAGAAGGCCGTGAATTCGTGAGATGAGTTTGGTCTTAAACTCCGTTTTCCTCCTTCCCATTCCTCGATGAAAGCTTCAAATTTCCCAATCCTCAAGAAAGTTATGCGGAAACTTCAGAGTCTTCCTCCAACGGGTCCGAGTAATGGCATAGTGTAGCATGGGCATTTGGTTCTTCGGTTCGATTTGGTTCAGTTTTTTTGGTTTTCGGTTCTTTCGGTTCCTAAAATATGGTAACCACTAGGTACTTACTAAATTTCGGTTCGATTTCAGTTCGGTTATTATTGGTTCGGATTCCAAATAGATACATAAAATTGGAACCGATAAGACTGAAATAATTTTTGTTCTCAATGGTTTTCAGTTCCAAACGGTTATTTTTAACCAAAATAACCAAAAAAAAACTTAAAATAACTATTTGATACAACCTACATTTGTTTTTTCTTTAATCGGAATTAATAAACCAAATAGAAATCAAAGCTTTAGCTACAAAAGATAGTACAAAAAATAATAATAGATATCAAATCTTATTTTACCTAACAAAGATATTTATAATGATTGAACAATCATCCAAAATAATCCATTAAGTCAACTACAAGTACCTATTACAATTTGCAGTAAAAAATTTTAGAATAGGTCAAGTTACAATACAAAAGTCATATGAAACATATTAGTATATTCTATATAAATAATTATTTTTGAATATATAATTGTATTTCGGTTGCGGGTAACTATTCGGTTCTCGGTTCGGTACCGGTTCGGTTCCGGTTCTTTTGGGTATAAGAATTTAGGAACTATTTGGTTATTTAAACGGTTTTATTCGGTTTGGTTCTTCTTATTTCGGTTTGGTTCGGTTTGATTTTTCGATTCCGGATATTATGCCTAGGACTAGTATACTAGTACTTTGGATCTTATGGATGATATGGAAAGCAAGGAACAATCTCCTTTTCAAAAACTTTTCTCAATAGGAAAGCGAAATCATTCTAAATGCAATTATGGCAGCAAAAGAATGGTCTCGAGCTCACTTATCTCCTAGTTCATCTCTGATTAGATTTAAGGCTAACTTTAATCAAAATTATCCTTCAGCTTCAGTGGTTTATACAGATGCATGTTGGAATTCTATATCTCTGAAAGTGAGATTGGGTTGGATCTTCATAGATCGTCCTCCGCCTCTCTCGTCGAACTTAGTGGTAGTCGATTTTGTTAGCTCAGCCTTAATGGCGGAGACTTTGGCTAACTCATGTTAGAGGCGCCATAAAAATTGAATGGCGCCTCAGATGTTCTGAATTCAGCCTTAACGGTAGCATAGGCTTTGTCTCCATTTTTTTATTTTATTTTCTGTAATTTCATTTATGGTTCTTTCAATTGTGAAGCAAATTCAATAGCTAAGTTAGTATTGAATGATGTCTTAGCAAGCTCTCTGTTCCCGTTTAATTAAGTTTAATGAAAATATGGTTGTGATAATTTAAAAAAAAGTATTACAGTAGGCTAATAGCCTATAATCTACCATTTTCTGTGGACATTGAAATTTAAGTATCAGCCTACAATATTTTTTTAAGAGGCATATTTGTTAGTAAAACTTTTTAAAGAGAAATATATATAATAGCTTGAGTAGTATTTTTAAGGGTAATTGGTTCGTAAATATGTATCTTATAAATTCTACGTTCAACTAATTATTGTCGTGTGGAGTCCTACCGCAGTTACGTCGAATAGTGGAGAGGTCTAAGAACCTAAAATGATTACATTAATTTCCAATGATTCGTTAAGCTTTTCTAAGTACTATATTCTATTGGGTGGCTAATATTTTTCTTCATAAGTATACATTTTATATTTTGTATTTTGTCAAAAATATTTTATTTTGAAAATTACACTCGGATCTTACAAAAGGAAAATAATTTATAATATTTTTATTTCAAACAATTACTGGGTACATGATTTTAAAACCAAACACCATAAACATAATAAAAATATTATAACGTTCTCTCATGGATAATCTGGAAAAACATTTCTTGCTAAATTTAGAGACATTCTAAATGATTTTTTTTTCTTCCCCTCAAATTTATAGGTGATCTGAAACTTTCAATAATTTTTTTGCTATGAAAAACATCTGAAAGAATCTCAAAAGATTTTGTGTTTTCATGACAGAGCTTATGTCAATGTTTTCTATATCGGAACACTGAAAACATAACTTTTTCTAGATGTCAGCGCCTAGAGAAAATATGGCTGAATGTTTGAACCTCCTAATTAACAAAAAATAATTGCAAATTTTTTACTTTTTGTTAATTAAAATTTAGATTCTTCTGAATAAAAAAGTTGGTAATAAAGATTTTTCAATAAACAAAGAAAAATATACATTTTATGAGACTTTAGTAGCCGAGTTTTTTTTAGTTTGGTAGTTAGGATGATTCACCTAATGATTATGGCATATAGGATTTGATTCTTCCCCTTTATAAGTTGGTAAATTTAATAGAAACTTTAAAGATTAAGATATGTTATAGATCGAGTCTTATCGATCTAATATTGACAACAACAAAAAAAGAACTTTTGTTTATATCAAGAAGACTAGTAACATTTACGTTGTTGTTGTTGGTGAAGGTTTGAGGATTCTGTTATCTTAGGAATAGATTTCATTGTCTTAATTAATAACAAATGAATATCATGATTGTGGCAAAAAGTAGATCCTGTATAACCCTAACTTTAAATTTTAAAAATGTTCTCGTGTTCGTCCCCACGTCAATGGATAATTAACTAGTTATGTTTAATTTGTTTAAAGTATATCCAATTGAACCAATTTTTTTCTTTCCGTCGACAATTGTAGTTCACTAATTTTTGTGCTGACCATCTATTTTCTGCTAAACTATCACATATAACACTAAGAATATCTGACACAACTTTTTAATTGCACACAAAACTCAAGTTAAAATTCTACTTCTGTGATAATTCATGTAGAAATAGAATTTTAACTTGACTGCTCTTTTTAATTTATGTCTCTAAGAGTACTCAAACTTTACTGCTCTTTTTAATTGCACATAAAATAAAATTCAAAACTCTAATTCCACCAGATTTTGAATTTAAATAAAAATATCTGAACTGGAACTCGATCTATATCCGAACTGAATTCGACACAAAAATTAAAAATACTCAAATAAGTCTTAAATCAATGGAACCGGAAACCCAAAACCTGAAAAGACTCGACCCGAATGGCTCTGATGATGCAAAACTATCTTCATCGTTTGAGTGTTCATGATATTTATATATGATAGTTTGGGTGAAATTAGAGTTTTATTTCAGTTTTGTGTGTAATTAAGAAAATATGCCAAACTTCAGGTGTTCTTGATGGTATATGTAATAATTCAGGAATGATATTGTCAACCTTAATTTTTCAAAGAAGTAAAGTTCTTTCCTCCAGTCGACGCTTTCCTCCCCTACCCTTGCCAATTTGGCATCTCTTAATGCTATATATTATGGTATTTCAAAGATTTTATATAAATTTTATATGAAAGCACGATAGTTACCTTTCAGAAAATACATTAAGTAAAACAATATAGGCTCGTTCGTTTGCTACCAATTTACGAAACAAACACATTTATATATGGATGCTATGTCTAGATGTAAAACTGAAAATGAAAACGAACATCTGGATGTTCCAGTTAAATGATGCATTTGGATGGAATTGTTAAACGTAGAAACGAACAGCACCATGCACAAAAGATAAGAATTAACCAAAACATTAAAAAATATTGGATAAAACTAGAACAATATCCATAGTGGTTCTTGGGTCAGCTCGTAAAAAATAAGATAGCAAGAAGTCTAAGATGAAAAACTAATTTAAACCGCTAACCGAACATAAAAGTAAATTTTCTCTCTTCGAGAGCTTCCTCTCTTTTTGAGTTTTCTTGAAACTTTGTCGTGACCTGTTTCTCTCATTGATATCAGAAAAATGACTCCCTTTATCACAATGTCTCTCCTCCAGGTGTTGGTTTCCGAAGGTAATGGCCAACGGGTTAAAATTGGGTTTTGTTTTCCCATGTTTGCAGCTAAGGCGGTGTGATAAACACATCACTTAACCTAATGTGCACCTACCACAATCAAATGATAAGTCGATATAATACTTGGATCAAATCCACAAAGAACTTAGAATCAACATATTAGGATATGAGAATTCAATCTAATCGAAAGCAATAGAGATTTGAATTATTAGTCTAAAATCTAAGAACACCTAAACAAGCACCAAATTAAGCAAGCAAGTAACCTAAACAACGCAAATAAACTAATTAATGAGTAAAAAGACTAAGCAAAGGGAGGGACATCTAATTAACAATACAAGAGGAACACATTAAAATCATTCTAGACATAAAATATAAATCAAGATCAACCCACATTCAAGACATTGATCACTTTACCAAACAATCAATCAAACTAAACTCTCATTTGCCAATTATATGATCAATAAGTATTAAAACCAAGTCCAATCAGTCCCTAATCACTCTAGCCATGGGCATTCGAGTATTTTAAAATATATAAGATCCATTCGGGTATTTTAAAATTTTGGGTCAGGTTCGGTTTCGTAAATTTTGGGTTTGGGTCGAGTTCAATTCTTAAAAAATACAGGTTTGCGAATCCAAAATTTTTGATCAAATTTTTTTATCTAAACCTTTTAAAAAAAATTAAAAAATCTTAAAAATCATAATCTAAATAAATTTTTAATATTTTAGTTTTTTTTGTTATTTTAATTCAAATGGATTAATATTTTAAGATTATAATTACAATTTTTAGTTTTAGATGATTAAAAATTTATATATAAACACTTATTTTTAATATATAATTGTATTTTAGATATTTCAGGTATTTATACAGGGTTTGGTCCGGGTGCCCGAAAACCTAGGATGTAGATCTATTTGTGCATTTTTCGGGTTTGGTTCAGTTTCTTTTAGTTCGGGTTAAATTCGGGTTTGGATTCAAGTTACGAGTAAAATGCCTACTTCTAAATCATTCTAACATCGACTTTAATTGGCTAGAGAAAAGCTTTTTTAAGGTTCTATTATAAATTTACTCATCACCTTTTAGTCATGAAAACCCTATCATCTACATTTTATTGCTCGACTCAAATATAGAATTATGAACAAATAAAATGAAGGAAAATTCAGGATCTAACACCCTAAATATCATCAATTAATCATTAAGTCCTTAGATCTACTAAGCGCAGAACACATTATCACACTACTCACACATGAAAATAAAGGAATAAATCGATAAACAAGCTAATGAATATATAATGTAGAGAGATTGACAAGAAGAGAAGACAAATTAATGGATTTATAAAAAAATGTTAATATCCAATAAAAGCTCTCTCAAACTTGTCTTTAAAGTCTATACAATATGTTCAACGTGTCTACAAATTAGGTTAAAAGAGTTTTAAAACGAAATCAGGTCAACCAGGGACAAACTGGATCAGATCTAGCATAAAACGACATAAATTTGGTATCATCGACCAGCATCATTGACCATGAGGTCGATGGGAATTTCCAAAATGGTCTTATTGTGTCTCAAACTTCATATCAATCATCCACATCGACCATAAGGTTGATATGAGCTTCCAGACCAGTCATTGATCGTATATTTTGCCCCATTGTGAGAATAAACATCACACATCGGGTGTTTAGATGGGACTCTAAGGGCTTCTCCACTCATGTCCAATTGGTTTTGAGTTAGAAGCTCATAACTCTTCATGGTATTAGAGCCTGAACTCATGCTGCCCCACCCGAACTGATCTCGCCCATCGAAAGATGCCAGATTAATCTAACCCAAAATTGATCATATAATGGACTATTGTCGAGACTATTGGCTAGACGAGCCATTGTCTCGATGGGGGGTGTGCGAATAAACATCCCACATCGAGAGTTTAGATGGAACTTAAATGCTATATATAAGATAAAGGTCTCTCCGCTCATTGCCAATTGGTTTTGAGTTGGAAGCCCATAATTGTACACCCATCGACCATCCACATTGACCATAAGGTCAATGTGAGCATCTAGAGGGCTTAGTTCCTCTTTTCCTTCCTCTTCGTTTAAGACGAGCTTATTTTGCCAGAATGGCTAGAGGAAAGTTCCTCTTCAACAAGATTCTCATTGTTGATGTTTGGATGGTTTGCTAGATAAAGGTTCTAGGCTCTACTTAGCATCAAGATTATCTTCAATATTTGTTGTGTTGGTTCTTCTAGACTGACTCTTCTTTGTCTCTATATATGCTTCTTGGTGTTTGTCGTGTATCCTCTGCAATTCGAGTGGTCAAAGGCAGCAGAGGATTTTACTTCAAAGGATGTATTTATTCCTTCAAAATTTTGCAACATAGGTGCTTTTTCATATTCCAAGCAGGTTACTTTTTGGAAAGTTATAGACGTTGTTTGGTCTAGGGTTTTTGAGGGCTGGTCTCGTATAAATTTGCTCGTGGTAATTTCTTGTAATATACCACCAAAAATTGGTGTAAGTATTACTATTAGCATTTATGTGCCATGTTTTTGTCCTTTCTTTAGTTGTTATTTCTTTTGTTAGTCTAGGCTATTAGTTTTTGAGATTGATGTTGAGTGTTTTCATCTTTTCTATAATTTTTTTTTGATTTGTTTTAGCAGTCATTGTATCTCTGTCAAAAATCAGGAAATATATTAAGAAATATGTGACATTCATACAAAAAAAAAAGAAGTCCATCGCCAATATTGTCAATGATAAGCTTTCATAAAACCAGTTCAAGAAGAAGAGTAAATTTTATCGGCTTCTCTCCTTCGAGGAAAAAAGATTTGGGGTGATTGTGATAGAAATTCCTCATTGGAAAAATGAACCCTAAGTTTAAATCCTAAACAAATATATAATATTAGGCTTGTAAAGAAACAGTAAATATATTAACATTTAAAATAAAATTAAAAAACAGTAAATAATGGGCATAAACTTAAGTTAATTGGACCAAGAGATAACTTGGATACAAGGCCTCAAAATATAACCTAGCCATCATCATTCAGTTTTTCAGTTTGGATTGGGTCAGTTGTTTTGGTTTTGCGAATAAGGTAATTAATAGATACCGATTAAAATTTACTTCGGTTTTGGTTTAGTTTCGATTTTGAATAGACTAAACTAAATGAAACCGAAAATAATATTGGTTCAGTTCCAAATGGTTATTTGTAAGTAACTAAATATCCTAAAAAGTGATTACTTGTATGTAAAAGTAACTAAAAATAATAAAAATAATTTTGGTACAAATTAATTTTTGTTCTTATTTGGTTTTGTTTGGTTCTCGGTTAAGAACTGAAGATCAATTTTGAGAGGTTGGAGAATTCCAATGACTAGATTTCAATTGAAAATGAGATACCAATAAACTCATGGAGATGGAGATGACCATGGCTAGATTATTTTGACGGTTTAAGTTAAAACATAAAGTCACGGGACAAAACTAAAATTTTGCTAAAAAATGTATGATTTTCGCAAGAAAAATTCTAAATAATTTACGACGACAGTTAGTCTGCAGAAAAATAAAAATATCCTAAACTATATGGTTTTTTTTCTTTAAAATTGTCTGGTAAAAAAAAAAAGATTATAAACTGAACCAGATTAAAGAGATGCGATTGTCGACGAGATATGGGAAAGATGAAATTGACAAATAAAGGAGATTTTTTCGTTTTGCTTACTCTATATTTTTCTAAGTTGATCAAAGTTTTCATCCAAATTAAAAATACACAAAATTATTATTCTTTTACATGGAAAAGTACTGGGAAAAAGAAGAAGCAGTGCATGCATCTCGGTCACAAAGATCGAAAGTTCTTTATATTCTAATGAATTTATTTTTATCTCTTTTCCGAATTTCTATAATATCATCTAACGAAAAGAAGAACAATGAAAACTCTTTGTGGCATGAGTGTATAGAATGAAAGATTCAAAAGAATGATTACAAAAGCAAAGGGAAGACCACAAACAAAACATAAATTAATCATAGCAAATGTTTTTATTTTATTTTAATGAAAAATATTAAAGAAAAAAAAGAGAAAACTAAAGCTTAATT
The DNA here is from genome assembly GCA_963920545.1 of Lepidium didymum. Classification (NCBI taxonomy): domain Eukaryota; kingdom Viridiplantae; phylum Streptophyta; class Magnoliopsida; order Brassicales; family Brassicaceae; genus Lepidium; species Lepidium didymum. Next base: position 11,503,811 of record OY986991.1, on the reverse strand, counting down.
TCAGTTTCACCTAAAAGTGAAAGAAAATAAATTATTAGTTTGAAAGACTTTTTGATGCCGCCGTAATTTGTTAGTGGCCTCAATCATAATCTAATAGTTTAATTAAGGGGCATAGTTCCATAGAGAGACTCCATTATCTCAATTATATTATACATAATGTTTCTTCAAAGCCAGACCATTAGCTAATATGGCCAATATTAATGGAACCTTAGATATCATTAGGCACATTTGGCTAAATCATGGGCCCATGCTCTCGAGAAAAAAAGATTAAAAAAGGGATACTTTCAGAAAAGTATGCATGAATAAGTTAATGCAAATTCTTTAACAAAGAAAAAAATAACAAGTTAATATAAATAGTGATCATTCTTAGGGAAGTTGAAGATATGAAAAACCTAATTATCTGCTTAAAATGATTTCTTCTTCCCACTAGAATAACAAGATGAGTGACTAGGTGATTCTAGTTTATTATTCTAATTTGTTTCTCCAGAGGAGATTATCCTATCTATTTACATCAAGTTTAAGTGTTAATAAAAAATCAAAACATTGTTTAGACTTTAGACTAAATAATTTTTTCTTTCTTTTTGTTCGACACTATCATCTACTTTATAATCCTAAAAATTTATTTTCTTCGTCAGTTTTAAGTAGCTCTGATTAGACCTAGTACTAATTAAATCGGGTTTCAATTTTCGATAGTTGGTCTTTCAGGGAAACTACCTCGGTGGTCTTTGTGTGTAGTTGGTATTATGGGAGTTTTGATTTTGTGAATCTTTGAAGTTTCGTCTTTTTTTCTATGTCATTATCGATTCAGTCTCATCTTCTATCTCATGTGTACTACCATGAGTTTCAGTTTGGTGTTGGTGTTTTTCCGTCGAGATTGGAACTATCTCTCACACTTTTTCTTGTTCTTTGGTCATCTATGTTCTCCTCGGTTTGTAGTGTTTTTGTGTGATTAGATAGCAGTTACGAAATTAGCAGGAATATTCACCAATAATTATAATATATATATTTTTTAAAGTAACAACTAATCATGATTTTCCGTAACAAATAAAGTATGTCTATAATTTTTGTGTGTGGCTAGACCGTGAGTACTGTCTTTGCTACGAAAAATCATGGTTAATCATTACTTCTTTATAAAATTTTGTAGCTATTTGTTGTTGAAAATTTATGGCTAGCTAATTTCATACTTGTTACCTAATCACGAAAAAATTCATGTTCATTCTCGTCTTGAATAAGGCTCTGACACATGTTTCGAAGGTGGTGAGGGGCGGTGCATGATCAAATGGGGAATGGTGAGAGACACAAATGTTTTCAAAAATAGAGGTGAAAATTGTTTTATGAAAGCAAATTTAGTAGTTTTGAAAAAACTTGCTAAAAACACTACAAAATCAGTTAGCTCAAACTTCCTTGGAAAATGAATCTAAAAGGGAGAAAAACAAAGAACATAACAAAGTATAGTACTAATAAATAAATAGACAAACGTGTAGTCCTAACACATTATTCTATTTAATGTGTGATTCAACTATTATAAAACATATTTTTCTGTTTATCAAAGAGGGTTATTCATAACTTTCTCCTAGCTGTCATCGTAAGTTTGGCCTCTAGTTTATTAGTGTAATTACAATTAGTGACTTTGGATTTCACATAAATAACTAGACTTGAAAGAAAAAATATTTCTATCAAAAATTATATTGAAATTTAAATAGAATAATTTGTGTAAGAAACAAATTGTAATTAAATGACAGTCATTAAGAAAACCGATATGAATCTGAGTAGCAACAAGGAAGAAGAAGAAAAACTCAAGGTTAACGAGGAGTTTGGAGAAAAACTCGAGGATGAAGAGGAGCTAAGAGATGATCGTGGAACTGCCAAGACAATAGAGATGCCAATCAGACCCATAATCAGAGTTAAGGCCAAACAACTCAACCAATCGGTGGCTAAAATGCTGAAGCAGAATCAAGAAGCAGACTCACAAGTCCACAATGTTTAGGTATCGATTCAGGTTTGTGAAGAGGTATAAATGAACTTGTGATCCATTAGAACTCTTTATCTTTCACTTGTCTTTTGTTTCACTCAGTTTGGCAAATAAAGTTTTAATGAGGCTTGTGGGTCACAATTGGACAAGAGAACCCATTTATATCTATAGCTAGGTTTTGGTCCATTACTCTTGTTAGGCCCACTTTTCACTCAACCTAGTTGAGACTAAACACCCTAAGTTTTAAAGGGATTGTAAACTCTTTCTTTTATTTCAACTATATTTTACCGTAAATCAACTATTCTAGATAGTTCACTAGTTGGTAACAACTCGTTTTTCTCTTAGGTTCAAAACTCCTTTAAGAGAATAACTAATTTGTTCAAGAGAATCTTAGATCTCTTGAACTTAAGATTTTTGATCCGTCAATTCCACGTGATCACACCATAGGTCACTTACATCTTCTTACTCGTTCCTGTTCACTCAATTGCCAGATTGAGCTCAAATTTGACCACCAGACGAATCATCTTCCCATCTCTTTGCTCGTCAAATTTCATCCAATTTCGCTCACGTTTGGTTACACTCACATACTATACTCGACCTACAGTGCTCGAGTATAGTCTAATCCATGCACAACTCAGCTTCTGAAGCTACACTCGACCAAACCACTCGATCAATTCTAGGTCGAGTTTGTTCGTCAGCTCCTTTCTTTCATCTTTTTGACTCCTTAACTTCAGATTCGATCGTCACACTAAAAAGGAGTGTATCATGTGGTATCTGAACAAGATCAGAAAGTTGAGTATTCTTAACCCTTTGATTCGTTTTTTACTGATATTTTCTAATAGATATGCAAAAGAAACAAACCCAGAAAGTTGTCTTTTCATATTCTTTGTCTAAAAATTTGTTTAAGCTTGCTGAGATGTTAGATTTGGTTAGTGTATGTTAGTATTTCCTTAGATCTGTAATTTTTTATGTAAGAACAGTCTACTAGTGACTTGTTTACTTGTTGTTTTGCAGGAGCCATGACTGAAGATTATGCATAAGCTAGTAACACTGCTAATAGCAAGCTCTTGATTAGAGTTATGACTGCAAAGTTCGAAAGCATGATGGCTACTCACATTACTGCTCTGCGAGATGAGCTTAAACCTCTTTCTGATGCTGAACAAGAAAGAAGTAAAGCAGAACATCGTTTTGGTAGAAGAGGAACAACTAAAGCAAACCAATCTGAGCATCATGATGAGGATGCTATAGACTACTATGGGAATAGCAGTGATCAATCACACCACAATAACATAAACCAGAGGTGTCAACGTGCATAAATGGATCAATGAGCCATCAATCTCAACAAACTTAAGCTCAGAATTCCACCACTCCATGGAAAGAATGAGTCTGATGCATACTTGAAGTGGAAAAAAAAGATAGAATTGGTCTTCGATTGTCAGTAGTATGCAGAGGAAAGAAAGGTGAAGCTAGTAGCAACTGCATTTCATGACTATGCTCTCAGTTGGTTGAATCAGTTAGTCACTACAAGAAGGCACAATGGTGAGCTTCCAATCCGAAGCTGGAGGGGCATGAAGACTTTGTTAAGGAAGAAATTTATTAGTGGACATTATGACAGAGAATTACATCAGCGGATGAGAAGATTAAAGCAAGGAAGCCAGTCTGTGGATGATTATTTTAAGGAAATAGAGACATTCATGTTGCCAGCTGACATTTCAGAGGATTGTGAGGCAACAATGGCTAGGTTTCTGGGAGGTCTGAACAGAGACATACAAGACCAAGTAGAGATGCAACACTATGTGAATTTAGAAGAGATGCTACATTAAGCCACTCTCATAGAGCAACAGCTAGCAAGAAGAGACAAGACACGATATGGTTTTAGTAATCACCAAGGTTCAAAGCCTGATTACAAAGGAGAATACAAGCCTCAATTCCATAAGACTTATAAGCCAACTGCCATGGCCAAGGAGGATTCCACCTCGAGTTCTAAGGGTAGAGAAGTTGCAGAGATTGTTGCCAAACCCAGAGGAGCTTGATCTAGAGATGTTACATGTTTCAAATGTTATGGTCGTGGACATTATGCCAACAAATGCTCAAATACTAGAGTGATGATACTTCTGGATAATGGTGAATATGCATCAGCTGATGAGGATGAGTCTTTAGAAGAAAGTGATAACTACCCAGTTAAAGGAAATATTATAGTTTCTAGAAAGACACTTAGTCTGCAGCCTAAACCCATGGAAGAAGAACAAAGGAAAAACTTGTTTCACACTTGGTGCTTGATAAAAGGTAAAGTGTGCAGCCTTATCATCGATACAGGCAGCTGCACTAATGTAGCTAGTGAAACTATGATCAAGAAGCTTGACATGAAGCTACAACCTCATCCTCAACCATATAATAATCTATAGTGGCTAAGTAAGAAAGGCAAAATGAAGGTGCATAATCAAGTGCTAGTTCACTTTCCATTGGCAAATATGAGGATGAGATAATTTGTGGCATGTTACCTATTAAGGCATGACACATACTTGGACGTACTTGGCAGTCTGATCGCATAACAATCCATGATGGGTACACAAACCGCCATTCCTTTGAGTTCAGAGGCAAAAAAATCAATTCTAGTTCCCATGACTCCTAATGAGGTCTATCAAGATTAGCTACACCTCAAGAACAATCATGATAATGGAAGAAAGAAGTCTAACTTTCTAGCTCATCATAGTGAAGTCAAAAGTTTTATGGCTACAGATAAATCCATTCTCTTATTTTTTTAATAAGGAATCACTTAGCACTATGACTACCCTAGCACCGGTATTGCCGAGTGAAATGCTTCAAATTTTTCAGGATTTTGCTGATGTATTCCCAGAAGATACTCCCAAAGGATTACCATTTAGAGGAATCGGACATCATATTGATTTTGTCCCCAAGTCTACTCTTCCAAGTCGACCAGCATACAGAACCAACCCCGTGGAGACAAAAGAACTCCAAAATCAAGTCGATGAGGTGATGAATAAAGGCTTTATCTGTGAGAGTATGAGTCCTTGTGTCGTTCATGTACTCCTTGTTCTGAAAAAAGATGGTAGCTGGTGCATGTGTGTGGATTGCAGAGCTATGAACAATACAACGATTAAGTATTACCATCTTATCCCTAGACTTGATGATATGCTTGATGAATTACATGGCTCTAATATCTTTTCTAATATTGATTTTAAAAGTAGTTATCATCAAATTAGGATGAAGGAATGAGATAAATGGAAAACAGTGTTTAAAACTAAGCATTGCCTTTATGAATGGCTGGTTACGGCGTTTGGTCTCAGTAATGTACCTAGTACTTTCATGAGATTGATGAATCATATTCTTAGAGCTTACATTGGTGTGTTTGTGGTAGTTTGATGTGATGAGATCTTGATCTATAGTAAGACCATGACTGAGCATTTTGAACATGTGTGTCCTGTGTTAGAGGTTCTTAGGAAGGAAAAGTTGTTTGTTATTCTTAAGAAGTGTACATTTTGTAGAGATAACCTTGTTTTTTTAGGTTTTGTGGTTAGTGCAAGTGGCATTTGTTATCTTTAAGGAACAATTGATTTGAGATTATTTTAGAACAAAAAGTTTCAGTGTCGGTTTAGTTGATTGTGCAGAAGCAGGCTATTTATCATATCCACATAAAGTCCAATCGCAAACCAGATATGTTTTCACAACAGAAGGCACTACAATTTCTTGTCATCCCCAAAAGTAGACTCTAGTCGCTACCTCTTCAAATTATGCAGAAACAATTGCACTTCATGAAGCATGTAGAGAATGTGTGTGGGTTAGATCTATGACTCAAGACATACAAGTAGCAAGTGGAGTAGTTATGAATAAGGAGCAAACAAAATTGTTTGAAGACAATGTTGCATGTGTCGCTCAACTCAAAGAAGGTTATATCAAGAGCGACAGAACATAACATATTCCCCCAAGATTTTTCTCCTACACTCAAGAACTTAAGAAAAATCAAGTAGTAGATATCCAATTCATTCGTTCAACTGATAATGCAGCTACTCTATTCACAAAAGTACTTCCCACTACAACATGCATGAAACATTTTCATGAAATCGGGATACGCCAACTATGAAGTTTGTGAAGAAAAGATTATATCCATCTTTTCAAGGGGAGATTGTGTCGTTACACCCTTTTTCCCTTTCTATGGTTTTTCCCACTAGGTTTTCCTAGAAAAGTTTTTAACGAAGCAACAATAAAAGATGATAAAGACATAACGCAAGAAGCAATAATGATGTTGGTGTCTACGAGGGAGTATTATAATTTGACTTGTGTCCACCAGCTTCATCAAATATGATGAGCACTCATTATATCGTGTCATGATAAAACACAAACTTTGTTAACTTAATGTATCCCACTTTGATACATTGTGATGTGTGGCTCCTCCTCTACTATATATAGGAATCTTATGTGATGGAGGTGGATCCCGCACAGATCCCTTCTTTGGTCCACGAAGCTGTAAGTGGATCCAAATTTGTTAAAGTCCTCACCTCAGAAAAATAGGAGAATGACCAAAACAATGCTTCCACAAAGGATGTAAGTCGGCAGTCTCATCATCTCGGCAAAAAGTGTGTCTCGGCCAATATATCTCGTCTCGGATTAAGAAGATTTGGCCGACACGCGCCTAAAGAAGAAATATAGAAATATTCCTTAATCGATTTGGGATATTTCCGGATTTCTTGCAAAGATCTTTCAAGATAGCATCGAATCTAAATTAAAATGTAATATTTCATATTTCAAAACTATTGTAACCGTCTCTATTCATTATAAATAGAGGTGAAGGTCTCCATAGAGAGATACTAAAGTCTCATAATTTTACACAAGCAATACAACACTACTCGTACTTTTGCTCTCAGTTCATTCTACTTATTTCCTTAATTGATCAGAATTCTTGCTCATCTCTTTCTCTATTTTCTCATAATTAGATTTAGAACTTTTGTGCCAAATCCGGTTCAAACATTATGTAATAGATATAGTTGATACAAAAATCAAATAAAGTAAAGCTTTATTTTTATATCTATCTACTATTTTTCAATCCAAGTGTTTCACCGGACTAATCAGATTTTTCTTATATTGATCTTAGTCTATTATATTAAATTTTATAACATGGTTGAAATATTTCCAAGAATAATACTTTTTAAAACACTTGTTCGATAAATTTACAAGACAATAATTAAATAACTCAAGATTTGTTATCTCAATACAAATCATTCCAGATAGATCTACAAAAATACATTGCTTTTTCTAACCATCATAAGTTTCTTATGAATTTGCGATGGAAAATAGACCGATTTATATATGTGAGAAATCCATCACAAATTTATAATAAAAGATACTGCTCTACAAAACCTGTCAGAATCATGAAAATTTTATTAGAATTCTGTCAGAAACAAAAATTTGTCAAAAATCATTCAAAAACTTTTTATTTTTTATACGAATTTATGACTGAGAAATCGGGTTCTTTTCTTGTAATAAATTGAGCACACCCCTTTAATTTATCCTGAAATCAGCTTTGATATATGTTTCAAAATTGTCATAATAAGGTATAAATAAGACTAATATCAAAAGATTTATAGTGTTATATGGATTGATGGGCACAAAATCAAACAAAGAATAAAAGAACAAATGAACAAGAAAATCAAGTATTTAGCTCAAAACAAAGAAGGAAGATAGAAAGGAAGTGCATGTGGTAGGTTTAAGGCTTTAAGGAGACATTGAGCTGTCTTTGTTTTGGTGTCATCTTTTTGGAGTCTTATCATAGGAAAGATCAAACATAAGCGTCAAAGTGTATAGAAACATCAACTAAAGTTTTTTCATATAACTTTGAATTTTCGTTTATTGGAACATTCACTTTTCTTTCTCTTCATGTTTTTTGAACCCTCTTATCTTACTTTTGTTGGACAAAATAATGAAATCTTATCAATGCCTTTGGTCGATTTCATACCATTTTGTTACCCTACTCCAATAATATATTCACTCATATCAGTCTAGAGTTTAGATTTTTATTTTATGTTTATTTTGGGCCTAGACCTAGGTTTTTTGGACTATGATTTAGTGAAGGCCATTTTTTGTAGTTCTGATTTACTTAAACTTTTTCTTCTATAGAAAGAAATATTTGTCGTACCTTCTCCGTTAAGAAGTATGCTTTTCAAAGCTCAAGTCCGAAGGTTCCAAAAGCTATGTTATTTGTTCTATATTGCCTCCCATAACATTTGAATTAGGGTGGTTTTAGAATTCTCTCCAAAATTGAGAACTTATAACAAATATTCATTTGTTTGTTTCAATGTGTGAGAGCACTCTATTTGGACTTCTCTCCATTGTGTCTCATTCTAAGAAACCACGAACATGTTGAGCAAAATAAGTATAAAAGATGCAGAAGATGATATAGAATCAGACTTAGATAACATAGAAAAGAAATTGGTTCCATGAAGTCACATATTTGTCTCAATGACCAACAACACAAAGGTTTCAATCCATGTTTACAAGAAACATAAAACTCAGATATATGTAGAGTTGATGCATAGCTTCTTACTGATGATGATGATGATGATGATGATGATTTCACTTAACGAGCATGTTTTGAGCTTGATTCTGCTGCTGCTGCTGCTGGTAGTTTAGAGGTCTCCTAAACAGCATTATGTGTGGCTCAGGACGATGAATCGCGTAATGTACCCATCCACGGCTTTGCTGCACTCCTATTGCTCGCCACTCGTTCTATAAACCCAAAAATTGTACCATCACGAATCGATAAAGATAATCAGATACATCATTGGACAGATTGCACACAAGAATAAGTGTACTATATCTTCATCAATCATTGCTAACAACAACCAATGCAAACATTTTCGACATCTCTATAAACTAGCAAAAGCTTAGAAATCTCAAACTATAATCTTTCAAGAAACAAACTCACAGTGTCAATTGCTTGTACAAGTGTCAAGAGTACAGTCAAATCTCTGAGTTTTGCAGATAAAATACTTTTAAGATTGTGAAATTAACATATGCTTGTAAGATTTGAGAACAATTCTTTAGTAATCACAATAATTCGCAGTCCGATACAAAGCAAATATTCAAATCCTAAGCCGAAACTAAAACATTCGATTTACCAAGAATAATCACATAGCCTCTTCGAGATGATCCAAGAGTTAGATCATAAAATCAAAAAACAATGAGAAAAACTTACTTCGGAGAGAAGACGATTCTTTGGAAGAAGCTTAGCGACTTCAGGAGGAAGAACGACATGCCTGTAATACAGATCGATGACGTTTAAGAAAACTTCAAATTGGAGAAGGAAACAAAATTGAAAGCATACCTGTACTCGAAAGTATCATCGAAGTATTTCTCAGAGTACTGGATCTGACCCATCGCTCTGTAATCAAAATTTTGAAAAGCGAAAGAGAAATGAAGAATCAGCAATCGAACGAGTTTGAAATGGGGGAAGAGGGAGGAGGTAGTGAAAGGGAATAAAGTGGTTGTGGTATGAATATAATTATGAGGAAGATCAGGGCAATTTATTTGAACTGCTTTTTGAGATTGAAATTCTTTGAAAGCGACGATTGGACGATTGGATAAAGTACCGAAAAAGTTGAACCAAAATTGGATGATTCGGTATGGTTTGGTCTAAACCAAAAACGCTTATACTTTGTAATTGAATTCGGATCTAAACCAAAAATATAATATCTTTTTTAAAAAAATTCAACCATCAAAATAGTTAGATATATTCGAAACAACACATATATGGAATTTGGAATTTCCGGGATCAAAACCCGGCAGCGTTTTATTTTACTATTCCCAAAACTACACAAACACCATATGTTTTTTTTTTTTAATTTTTCAATTGACTGATTTTTTGGGTTCTCAAATAAATGAAAAGAGTTTTATTTTACTATTCTCAAAACTACAAACACCATATGTGTTTTGTCTCATAAAACGGCATGCAAATCTCTCTATTTAGCTGCATTGAATCGTAATTTAGTATAATAACTCATGGGGTCGTCGATTTATTTTTCCCTCATAACATATGATTTTCTCACGAATTTTGGATCTATTTAAAAATGTATATCGTTCCGGGTGCGGAAATTACAAACATATTTCACCCAATTATTTTGCTCGGTTTGGTTGAGTCAACCAGATCGTACCAATACCAAACCAAACAAAATCTCCAGACCAAATATTACAACTCACGTCTCTTCCTTTGTTCTTCTTCTCTTCCTTATCTTATCTATCTTCACCTCAATTTTCTATTCTCTTCTTTCCTAATCTCATTACTGAATTTATCATTTGCTCCATTTTCCTTATAGATAAAACTAAACAAAGGACAGAATTCTCAAAAATTTCTATTGAAAACTGGGTTTCTTGAGGATAAGATTATAAAGTGTTTGATTGGTTTTCTCTTCATCTCCCTACTAAATCCACTCAAAGAGAGCTCAACCATTGTTAAATCATCACATGAATCAGTTCATTATGGTTTAAAATAAAAATTACGGACCGAGTAAAGATAATTACGGTTAAGTGGTACACCGTAAACCAATTTGGTGAGGATATTTGTTTGCAACTTCAGAAGATAAGGGGAAAGAAGTATTTAACTTATTATAATATACATTTTAAATAGGTCCAAAGTTTCGGGGGAAATCACATGATACTCTACTTATGAGGAGGATATAGAGAGACGACCCTAGCTCGGATCTTAGTTCCTGCCTGAGGCTGCTGCGTCCCCGTCAACTTTTCCACAAACTGTGACCAGAAAGAGATCAGTGATTATTCGATGAACTATCAACAATTCAGGTTGTATTTCACATCAGTTTCGGATTGTCGTTTATCTGATTCGTAAACGAGTTTGTCCGTTTTTGTTTCATATTGCCAAACAACAGAGTCAACCTTGCTATTTGTCTAACATAAAACAAATGAATTCACTTAAGTCTAAATTCCTGACTAAAACATGTCCCAAGATATCCATTTGATTGGTTTAATAAGCAGAAATAAAAATTGAAAATGATGAAAAAGGGCCCGAAGAACTAACGGCTTAAAGATGCATCAAATGTGGATCCAAACAAAGTCTAGCAAACAACAAGACTTACACAACATTAATGTTTGTTCTACCACCAACTCATATAATTCTCCACTGAAGAGAATTCATGAACATAATAAAAAGAACTATAGAGGAATATATAAGAGTGATTTTTCCAACATGGTTTACGAGAGACATAGACCGATATTTTGGGAAAAGAACTTTGCTTAATCTCTTCTACTTAGTAATAACATTTTGAGCTTGGTCTTGCTGATAGTTCAGAGGTCTCCTAAAGAGCATGATGTGTGGCTCAGGACGATGAATTGCGTAATGGACCCATCCACGGCTTTGCTGCACTCCAATTGCTCGCCATTCACTCTGCAAAACCAGATTGTAAAACAACACAAAGGTGTTTTTTTAATCAAATTAGGAATTGAGAAACTATTGTTACTCATTACTGCAGACAGTTTATGAACACAATTAAGCAATTTTGTAGGATAAAAACATGAAATAGACTCCCTAGAGACTGATACACTAGAGCCAAGAAACTAACCTACAAGGACCGTTATGCTTTCACTCAAAAAAATCTCCAATTTTCAGATCAAAAACGAGGAGAGAGCAAGAAAAGTTGTGAATCTAATCAGAGCAAAAGAAACCCAGAAGGGCATGATGAACAAAACAAAACTTTAAAATCCTAAGCAAAAACCACAGTTTCCAAGACTTCAATTTACTCAAGTCACTTTCGTAAACATGCCAACAAGAAATAGGAAACCAAAATAGTTTTTTTTTTTTTTCTTTTGTCGAAAAGGAAACGAAAAAAGTTAAATCAAAACCACAGTAAAACAAGAATGAATAAAGGAAGCCCAAATTATAACTTACTTCCGCAAGTATGCGATTCTTCGGTAGAAGCTTAGCCACTTCAGGAGGAAGTACAACGTGCCTAACAGAGAGAAAAAAACGCGATTAGCAAAATTGAGAAACTGATACCTAAGAGTGAAAGAGGTGAATCAAATTGAGAATTACCTATATTCAAAAGTATCATCGAAATATTTGTCTGAGTACTGGATCTGACCCATCTTCAATAAAACCCCGAGAAACGTCTGTCAAACTTACCCAAAAAAAGCGGAGAAAATTCTTCAGTAATATAAACCCTAACAATGAATACGAGAAATTAGAAATCGAACCCTAACGAAGGAATCGGTAAGAAACGCATACCTTGAGAATTGAGAGAAGCAGAGCGATCGAAGAAGAAGAAGAAGAAGAGGGAAAGGGAAAAGGAATTAAAATGGGATTTGTGGTAATGACGTAAATATGAGGATATAAAGGGGCATTTCACCAACGGTTTAATTTCTTTTTTGCATTTTTTTGAGTTTTGAAATTCTTCAGAGACGCTCCTTCCCGCTTAGTGAAGCCCTAGAATTTAGTTACGGTTCAAATGAAAACCAAACCGGTCAAATATCCAGAGTCCACGAATTTATTTCATACTCCACCCGAGTTTGACAGAGTTATATTGTTTAAAATTGCAGGAGAGGTTTGGGCTTAAGATAATATCATTGAATGGGATCAGTCTGATTGGGCCTATGAGTAGAGCCCAACCCAATAGCTTTTCTTTTAAAAAAAATCCCAATGGCTTTTAGTGACATCAGAAAAAGGCAACTCTTTTTTCTTTTCTTTTCTTTGGATAACATAAAAACAATTTTCTCCTTGGGCAATAAGATACAAAAAAATTAGCTTCATATAAACATAGCTAAATCCCCAAAAGAATGCCCAATATTTAGACTACTTTACTTCCCTCTCTCTTAACTCCTCTACCAAAACCAAATTCTCCTACCCTTTTTGTGTATCTCTTTCAATTGTTAAAGAAAGAACACATTAAGGGAAAATTAAACCTGTACATGAAAATAGCTTACTACCCGAAATTAGATTTAAGACAAGAAAACAAGACAGCCTTGACCTTACTCCTCCATGTTAAGCTCGGTTTTACTCCCGCCTTTCGGTGTAGGCACACTCTTTTTCAACATTGATGTTCCATGAAAGATCATCACAGAGTAGTCTTTTCTGTATTCTTTAACCTGACAAGACACAGAGACAGTGTGTGTGTGTATCAGCGAAGGGGTTTATTGCGAATTGTAAGTTTTTATTGGGTAGCTTCTATAGATAACCTACCTCCTCTTCCGACATCTTGGTGAAACCAAATTTATCTGTCCATATGGATTTGGCTTCATCTGCTGCTGGTAGCACAAGATGTTTCACGTTTAGAAACCCGAGTAGCCTCTGAATGCAAGCAAACAGGCACTGGAAGTAACCCTACAACAGAAACAATGAAAATAGATTGACAATCTCTCTAAATAAGGAGCAATTACAAGCATTTCAACTCCCATAATAACCAGATTGAAATGTATGGACGTCTGGTAAAAAAACATGTGTGCATCCATGTATTAGCAAAATTAGCTGTGGGATGGGATTGTTAGTAAGATTGGGTTGGTACTTGACCGTTCTATAGGGATACACACATGTAGCAAAGCAAAAATAAATGTAAGCTTAGATATAAAAAAACTAACCTGCCCTTGACAATCTTTGCTGGTAGCAACCAAAGGGAGTTCCGCGAGTTCTGTCCCAAAAATCCTAAAGATTCCCACTGAAACAATCACTTCACTGCACAAGCAAGACATAAAAGCATGTAAAAAAAGACGAAACAGGCATCATAAATAGTATAGTGGAAAGAAGAAAAATCTTACTCCACAGCCAACATGGTGCAGTACATGCCACTGAAATCTTGGTCCTTTACTTTCCTTCTGTTGCACACACAAAGATGTTCACCAGCTATATAAGTTCCATGAACACAAAAAATAATCCACTTGACTGATTCAAAATATAACATTTGCTTACCCATACACCATGGCAGGTATGAGATCCCCCCTGGTTCCAGATTCACTGATAGGATCAAACCTTTCCTATAAGTCGCCATATTTACAAGAGGCAAACAGAGTTAAACCTTATTAAGAATACAAGGCACGAACAGCACAAAGGACAGAAGTTTGAACTGTGGTCTTAAATTACATGAAGAATAGAAACTGCATTTGCAAGCAACATCTTTGTATCATCCGAAGAAGTCAACTTCCCACTTAGGACCCTCCATCTTACGTCAGGAGTGGTGTTGTCATCTGGACAGCTTTCTTTATTACGTTTTTGCTTCTTACTTATAAAATTCAGAATGTTGTTACTAAGCTTCTCTTCTCCGTGAACTATCAAATTGTCCAACGAAGTGTTGATTTTTTCACAGTCTTGTGAGCAGAACCATTTCTCTTCAGGTAGCTCCTGGTAAGACATAAAAAAAGGGATGAGGGAGATAGATACTGAGTTTTCACCCAAGAGAAAATAAACAGAGAAGGAAAAAGCCAAGAAGGTAGAGCACCTTAAGATCAGCAATGTTATGTTCTTTCAAACAGCCAATATGGAATTCCTTTTCACACTGAAGAGAAAACAACAAAATAGAAAAGTGGTGAAAACCAGATGCAGATTTAGAAGGCACGGGTCCCTATTAAGCAATGACCAACAAGATACCTGATCACAGATAATCACAGTGCGAGAATTAAAGCCCAACCTGGAAAAACTATGACCTCTGCAAAAGCAAAGAAAATTAAGAACATGTCAAGCTCAGAAGGAAATAGTTTCGTTAGGAGAGAAACAGCCAATGTAGCGTATACAAGCTTGATATTCACCTGCATAACACGCAAACACTTGGGAGCTCGCTCCCAAAGGAGCTAACAATTCGAATGCATCTTTTTGTAATCTCAGCAATAGCATCAACTCCTTGAACTCTCCCAGCTGCAATGGCGTTGGGATTGCTATCCACGAACTTCTCTCTCTCAACCATATTCACACAATATTGGCAGGACCACCTCTCAATCGAAAGGTTTGGTAGTGAAGCACAAACTAAACATATCAAAACAAACAGATAAGCCACATTGAGTTGACGTTCAAAAAATTTGTAAAAGTAGCAATAGAGGATTCTAACAAAGAAACATGAAAAATTGCAAATACTAAACCTTTATGATATGATCTTGGACAGGTATCGCAACACAAGAGTTCACCCCCATCCCTACAGATACTGCAAAGGTCGTCATTTTCACGGATGGAGAACCGCTGATCCATTGATAGTGCTACCGATAGTTCATGAAGAGAAACCCCATTGGTTGTATAAATGTGCTGGAACCTGATCATCAACAGATGATGAACTAGTTGATTTAACAGTTTCTCTATGAACCATTACTACTCGAGCATAGATATGGAGATAGTTGCAAGAAACTTACGGCTTCCGACGACTAGCACAGCCAGCATGGGCCTCAAACGATGAAGGACTGACCTGGTCCCATAAACATGTTAAAGGCTGATGCAGAGCTCTGTATGTAATGTCAGGAAAGCTAATATTACGTTAAAAGAGCTTACCACTGTGTTGCAACAAGAACAATGTATCCCAAATCCTTTCTTATAGCCGACAAGCAGTTTCTGCAAAATGACCGCAACAGTTAGAGAAAACTAAAGTTTTGAAAAGGAGTAGAGAAAAGTTATTTTCATGCAGATCTATAACCTTTCCAGCAACAAAATAACCCACTTCAGTGCCATCTGGGAGTACATCATCCTCAAAAACAAGTTTGTGCAGCCGAATATCCCTTTCAAAATGACAAAAGATCAACTGAGTACTAATGTAGGTATGAAAGACGGCAGGAAACTATGACAATCGACCACTAGACCATAGATATATTGGTAGATGCTGCCACAGTTATACACTACTCACTTTCGGGTTAGTCTTCCTTGGCTGTGGCTTTTGATTGAGCTGGATTTTGACTCACTCAGAGCCACAACTGGCTCGGATGACCTGTAGAACCCCAAGATGAATTTGGCTTAGCCAATAACTCCGATATATATATATATATATATATGACAGCCCATAAGAAAGGTATGTATCTTATTGCTTTACGCTACCACATAACCAAAGAGATAGCACATTCCCCAATATTACATTCTCATATAATCATTTTTCAGGATGATGAATGGCAGATAGTGAGGTAAATATAATATAACTTTTTAGGATGATGAATGGCAGATAGTGAGGTAAGTATAATATAACCAACAGAGAATAACACAAAACGCAACAAGGTACATTCACTACTCATATAACAACAATACTCATTTTCTAATTGGTTGTTCTCACCTGTTAATTCGGCGAGGACTGAATTTTTTCGTACAAAGGATAGTTTTTGAAGCCACAAATGGCTTCGACGAACTGTTCAATATTGGCAACATATTTAGAATCAATCATTTAAAACAAAGGTCAACAATCCAAAAAATAAAGTTATGCATGCTAGTACTTACAGAATTCTACATAAACAACCAAAAAATAGAAGAATATACAGCACATAATCAACATTATGTAATTATAAAATCATTTTCATAAGGAATAAAATCTGCAGCTTTTCCGTTTTACCTTCCACGCAGTCTGAAAAACTAGCGGAACAAGATAATAATACACTCTATCTTACTTTCACAAGATTCAACTGCAAAGAAAAGATTGTTGCAACAAATAAAGAATATGACCCATACCCGTTAAGGCCATCTATTTTAGGACTGGAATTGTGTTCTGGCTCCTTACCCTCCAAACACGATTTACACAAAACTAAAGATTTTGTATCACAAGGTTCAACCATTGGACCTGCAATAAATTGGATGTGATTATTTAAAAGAAAAATAAAAAAGAAACAAGTGAAAACAGTCTTTAAAATGTTGAACAAATTAATGAGAGAATCAGTAACCTTGGCAATTCAAGCACAGGCTAGATTTCTGTAAAGTTGGTCCAACTACAACACGAAGTTTCTCTTCTAGTGTAGCTAAGGGAGTTTCCTTGCATGCATTCATGACATCACGAAGTGTGAATCCAGACTCCAGTAATATATATTCAGGTGGGCGCTTGTTTGTGCTGGAAGCATGCACCTCGTACACGCCAGGGCTCACCACCTGTGAAATGAAAACGAAAAAGTTACATCAACATGCTAGCATTTGGCAGGATAAATTACAAGACCTGTAAGAAGAGTAGATATCACTAACTTGAATTCCTTTGCAGGCACTACAAAAGCACAAAATGCCTGATCCTTTTATTACTCCTTTAAGCCCTCTCGTCCCTGCTTCTCTCATCTACGAGAAATGGTGACATAAACATGAGCTATAAAAAATATGATTATTTTACATAAAAAGAAAAAAAAATTGGAAGCCATGATATACCTTTGCCCCTCGAAGATAGTACACAGTTAGTCCCTCAAGTATACCATAATCAAATATATCTTTTAGCTTTGCTGGGAAATTCCTTAAAAATTTCTTGGGCCTTCCACGCTTGTTGCGAGATGTAACTGAAGGACTTTGAAAATTATCCATATCGACATCACTGGCATGCACATCTACCTCCACCAAGTCTGCTGGTTCGGTACTATTTCCCAAATTAGGATTGTCTGAATCACTTTCTTGTTTGACTAATGACCTAGTAAACCTCCTCAAGGGCTTCTCTACTGTATCATTCACTACCTTCTTATCAACATGTTGAGACTGACCACTTATCTGTGATGATCCTTTTAGATGCCCAAGGCATGGATCCGCACTATTTTCCTCACGAAGTTCTTCCTCCTTCCGACATGCCACTGAACTAGAAACATCAACACATTTACCTTGCTTCACATGATGATGATGATCATCATCATTAGCTTCAGATTTTATACCCTCAACCTTTGACATCGACCGGGTCAACCTTTTGCAGGGCTTAGCATTGACCGAAACTCTTTCCAGCTTAACCTGGAAAGATCTGGAAGTCATTTCTTTTAACACATTAAGACCCGCAGGAAGTGCAAAAACTATCTCTCTGTCAATAACACTGTCTCCCCCAATCGAGCTTACCTTTGCAACCTCTGTAACTTTCGGTGAACCCTTCTCAAGTTGCTCCCTTGAGTAATCCTCATTCATCACCACATCAACATGCCCATTCTCGATTTCCGCATCTTCCTTCTCAGCTTGTCTCTCATCTTCACTCATAGATTCAACCAAAGCGGAGTCACTAAACAGTCCCTTTCCTTCATGAATGTCAACAACATCACTCTTACCGTCATCTGCTTCTAGAGCAACACCAACAGTGTCAGACATTACAACCACTCCATCTTCCTCCTCATCTTTACTAAGACGCACCTTCTTGATCCCACCCTTCAAACCAGACCCACGACTCGATTTCTTACCCTCCGCACTTCCCGATTTGTCATTCAATTTTCTGCTCCCCCGAGTCCGACCTAAAGACTCACCTCCACAGATCTCGGATTGAGATTTCAAAACGAATTGCAATTCTCTTTTACACCCCGTACGAACCTGAGAAACAACCAAAAATTCGCCAGTGGCCGTACCTTTCGCCATCGATTAAACGAGATCGAAAACCAAAACTTTTAAAATCCCCTCAGTTCCTCGCAAACATCAATGTCGATTCTCCAGAAAACCTAAAAAACGCATCGATGTACCAATTGATTCATAATCATATATGCTAATGAAAATATGGGATTACGTCGATTTTAGGGTTTTCCTTGTCCTAAACAAAAAAGAAATTAGGGTTTCGCAGTTCACCAGAAGAGAAGGAAGAGAGAAGTTGGAAAGCTGTCTTGATTTTCTCTGCCAAGGAGAAAATGGACTCGATGAAGACTTATTACTTTTCTCTAATTTTTTTTTATATTTAGGAACTTTCCCCTAATTTATGTGAGTTTTTTCAAAATTATCTCTAAAATCACCATTTAATTGATTAAATCGAGGAGTTTAGTTTGTTTCCGAGATACGTCTTTACTTTTGTTGTTCATTCTTGTAGAAGAATATTTGCACCTTTTTTCTTGCCATAAACGGTCAATAAAATCGAATCTTACCCAATAAAAACTTAGGAATTTTTTGTCTTAACTTTTTTTTTTCTTAACTTTTATAGGAGAGCTTTATAGGAAAATAAAGAATAGCTTTGAAGAAAAAGAAAAAGAAAAAGAAAAATAGATTTTTTATAAAGTAAAATACAAGAATTCTTAGGATTGTGAAATCATCTTCAACCTAAAATTAAAATTTAGAATTCAATTAATTACACACAAAATCAAAGTTAGCAACATAATGACACACGGGCGTTGGATTATATTGGTTTACTATTTACCAATAAATCATCCGATTTTAAACCGGATTTTGATCAAATTAGAATAGCCTAATTAACCCATAACTTTCTCTACTTATTAATTTTATTAGATGACTACATGTGCTATACAAATTTTTTTTTTGTCAATCTTACTTTTATAATTGGATCAACAAGGTTCGATTCATAGCCAAACCTCATATCCTAAAATCCTTCTTTTTTTTCTTCCCCTTGCATCGGGGAGGAATCGAACCTAGTGTCTGAGAATTTGTAAAGTGACCACTACCATTGGACCACCTGTCCTCAGCCACATGGCAAAATTATATGTAATTTAATTATATAGTTTTTTTATTTTTTACATACATTTAACATGTGTATTTTTTAAGTTGCACAATATTAAATTTATAAATGATCTCTTTTTGAGTATTTTTTGCTTGTAGTATTTATTCATTATCAATATGTATTGTAGTTATTTATATTTATCTATAATATTTATATATGTGATAATTATTTGCCTTTTATTTATTTTATAGTTTGATTTCTATATGCAAATTATATATATATATATATATATATTTAATATACTAAAAATTAATTTATAATGATGACTCGTATTGTGCACAAAATATATATTTTATATTTTTCGATCCATATATATTAAAGTTTTGATGCATTATATAATTATTTGTACTCATGTTCATTTAGGTTCTTAGACATGTGTTTATTTAGATTTTTTGATTATGTCAATTTAAGTTTTTATATATGTATTTATTTAACTTCTTAGATACATGTTTATTTAGATTTTTAGACCCGTGTTCATAATAATCAATTTTAAAGGTAACTTAAAAAAGTTTCATATATTTCTTACTAACAATATTTATTTAAGGAATGCTATTAAAATATTAGCATCGACTATTAAGGATTGATCCATTTAAAAAAAATTTATTTGCCGAGTTGCTCTCAGCCTGGTGGTTAGGATGATCCAGCTAATGACTTGCCATCAGGGTTCGATTCCTACTCACTGCATTATGGTAGCTTAAAAATGGATTATATGGTAGGCTGTAGGCTATGGATCGAGTCTTGTCGATCTAATTGTTGACAAAAAAAAATCTATACTTTTATTGATGGAGAAATATATTACTAAGATATTTGAAAAGGAATATTACATAAATTAAATTGAAAATGTTAATTGAATTGAAAATTATACCCAAACCGATGAAGTACATGGCATCATCTACATGCTTGTTGGCAGCTCCATCTCTAACAAACTCACATACACGATACCTAAGTAATTCTCTGAAAGAGGGTCACTTGATTTCATAAAGGTAGTCATAACAAAAGACAGCTTGAATTTATGATGCGTAGTTTGATATGAACTAGTTGGGCCAACAATGAAATTACTAATAATTTTAGTATTACCTTGATTAAGAATGTAACCATATTTCTTAATCAAATCTTGTTTAAATTACGGTGATGGTAGAATTTTACAAAAAATATTAAACACATAAAATATCTCAAAAATTTGTTATAGATAATAAGTATAGAGAGAATAAATATTAAATATTGTTTTGTATTCACCTTTGCATAACATAAAACCATCTCAATGCTTTGACCAAATTCTGATGAATATGCCTTCCAAAACTTTACAATTTTGACTTTGATCTTCCATTTTTGCGTAAGTAGTTTTAAAGAAGCAATATCAGAGAAAAACATGTTAATATATGTTTTAGCAAAGAGTAAAAATCGTAACAATATGTAAAAATCGGAAAAAACTATATTACAACTCTAACATTAGACGTGTATTTATATTGGTTTTGAGGTAGGGTTTTCATGGGTAATTCTTTGATGATAATATTCGAATAATTATAATGTTTAAAATTCAATTATATTCTGGTCCTAAAATATTATGTTAGTTTTTTAAAAAATTTAAAGTCGGCTTTTAATATTATGGAAACGGAGTATAACTCAAAAAAAAGAAGAAGTAAATATATGTGTTTAATCAATCATATTTTAAGTGATTGATTAAAACTGAATATTTAAATTTCATTGTATTTGAGTTCAAAATATTTCATTGATTTTAAAGGAAATTAAAAGTCTAAGTCTTTAAAATTTTTGGATATTTTATGTTTTTATAAGAGAAATAGTATATAAAACATCATTATATGATAAAAGAAGGTTATTTTCAAAGTACCCTTTTACACTTGACATTTTCAAAACTACTCCTGTCTTTTGGACATTTTCAAAAATACTTTGACAAAAACGCCCTTAAATATTCTTTTTGAAATTTTGTTTAAATTTTTTTTTTCACGAAACTTTTCTTTCCAGCCCAAAACAATTTCCCACCAAAACATTTCTGCCATTTTTTTATCACATAATTTTGTTTTAGCATTTATAATGTTTAATAAGATATCTTATTAAACCTTATATATATCATCACATAATTTTTTTAGCATTTATAATGTTTAATAAGATATCTTATTAAACCTTATAAATAGTATATTTATAAATTATCTTATAAAAATTTATAAAAAATCAATTTATAAGTTATCTTATGAAACATTATAAATAAACATCATAAATTAATTTATAAGTTTTTTTGAATAAAACAATAAACTCCAATTGGATTCTTAAACCTCCAAAAGAATGATCAAATTTAGTAAAAAAACTAAATATTATACCCTGTAGAAATTCATTGTATGTCTAAACCCAAGAAAATGATTATACCAACTATTGAATGAAAAAAACTAAACCTATATTGGATGCTTCAATCCAAGGGAATGATCAAATTTAGTAAATCAAACTAAATACTATACTCTAAACAGAACCTTTGGATGTCTAAACCCAATATAATGATTATAACAGCTCTCGAATAAAAAAAAACTAAAACCAAATTAGATGTTTAATCCCAAGGTAATGATTATAACAACTCTTGAATGAAAGAAAACTAAACCCTAATTGGTGCCTAAACCCAAGGGAATGATATAAATTAGTAAATCAAATTAAATACTAAATAGTATACCATAAAGAGAACCATTCGATGCATAAATCCAAAATAATGATTATAACAACTCTTGAATGAAAGAAAACTAAAACCTAATTAGATGTCTAAACCTAAATGAATAATCTAAATTAGCAAATTAAACTAAATAGTATTATACCCTAAATAGACTCACTCGATGTCTAAACCCAAAAGAATGATTATAACCCAGAAAAAATTTATCTATAAGGTTTAATAAGATAAGTTATAAATCTCAATAACTCAATCAATTATTAAAATTAGTAAATCAAGCAAAATAATAAACCTAATAGACTCATTGATGCATAAACTCAAGAGAATAACTGTATCATAAAATTCAAAATAGTATATTAATAATGTTTAATAAGATAACTTATAAATCCCAATAAATAGTATATTTATTAAGTTTAATAAGATAATTTATAAATCTAGATAAATATACTATTTAATAAGGTTTCTTATAAAACTTAATAAAATTTTAGTATAAAAATTTTGGGGGAATATGATGAGATGAAAAATGGCTAAAAAATATTCTTGGCGTGAATTTTTTTTTTTCAAACTCTTTTTCAAGATATATTTTTTTCAAAAAAGTTGAAGGGTATTATTGAAAAGAGTATGAATGAGAGGGCATTCTTGAAAAAGGGTATAAGTGAAAGGTCATTATTGATAATTTCTCTGAAGAAAAGTGTAAATATGAACGTATATATATTTAAAATATTTTCTAAAAAAATTGGAAGTCAAACACCATATAAAAATTGAAACATAAAATACAAAAATAAATTTAATAATTATTAGAATAAAACTTTACTTGGATTTCATGGTGGAAGATTATAAGAAGAGTAAATCTATGAAAGATAAATAATAATTGTGAAAAGGTGAATGATATTGTAAGTAAATGTAATGTATATATATATTGGAAAATGTAATGAAAGTTTTGACCTTTTTGGTGCAAACTCTCAGCCTCCTTCATGATCATGTTAAACTTGTCAGAATCAACTCTAGCATATGTATTCCAAACAGTTAGGTCGGGAAAATTCACATAGGCAAAGTAGATACAGAAAGACGTAATTAGAAGCGACAATACCGTTAATCTTCCGGACAAGCGAGAAACACTAAGATCTTCTAGATCTCCATTCATCGATTCCCTGTTTTTCTTCCCGAATCGACGGTTCCTAAAAACTAAGTTAAAAAATGGGAAGATAAGAAACCTTGAATGAAAACTAAACTAAGAGACTTATGGATTAAGATTCGAAACCTGCTAACCCGAAATCGAAGTTCGAGATCACTGAAGACTATACGAAGTCCAAACAAATGAAAATGCTTGTGGTTTGTTGTTTTTGTTTGTCGGAAAAAAATGCAAATGCTGACATAATAATTTCTTGAACATTTTGTCTCAGTATAAACCTCAAACAAAAATACGAAAGAGTAAAAAATATGCTGACTTGATAATTTTGTAGAAACTTTTATTGTTATACAAAGTATTTCCAGCAGCAAAAAGGACAGTATAGTGGTTTAGAACCAAAACTTGTAGTCTATAAACCAGCTCACTAACCTTTCTATATTTCTCAATCCTTGGTTTTATAAATCAAATCAATTTCAAGCTACCAACATGCAACAAGTATACACACAATTATACGCCGCCACAAGATGAGTAATGATCAATGCAAGCAACCATAAGTACGCCAAAAACTCAAATAAACATCGAAAATCAGCTTTGCAGTGGTCTAACCAAATTTCTCAATCTTTCAAGCACTAGCTTGATGACTTATTATGACTGAAGGGTAATAAATGTCAAGGAGAGAGCCTTTGCTCTTTCAAGTACTGCAGATTAATTACTCAAACGCTTACTTCATATTGCTTAAATGCAAGGTAAAAAAAAGGTTGAGAAAGTTAAGGTGAAGCCACGAAATGAGGGTCAAGATGATCACAACAAATATGAAGAATAGTCATAGTTCAATAGGCATGGGCAAAATATCTGCAACCAAAAACCCGATTCGAAATAATGGGTATCGGGTAGAACCCTGAACACAGGAAAAATACCCCATGAGTCCTTTCGTCTTTACATGTGGGTATCGGGTTATACTCGAAACCGAACCGATACCAAAATAGGTACCTGATTGACCCGAATGCATGTAAACATATATGAGATTTTAGGTAGGGTATTTAGGTATTTTTTCAGGTATTCAAGTTTTTTTGGGGTAAATAATTATATTTCGGGTATGAAATACTCGAATATATAGTAGAACTATAAAAATTTGTCTAATATATACCCAAACCAAACAAATAACCGGTATCGGAACTGAACCGAATTGTATTTGGTTACTAAATGGGTACAGAAAATATTGACCCGAACCGATTGGGAACCGAACATAACCGACCTAAACCCGAACTGAAATATATGCGGTTCCTAAATGGATATAAAAGTTTTATACCCGAAAGACCCGGACCCGAATGGATATTACCTGGAACCGATCCGAATGCCCAAGTATAGCATAAGCCTAGGCTCTTCTTCTAATAGCCTAGGATTAAATGAGCACGGTTAAGTCGATTGATCTATAAGGACTTGAAGCAAATGAATGTGGTCATTGATGCTTATGAAGCAATAAAAGTGTTTGAGAGTTGTTAGAATGTAATTATTCCACATCGGAAGTTGGGACCATTATAATCTATTATATATAAGATAAGGATCTCTCCATTCATTGTCAATTGGTTTTGAGTTGGAAACCCATAATTTAACATGGTATCAGAGCCCAAGATTCTGGCACATCAGGCATGCATGATGATATGCGTCTATTGTGTGTCTGGCCCAACATGCATGTATCATGTTGATGCGTATGTTGTGGTGTTTCGAGATGTTCGTTTATACCACCTATCATCTCGAGAAAGTGTGTTAGAATGTAATTATCTCATATCAGAAGTTGAGACTATTCTAATATACTATATATAAGATAAGGGCATCTCCACTCATTACCAAATGGTTTTGAGTTGGGAACCCATAATTTAACAACAATGATTTAGCATAGAGATTAAGTAGATAATGAGGTAGAAAATTATGTTTATTAAATGAGCAAAGATTAATTACAAGAGAGCTAAGGAGGGCCCTCGGCAGGTGTGCAAGCTTACGAGTTTTAGTTTAGGTATGAGTCTAGGTTTTTAGAATCCTCGCCTATGTTGGTATGAGTCCCTCTTGCCTTTTATAGAGGAGCTTTATCTAGGGTTTTTGCTCTTCACGCGTTGTGCGCGTCATACGGCCATGCCGACTTGGTTTACCGCGGAGCCGACAGTACGATTGTCCTTTCTGCTCGTACATCACATTTACATTGGCATCGGCCGAGAATGTCTGTCGTGGTGAGATCTAGCTCGTCGTAGACAGAGGCGGACCCACATAGGAGAGAGGGGGTTCAATTGACACCCCCAAAATCTGGAAAAAAATTATTTAGTTTTTTTTTTTTTTTGTAGATTTTCAATAGTCTCTTAAAAAGTCAAAACAAAAAATATGTGGGTCCACTCAAGACACTCTAATCAATGGGAGCTTCTCAAATAAAGTCCAAATATACTCATTATTTTAATTAAAATCTAATATAACTTATTCAAAAACTTATGGCCCAATAATTATCCAAAAAACTCATATCTCTCACAATTCTCTATTATTTTTTAAACAAATCACATATTCCTTCTTTTAAGAAAATTTTCTTTTTAATTAAGAAACACAATATCATATCTATTCAATATCATATATATTCAAGATATGAAAGATCGCAGGGTGATTTTGTAGACTTTTTATTATTATTGGTACTTTATATCACATATTACTATTTATTATTTATGGAATAGATGGTTTATTTTTTATGAAATATATTTTGTATTTTTTTATATATATATGATGAACCCGGTAAAAAAATTTCTGGGTCTGCCACTGGTCGTAGATGTGGATCTGTTATGATAAATCCATAGTGAGCCAGAGGACACGAGTTCACCTCTAACAGAAAGGTGCACATGGTGTTTGTATATTAACTACTGAATGAGACAAATTTAAATCACTCGATTTTGAAAAAATCTTCAGTAGTATGCAGAAACCCGCGTTAATGTTTAGTGATAGGAATATGGTGGATTATGGCCCTGTTCGTTTCATGGTCGCTAGCGACCGCGACCAGCGACTGCGATCAGCGACCGCGATCAGATTTTTGGTTTGTTGTTCGTTTGTCAGTCGCTGCGACCAGTCGCTGCGACTAGTCGCTGTGTTGTTCGTTTCACAGTCGCAGCGACCAGCGACTACTTTTAAAATTTATTTTATAAAATTTATTACAAAATTTATATATATTCATAAAATATTAAAAAATATACATATATTAAATAATAAAATACTATTATTTATTTATAATAAAATTCGAAATTTTATAAAAAATAAAATAAAAAATATTATCACATTTATTATGTATTAGAAATATATATTTATATAAAATTAAAATTTAACTTTTTTTAATATTTATAATTTATTTTATTCTATATGAATATATGAATTTCAATCATTATACTTATATATTTTTATTTTTATTAGGTTAATTTAAATTTTGTAAATTTTTTTTTTTTTAATTAATTATTTTTTTGGTCGCTGGTGTTGTTCGTTTCGTGGTCGCTGGTCGCTGCGACTGATCGCAGCGACCGGTCGCTAAATTTTTTAGCGACTTAAAATTTGAGTCGCTGGTCGCTAGCGACTGGTCGCTGCGACCGGTCGCTGAACCAGCGACCACGAAACGAACAACTTTTGGTCGCGGTCGCTGGTCGCAGTCGCTGGCGACTGCCAAACGAACATGGCCTATGAGAAACTGTGGAAAATAGGGTTTATTATGTATTTAATTGGGAATCGAGTGGATTCCCAAGTTACCCTTTAGTTGCTTTAAGAAATGGTAATTTGGGGATGAAACTTTCGTTTACATGATTCAAGTTCATTATTGTTTCATTTTATCTATGAATTGAGAGTAAGCAAATACTGAAGCTATGTTCTAATATTTATTGTATTCACTTGATGATGATTACAAATAATAAATTTGTAATAGAAAATGATTATTAATGTTATAGGCACAATTAATATTCATAAACAATACACATATAGTTGGAGATGACCATGCAAATTAACACAACGACGATACGTACCCATGAAATACATATCTTAGGGAGAGCCACCAAGATCAAGTTAATCTCGAGACAAGCATTCCAAAAATTGTATTTGGGAGACAATTAGAGTTTATAAATTGTTAAAGTTATAAACCGTCTCCCAAATGCGATTTCTTATATCTATATATAGTGTTTATATATTGTTAAAGTTGTTATCCAAATGCGATTAGAGATAAACTATTAGCTAGTGAATGCTAGTATAAGAAAATAAAATTTCTATAAATTAATAATATTAGGACTTTAAAAATTATTAATATAGAGATATATTAATTTATGCATAAATTAAAACTATAAATTTGGACTATTTTTTATTAATATTTTGGAAGTTATAAATTTTATAATATCAGAATTAAAAAATTTAATATTTAAAAATAATTATTTTGATCGATATATATGTATATATTCAAATTTTTGATTAATAATACATTAATATATCCATTTAATATATATATATATATGTAAATTTAGATGACTATTGGGGTATAATATTTTTTTTGGTTATATCCAAAATAAATCATATTTTGATGTGAATTATAGATTGACCCCAACTTTAGATTCTGGGGCAAATTATAAAGTTTTTTTTTGTTTTATAATGTATAGGATAACAGTTCTTTTTGACAAGTGAATTTCTGCAATAATTTTTATGACAAATAAATTAAATTTTTAAATTTGGGAGTCCTTCTAAAGTAGATGGTTTACCTTTCCAACAAAAAAAATTAATCATTTACGTAAGAGCGTAGGCATGCATAGATCGTATATATATCTTTAGTACGTAGGTTATAATTAGCCATAGTATGTATTCTGTTTTGCTAATTACCGATGGAGATAATATCCCATTTTCTAATCGCATGTGAATCTGTTACTACTTCCTACGAAGTTGTTTGTGTAGCCCTGAAAAGTCCAATATGCACATTTCAGATCAAAGGCGTATATCTCAAGTAAAATAAGCACCTTTCAGACAACTTACTTGTTGGTGCATCTTTACTTGAAGACTGTTAATGAAGGAAAGCAAATTGTATGATTTATTATGCATGTTGAGGCTGTAGGCAGTTAAGATGAGACCAGCGTTTCAGTCAAACCCATACAGGTAGGAGAGCTTGTTGAATATTCTGTGTGCCACATTTACACCAGCAAAGAGACGTACACAAACCACATCTATGGTAAAAGATGAAATTGAATGGAAGTATGACACAACATTTACTATTGGAAAGCGCCAATCAAACGCTTAAACTCGTTCTTATTGATGTAAACTTTTCAACAAAAGTCTTACACTGTTGGTTTACCAACACAAAAACGAATCAACACTCAAACATAAATGGCTCACAAGAGTTTTCTTTCTCTCTAAACCTTTAACTAAAAACTCCCCCATCTCTATAAAGCGTTAGGCGGCCTCGCTAATCCTTCTATCCTTTAGGACGTGAACACAATAACCTAAAATCTTCCAAATCTCCCAGAAATGGAAATTATCTCTTTAAGACAACTTTCCATTTCTGCTTGACAGCGACCTGTCATTTCTGCTTGACAGCTCCTTGTCTTGATCACCACCTTGACCAGCAAGACTCCTTCCAGCTCAGCTATGACTTGATCTTCTTTTCTCCTTGAAATTTTACTTGGAATCCACATATCTTCAATCTCCTTTTTTTTTTATCTCAGTTTGATAATCAAACACTTTATAGTACATGTCCATAACTAGAACATAGACAAGCACAAGCACAAGCACAAGCACAAGGTACATGCTTATAAAACGTAATGCATCACAAACAAAATGCCTTTAATGATTAAGCAAATAACTCATGGTTCCAATATGGTTTAAAAAAGAAAATACTGCAAAATACATCTGAGAATAGTCACATAAGGCATCAAAAGGAAGTTTAGTAAAAACAAAAAAAACAAAAAGTAAAATAGCTAAAACTTCTACGCTCCCCATGATTAGGCATCAGACTCTCTCTTGGAGTCTTCTCCCCATGTTTGATATCATAACTGAGTTAAAAAGCTTACATGTATATGATCATAGTGGAAGACAGAGAACTTACCTATCACAAGCAGGGATTCCAACAGCTGAATTGCTTGCGTGATGACATTTTGAGTCTTTGCAGTAGACTGGTTCATTGGTGCTCCTTTGCTGGCCTTAGTAGAAAACCTTTTTTCCGTGAGTAGCAGAACGTGGATTTGACAGGACGTGGTTGTTGTTTGCTCAGCAAACTGAACAACAAGCTCATGATTTGACATAAAAAGTGAATCGAAGGCAGACGTGAAACCCTAAGTACTCTTTTCCCTCCCAAACCTTTGATTTTCCACGGCGAATTGGGACGAACAATAAAAGAATGGTCCTAGCCTGCATTAACCTTGTGAGATCTTACAAATAAAGTAAAGACCAAACAGACTCGTGTAGCACACAATCAGTAGATCAAGGACTTAAATAATCAGAACAAGATGAGTGACCCAAATCAAAATCAAAGTATATAAACACAATTTTAAAATTAACATGATTAATACTTAGCCTAAGATCAGAAATTAATCAAGATCTTGTAAACATTGAGTTGTGTAACAAGGAGACATAAGACATGACTTACGTGAGAGATCATTACACAACAGTGTCACAAGTGTAAAACATATAAACAGTTGGATGATGTGGCTAGCCTTTCACAAGTCATACATTTATCTTGTGCATTTCCTAGCACTCTATTCGTGACACTGTACATAAGGCAGTTAGAATTTCTTTTGGAGAGACAAACGTTGTGTGTATCCAACAAGACATCCCTTTTTTTTTATAAATTGGGATACACACACGTAAATACAAGTGAAGGAAACGAATCATTGCTTGATCTTTGGCTCATTGTTCACCTTCATGAATGCACTTTTATGGAACACGAGTATCACTTGACTTCTCAACTTGGTGTTCTCATAAATATCATTGGTCCACGATCGAACACAATGATGTATTAGGGGTATCACTTGACTTCTCAACCAATTTGATACAGTTGCTCTCCTCAGCTCTTTGACCTCATGATATACAGTGCCACAATCCTTTGTATGTGAATTACACAGAACGACATGACATGCAACTGTTTTCCACAGTGTGCAGAACCAGAGAATATACCATCTTACTCGTTATAAGTAAGCTGCATAACAAATCCAATGCATGTATATGTCCACACTTTACATACTCGAATGTGATAGTTAAATTTCACAAACATCGATAATAGTTCTTAATTCAATGAAACGATTAAAAACCAGAGGTTTTGTGAAAATGTCAGCTAGTTGAAATGCAATGTTCACTTGATCGATAATGACTAGTTTCTCCTCAATAATTTCACGAATGAAATGATGTCTGATCATGATGTGCTTAATTCAAAACTGCAGGACATGTTTCTTTGTAATATTTATGACACTTTGATTATCACAATAAATTAGCAAGGGTTTAGAGGGAGTACCATAGTCAACAACCATTTGTTTCATCCACAAAAGTTATGTACAACAACTACCCAGAGCAATGTACTCAGCTTCAGTAGTAGATAAAGATACAATGTTTTGCTTCTTACTTAATCACATGATCAAGTTGTTTCCCATAAAGAAACACCCTCTACTTGTACTTTGTCTGTCATCAAGAGAACATGCCCAATCTGCGTCACAGTTTCCAACCAAATTGTTATTGGTATCCTTGGTATAGTAGATACCCAAACTTATTGTGCCCTTGACATACTTGATGATGTGCTTTACATCAAGCAGATGTGACTTCTTTGGCTTTGCTTGATATCGAGCACAAACACCAACTGCATAACAAAGATCTGGATGACTTGGTGTGAGATATAACAGACTTCCAATCATGCTTCTGTAAAGGTTTTCATCCACGAACTTTCTTGTATCGTCCTTAGCCAGCTTCTCTGTAGTAGCCATGGGGGTTCTGAATTTCTTGTTAGAAGATAGTCCAAACCGTTGCACCAGATTCTTAGCATATGTCCTTTGAGTGAAAAAGATCCCATCATCTGTCTGTTTCACTTGGAGACCCAAAAAGTAGTTTAGTTCTCCACACATACTCATTTCAAACTATTGAGTCATTACTTTGACAAAGTCGTCAACCAAACTTTGGTTGGTGAAGCCGAACACAATGTCATCCACATATATCAATACGACCATAAAATCCTTTCAGTTTTCTAAATAAACAGTCTTGTCCACACTTCCACATGAGTATTCATTGTCTGTTAGAAAGGTTGCCATGCGTTCGTACCAGGCTCTAGGAGCTTGTTTCAAACCATACATAGCCTTGTAAAGTTTTTACATATAGTTAGGGTGTTCCAGATCTTCAAATTCTTTTGGTTGCTCAACATACATTTCTTCTTTTAGCCATCCATTTAGGAAGGCACTTTTAACATCCATCTGGTACAACTTAAATTGATGCTTACAAGTCATTCCCAATAGGAATCTGATTGATTTAAGTCTTGCCACAGGTGCAAAAGTCTCATCAAAATCAACTTCTTTTACTTGTGAATACTCTTGCGTCACTAGCTGAGCTTTGTTGCGCGTTACATTCCTATTTTCATCTATCTTGTTCTTGAAGATCCACTTGATGCCAACAACATTTACAACATTTAGTATTGGCAACAACTTCCACACATTTAGCCTCCAGAAGTTTCCAATTTCTTCTTGCATTGAGTCAATCTAGAATTCATCAAGGAGAGCCTCTTTGTGCGTTTTTGGCTCTATGGCTGAGACGAAACATGCACATTGAACAAGTTCCATATTTTTTCTTCCTCCAACGAGCTGTTTAAAATCAATATGTTTTCCTCTTGTAACTCTACGACTTTGTATATCTCCTATCACATCAGGTATGTGAGTGATTCATGTGTACTTACATCTGATTCTGTGGCTGATCAAGAATTTGTGGTTCTGTGTTTGTTCTTGGAACATATGCTTGTGGATCTTGCCCATTGTGGAATATAAGGAGGATCTCTACCAATGGACATGATGAATAATCAAATACAACATTCACAGTTTCTTGAACAATTCTTGTTCGTTTGTTGTAGACCCGAATGCAATGCTCGTGTTTGAATACCCCAGAAACATACCTCTGTCACTTCTTCAATCAAACTTACCAAGCTGATCTTTATCATTAAAAGTGTAACATACACACCTGAAAACATGAAAGTAACTGACAGTATGTGGTTTTCCTTTCCAGAGTTCATAAGGAGTCTTGTTTGTTCTTTTTCGAACATACACTCTATTGATAATATAATAGGCAGTGTTCACAACCTCTACCCATAAGTGTTTGGCCACTTCATTCCCATGCAACATGGCTCTGGCCATCTTTTGTAGCGTTCTATTTTTCTTTTCAACCATTCTATTTTGTTGAAGAGTGCGAGGAGCTGAGTAAATATAAGCAATCCCTTCTATAGGATTGGTCGAATACAACATTCTGAAACTCACCACCATGATCACTTTGTATTGTCTTAATTCCATCTCGCTCATTTTTCAGTTGAAGCGCTAGAATCTTGAAGTTGTCAAGAGTCTCATTTTTTCTCTCAAAAATTTGACCCATGTACCGTGAGAAATCATCAACCATTACCAGAATGTGTATTTTACCAGCTGTGCTTGTTACATGAATTGGACCCATCAGATCCATGTGGACCAATTCCAAGGGTGATGTTGACTTTACATTCAGGACAGAATGATGTTTGGTTTTGACTTGCTTTCCCATTTTGCAATGACCACACACAAACTCTTGTTTTGCTTGAAGCATAGGTAGTCCACATACAACTTCGGGATTTGCAAGTTTCACCATTGTCCGGTAGTTTATATGACCTGATCGTTGATGCCACATATGTGCCTCATTCTCTTGGACTGCCCTCATACATTTACACGTTGGTGTCTACATATAACAATTATTTCCTGACCTTACTCCTTCAAGCACCACAACTCCTGTGAGTTATATGCCTTACACCCAATTGTTGTGAATGTGACATCTTGATCCAAATCACACAACTAACTGATACTTATGAGGTATGCTCTTAATCCATCCACGAAGTATACATTGCTCAACCTAGGTTAGGAATGTCCACATGTATCTCCTTTTCCTTTAAGTTCTCCTTTTGCTCCTCCACCAAAAGTCACATTTCCTCTGGAGATTTCTTCAAAGTTCATAAGATTCTCTTCTTTTCCTGTCATATGTCTTTAGCATCCACTGTCAAAGTGCCAACGATATGTTGGTGCGTCATTCTGATCCTTGTCTGCGGTGTAGGCAACCTAACAATACAAATCCAGCTTTCTTACCCAGATTTTGTCACTGTTCTGATGATCCATGTAGTACTGCTGTTGTTTCATGATTCTACAAAGACGATTCTGAAACATGTAACACTGAGACCTGATATGAACATACTTACCACAGTACCAGCAGTTTAATAGTTGTTTACGGTAATCTCTGTAAGAGTGCCAATTGTATCGGTCATAGTTTTGGAGTTGAGTAAATCTGTGTGATGTTGTTTGTGAAGCTCTAGCTGCTGTTTGATTTGGCGTTGAGGCCTTCTCTATGTCAACTACTTTAACAAATACAGTGTTTGCAGTTGTTTTCTCAACACCACGATAACCTAGACCCTAGTCACCTTTGTCTTTCTCCCAGATTGCAGGATCTTGTCAAGATCTTTTTTGCCTTTGGAGAGCATCTTAATGTTCTTTAGCTGTTTAGAAAGACGACTCTCAAGTTCTGTATTTTTGGCTTTTTCTGCCTCTAACTCTCTATACAGTCTTTGAACCTTGTCTGACAGAAACTTGTTTTCAGAGACCAGCTTACTGTTTTTTTCTTTTAATTGAATGAGGTTTCTTACGATAATATGTAATTCATCAACAGAAGACATTCTCAAATCATCCTCATCTTCAAAGTTCTGGTCAGTTTCCATACTTTGATCATCTTAAGCTACAGATGTCTATCCTACTTCATTATTTCCAGCCAAAGGATATACTTCTTCATATATTTCAACCATATCGAAGTTTGCCATATAAATTGTTCATTTCATCATTTCCATCTTTGTCTTCCGTGTCGCTTTCGCTCCAACTTACTAGTGTAGTATTGTTTTTTCGCTTTGGATTACCTACACATTTAGATTTCATGTGCCCATCTCCTTGACATTCAAAACACTTTAATGTCATTTTGCTCTTGATAGTTGGATAATCTGCCTGGAAGTGACCATATCCTTGACACTCAAAACATTGCTTGTCGGATTTCTGTTGCTCTTTTTCTGGAACATGTTTGGAAGCCACATGATTGTCCTTTTTATGACATCTTTCAAACTTCCTAAGATACTTTTTGATAATCAATCCCACTTTTTCATCTAGATCAGCAGTCTGTGGTTTAGCCTTTTCTTCAACCAACAAGCCAATTCTTTTCCATGGTGAGGTTCAATGCCTTTATTAAGTTGAATTTCATATGCATGCAAACCACTTGATCGAACCTTAGATTGTCAGAATTTTGAGTTACCTCAAGTGCATACCGATGTCCATGGAATTTGGTGGGGAGACAACGAGAAACTTCTTCACAAGTTTTTTATCCTTGTAGGTCTTTCCTAGAACCAGTGTTTCATGAGACAGAGAACTGAGTTTACTGCTGAAATCTGCAATGGACTCGTGTTCTCCCATAGACAGAGCCTCAAAGTGTGAAGCTAGCATGTCAATTCTAGTTCACTTTAAACTAGAGGTTCCTTCAAACGAGACTTGCAAAATGTCCCATGCCTCCTTTGTTGTAGTACACCCTTGCACACGTTTAAATTGATTTAGAGGTAGAGTATTGAAGATTGCTCACACCGCCATGGAATTGTATATAGATTTTGTCTTCTCCTCGGCTGTCCAGCTAGTTCTTGGTTTAGGAACAAAGTCATCTACATTCTTTACAGTTGGCGGTGTCCATCCATCCTCAATAGCTCCCCATGCTTTTTCATTAATTCCTTTGATGATTGGTTTCATTCTCACTTTCCAATATCCATAATTATTCAGATCAAGCTTCAAGGGTTCTCTGACAGTTACGAACTGTTGTGTGTTCTCCATACTTTCCGCATGTTCTCACCTGATTTGGTTAGGTGGTATGCTCTGATACCAAATAAGATTGTATGGAAGTAATGACACAACAATTATGATAGGAAAGCGATCCAACACTTAATACTCATTCTTATTGATGTAAACTTTTCTACAATTTTTTTACACTGTTTGTTTCCGCTCTTACCAACACAAAAATGAATCAACATTCAAACACTCTCAAATGGCTCACAAGAGTTTTCTTTCTCTCTAAACCTTAAACGAAAAACTCTCTCAATCTCTCTTAAGTGTTAGGCGGCCTCGCCAATCTTTCTATCCTTTTAAATACGATAACCTAGAATCTAGAATCCGTTTAAATACGATAACCTCGTAAACATTTAATCTAGAATCTTCCAAATCTACCAGAAATGAAAATTCTCTCTTTAAAACAACTTTTTATTTCTGCTTAACAGCGACCTGTCATTTCTGTTGACAGGTCCTTGTCTTGATCACCACCTTTACCAGCAAAACCCCATCCAGTTCAACTATGACTTGATAACATGTTAATGAGGCCAGTTGAGCCTCCTAAGGAATCGAGAGCCAAAAAAAAGAAAAAGGTGAGTCAATCAGAGGTGACTTTCTAATTTTTGGACTTTTATAAGAGAATTTATAATTTTGTTAAACTTAATATTGTGGGATTAGGCACTCGTTGAATGTAAGAAGCTTAATGACAAAGTTGTCAAAGAAAAAGATCAACCAAGAGAAACAATTGCACAACCTAAACCAAACACGACCACGCTTGTCGTTTGTGCAATCTGGTGAGAAAGAGTCAAATTGATTTTGATTCTCATCTGAAGCGTAAGAGACACATTGCCATGTTGCGTGAATCAGCGGCAAGTATCCAACTTTTGGGTATTCTAGAACTTACGAATTTACTAACATTGAAAAACTTACAGCTTGGTAAAACATGATATGTTTAATATAATTGATCAGTCACTCATTAATTCTAAAAAGCTTCAAGACAAAGATGTTGGAGAAAAGATTCAACCAAGAGAAACAATTGCAGAGACTCAGTTGCAGTCTCAAAAAACTCAAAAGAATACTAATTGCTTTGTTTCCATGGTAAATCAATTTGAGGTATATTTTTAGTGTTTGGCTGGTTGAAACTATGGAACGCTAATTAACATTGAAGTCAGACCATTTGGTAAAACATATCTGATATACAAGCTTTGATCAGGCACTCATTTGTTGTGAGAAGCTTCAAAAGAAAGGTCTCGGAGAAAAAAATCAACCAAGAGAAACAATTTCAAAGCATAAGTTGCACTCTCAAAATGTTCACGAGAATAGCAAGTGCTCTGAAAAGCATGTTGTCATGCTCAATCAGTCAGAGGCAAGTTTGTAACTATGATCAATTGAGAATTTAAATACGAATTAACATTCAAAATTTTCCATTTTAGTTAAAACACATGTAGAGTACGAGTCTTAACTGTGATATAACAAAAAAAGAATGAAGCTTATAAATAATATCATTGGATCAGGCCCTCATTAATTCTAGGAAGCTCGAAGAAAACAATGTCCCTGGAAAGGCTCAACTAGTAAAAACAATCACAGAGTCTCAGTCACATTCTTACAGAAGTAAAACGAAAAGTTGAAAGAGATATGTGGCACTTCAGAAATAAGTGTAAAAGACCTTTTTCAAGTATTAAAGACCTGGTTGAGACTATGGACAAACAGATTCCAAATGGAGAGGTTTTCTTCGGTGAACTAAGATGCAATATTGATGTATCGAGAAAAGCAAGGTAAATTTTTCCAGCAAGGTAAATTTTTCCAACTTGGACTTGATTAGTATGTCAAAGATGACCAAACCCGTATATTTAAAAATAATCTCCAGCTTCTGTCACAGAGAATGTATGGGGGCATTGTCAATCCTGTAAACCTGTTCGAAGGAGGTGGCATTGCCAATCCTGTAAACATGTTCGCAGGAGGTGGCTTTGTCATTTGATAGGATCTGGCCGGAATTGATTGAAACTCACCGACGGGAAACTACCCAGTCGACGAGAAGATTTATTGATGAAATCAGAAAAGTAATAAACTCCACATGTTATCTCTCGAGCATGTGTCTCGGTACACAGATCCTACAATACTGGATAAGAAACATGGGCCAGTGAACAAGCTCACTTATAAATACCCAATAGCAAATGTAAAACTTAAGTATTCTTAGAAGTCAAAGATAACAAAAAGCCCAAATAGAATTACGAAACAGACTTAATGAATTCAGTTATTCTTCTCTTTCAAAGCTTCGATCAAAGACTTCTCTTGCTTCTCTTGATTCTTTGCAACAATATGAGATGCTAACTTCAAATTCTTCTTCCTCATATAAGCCTCAAGAGGCATATCAATACCCCCTTGGGCAAGACGCAACTTGTCCTCAAGTGCAACCGAAGGAAACTAGCTGCAAAGAATTTGTACACATTGCCAAGAACTCTCAGGACTGGGTAAACCAGACCATTGCACCAAAGCCATCAAATGACCCTCAGAATCATATTTAGTCGCTAAAATCTGCTCAAGAACAACAACTTCATCAACAATAGATAAAGACAGAGGTAAGGGAGAAACCTCATGAGATTTTCCTAACACCGGTTTGAGTCGTGAGACATGAAACACATGATGAGTCTTAGAGGATTCTGGCAGACGCAGATGATAAGCAACCTGGCCAACACGAGCCAACACCTCAAAGGGTCCGTAATATTGAGCAGCAAGTTTCTGACAAAGGCGACAACTCACAGATTATTGTCTATACGGACGAAGCTTCAGAAATGCCATATCACCAACAGCAAAAACAAAATCTCGACGATGCTAGTCTGCATTAGTCTTCATAATATCATGAGTTCGAATCAAATGAGACTTAATATCTGCAAGCACTTCATCAAGTTCAACATAGCTTTTTCCAACTCGAAATTTGCTGGAGAACCGAGTTCAAAAATCAACAAAGAGGGAAGGTTCACATCTATACATCACCTTGAACGGAGTACACTTCAACGCAGTACGATAACCAGAGTTATACCAAAACTCTGCCCACGATACATACTTAGCCCATGTGTGAGGATGACAAGAAGCAAATCAGCGCAAATAAGTCTCAACACAACGGTTTACAACCTCCGTTTGACCATCAATCTGCGGATGGAACAATGTGATCAACTTCAACTGAGTTCTTGAGATACGC
The DNA here is from genome assembly GCA_963920545.1 of Lepidium didymum. Classification (NCBI taxonomy): domain Eukaryota; kingdom Viridiplantae; phylum Streptophyta; class Magnoliopsida; order Brassicales; family Brassicaceae; genus Lepidium; species Lepidium didymum. The sequence continues at coordinate 11,465,208 of OY986991.1, read as the reverse complement.
AAACAATCACGCCATAAGTGACTGCAAAACAGCTTATCTCTGTCAGAAATAATACTCCGAGGAAACCCATGGAGCTTCACCACCTTAGAAATGAATAAGTTGGCAGCATTAGAACCAGAAAATGGATGTTTAAGCTTAAGAAAATGACAGTATTTGCTTAGGTGATCCACTACAACTAATAGAACATTAGTGCCATGAGACATTGGTAGCCCTTCGATGAAGTCCATCGAAATTTCCTCCCAAATCTGAGAAGGTAGCAGAATTGGTTGCAGTAAACCAGCTAGAGACAAGGTGGAATATTCGTGAGTTGGAAAAACTACATATTCAGCCACAAAAGTCTGTATATGTTTCTTCATTCCAGTCCTATGAAAAAGAGCTTGAATCCGTTTAAGAGTTTTCAGCAAACCAGAATGACCTCCAATTTAGCTGACGTGAAATCTTGGAGAAAGAGAGGAATATGCACTAAGTTGGCCGGCATAACCAATATGTTCTTATACCATAAACGGCCATCTCGCAATTGATAATCCTGCTTGGAGCAATTGATAATCATGCTTGGATACCTACTTTCCTGCAACTGTTTAATAAGAGCTTAAATCTCTTTATCTGCATCAATCTCAGAATATAAGTCATGTAATTGCAAGCTAGAAGAAACAATTAGAGAAAGCAAAAGAGCAGTTGCAGAACCAGATTGATGATCCACAATCTGAGAAAGTCCATCAGCTGCTTAATTATCACTTCCTTGCTTATATTCAATATCAAAATCATAGCCTAAGAGACGGGTTAACCAATGTTGATAATCAAGTGTTACCTCACGTTGTTTCAGCAAATACTTGAGACTTTTCTGATCTGTGCGCACCACAAAGCGACGTTCTGACAAATAACGGCACCATTTTTGAATAAAGAACATGATTGCCATCTGTTTCCGTTCATAAACCGACTTTAACTGCTCCTTGTCAGATAAACCATAACTGAGAAAGGCAATAAGGTGCAAATGATGCATCAAAACCACACCAAGTCCAACCCGAACGCATCTATTCCGCAATAAACAACTCACTAAAGTCATGCAAAGCCAAAACCAGAGCAGAAATCATGGAAGCTTTTCAACTTGTCAAACGCCTCTTGAGCTCAAGAAGACCATAAGAACTGATATTTTCTAAGTAATTCAATGAGAGGCTTAGCCACAAAACCGTAGCCTTGAACAAAGCGACGATAGTAACTAGTTAGACCCAAGAAACCGCGTAGCTCCTTCATTGTTTTAGGAATTGGCCAAGCCTTAACAGCATCAATCTTGGAAGGATCAGTCGACACTCCTTGAAAAGAAATCACATGACCCAGATATTCCACACTATCTTGAGCAAAAGAGCAGTTCTTTTGGTTAGCAAATAACTGTTGTTGAAAAATCTGTAGCACAATCCGTAAATGAGCAGTATGTTCAGCAAGAGAAGAGTTGTAAATGAGGATGTCGTCAAAAAATACTAAGACAAATTTGCGCAGATATAGACGAAAAATCTCGTTCATCAAGGCCTGGAATGTAGTTGGTGCATTCGTCAATCCAAATGGCATGACAAGGAACTCATAATGACCGTCATGGGTTCGAAAAGCTGTCTTCTCAATGTCCTTGTCATGCATACGAATCTGTTGATAACCAGATCTCAGATCCAGTTTCGAAAATCACCTAACACCATTCAATTCATCTTGGAGCTGATCGAGCATTAGAATGAGAAATTTGTCTAGAATTGTGGCTCTATTGGGTGTGCGGATTAAAGCGCCAACGTTGGTCCTTCTTCTTCACCAAAAGTATGGGGCTAGAAAACGGACTACAGCTTGGTCGAATTGTTCATGCCACTAGCATCTCATTCACAAGCTTGTCCATAGCTTCTTTGTGAGCATGAGGATATTGTATGGTCTTACATTAATAGGACCAATATCGGGTTTCAACACTATTTTATGCTCCCAGTCTCTTAACGGAGAAGGCCTGTAGGAAGCTGAAAAACAGACTGAAATTCTCTCAAAACATCAGTTATCACTGGAGGAATCTGGTGGATTCAAAAACTCTAAAGGCTGTGGGTTTCCTTGTTGAAGACTAGGTTTAGAACGAGTCACATCGGATGACTGTAACAAACGCAAAGACAACTTGGAGAGATGAAGATCAACATCACCTTTCAAGAAGACACGTTGCCCCAGATAGTTAAAAGCTATCTCATGTCTGTCCCAATTCACCTCACAAGTAAGTGCGAAGCCATTGAATACCAAGTATTATGTCTACATTTCCAAGCTCCAATGCAATAATATCTACAGAAAAACTGACACCTTGCATAGCAAACTGAACATTTTTACACACACCAAGTCCTGAACCGTAAACCCATCTGCCAACTTCACTTCCAAAGAATCCCAGTTTTCAGACTTGAGTTTCAAACGACGCATCAAGGTTGGAGATATGAAATTATGAGTGGCTCCACTATCAACCATCACCACAACATAACAACTGCGAATAGATGTTTTAATCTTAGTTGTCTTCAAAGATTCAATTCCTAGGAATGATTTAAAAGATAAGGCACATCATTCACCTGAATCAGGAATCTCTTCTATGTGAATAGAATCTGCATTAGGCATGTCTAAAATCTCTATAGGATAACCATTAACAACTGTGAGAACCTGCATATATTTATTTGGAGAGTCATGGTCTTTTAACCATTGACCTTCACACTTGAAACACAATCCTTTGCGTCGAAGAGTAGTCGTCTCTGCATCTGATAACTTCTTTTGAGGACGACCAGATTTCGTAGATTGAGATTGTGAAGAATCAGTGGCAACATGTTTCATCTTCCACTTAGAAGTAGAAGGCAGAGAACGCACAGTAGTAGACTTTCCAATCTGTTCAGAGTGTGAGCTAATCAAATCAAAGAGAATACTAGACTCCATTTGCAGAGCAGCAAAGACCATATCTAGTAAAGTCACAGGCTTATACATGTTCACTACTTCACGTGACTCTGGTTTTAAACCGTTAATGAATAAACCTCTCCTAATACCTTCATTCAACCTCGGAATCTGAGCATAAAGGTCCTCAAAAGACTGAACATATTCAATAATAGAACCATCTTGACGCAAAACCAGCATAGGTTGACTAGGATTATAAATTTTCTCACGACTAAACCTTGCAATCAATCTGTCTTTGAACTCAAACCAATATCTAAATCCACCACGAAGCATTTCAGCATTACACCAACCCAATACAGGACCTTCAAGACTAATAGAGACTTAGTCCAATTTCTCTTCATCACGATAACCACCAAGTCTAAAGAAACGTTCTACCAGAGAGATCCAAGCAAAAGTATTATGACCTTGAAAAATAGGCCTCTCTATTTTCTTAAGAATGGAATCACGAGTAGCAACAGGACCAGAAGAATCACCGGTGGTGTGTTCTCTAGAACCATGATTAAAATCCGTAGGTGAAAAATGAACCTGAGAAGGAGTAATCATCGGAACTGGTGTAATCAGAGATTTTTCAGACTGACGAATCATCATCGCTTCAATATGCTTCACACTGTCCAAAACTAAATCATATTTTGAGTCAACCTCAGCAAATCTTGTGTTAATCACCTCCATGTCGTGATTCCGATCAGTCTTGTTCTCTTGCACCGTTTTTGATAAAACATCGATCGAGTAAATTATATTTGACAAAATCTACGAAAGATCTTGATGAGTGTGTAGTTTCAACGCGGAGGAAGAAGAAAAAGCCATAGGAATAACGATTTCTCGATCCAGAAAAGCTCACGAGCACCAATTGGATAGGATATGGCCGGAATTGATAGAAACTCACCGCCGGTAAACTCACCAGTCAACGAGAAGATTTATTGATGAAATCGGAAAAGTAACAAACTCCACAAGTTATCTCTTGAGGCTGGGTCTCGGTACACAGATCCTACAATACTGGATAAGAAACATGGGCCAATGAACAAGGTCACTTATAAAGACCCAATAGCAAATGTAAAACTAAAGTATTCTTAAAAGTCAAAAGACAACAAAAAGCCCAAATAGAAATACGAAACAGACTTAATGAATTCAATCATTCTTTTCTTTCAAAGCTTCGATCAAATACTTCTCTTGCTTTTCGGTATTCTTCTTCTCTTGATTCTCTGCAACAATCCGAGATACTAACTTCAAATTCTTCTTCCTCACATAAGCCTTAAGAGGCATATCAACATCCTGTAATCTCTAAGTTGAAAGATGAGTCCAATCATAAACCTGAACCCAAAAGCAAGTCTGCAGGACGCGAGGAGCCTCCAGGAGAGGCTGCCAAAAGAGAAGAGACTAAGGGCCAGGGTGATAACTTTGGAACCGCCTTTGGGGGAAAAATTGTTAAACAAGTGTCATTAATTTAAGGCTGGAAACCCTTAACGACTTTGAAGTTATCTTATATTTGCATATGTATATGTTGTCAACTTTTAGGTGTGCTGTTGTGTAAAATCAATTCTACAGTACTGTAGTTATATGTGGTTTTACTTGTATTAAAAAGTGATCGTCTTCTTCAATAATACACACCAATCTCATCCCTAATTCTGTCCAACAAGCTCTTTCTTCCACTAGACTGATGAAATGAAGTGTATATGTATATGTTTTACTAGCTAAACACTTTCATTGTCTTGCAGAGTACTTAGGTAATCAAGTAAATTTTGAGAGGCAAATAAGTGAAGTAGTACTCTAGTGAACATGTGCTCATTTTTGTTATGATCTTTTTATTTTGAGTGACTTGCACCTAGTAACTACATAAATTCAAGCATATAATCTTGTTTAGATTTATAAAGATAACATAATTCTTAAAAGTTTAAGGGTCATTAACTTCACTTCTGGTCCATACAGAATAAATTTTGCAAGCGATGCAACTCCGATATAAATCCAAAGTAAATGGAAAATGCTGAAGAAAACGATAAAAGAGAGCAAATCTAAAAATCCAAGACTACATATTAAAGCAAGAGAGTGCTGAATCCAAGTTTTAAGGGTCTTCTTCTTCAATCTTCTCCAAGTGATTTCCTGTAAAAGAAAAAGTTCGTTGGCAAACATTGCATTCTTAGACTTCATATTAAAGCAAGAGAGTGCTGAACTTACCATTGCTGTGTTCATCTCTTTTTAAAGGAATAATCCGGAACACAGGTGTTTTTTCATTCCGGACAAATTCAAGTCTTAAGAAACAGCCAGTTTTATACTCATTCATGTTGCAGAAATCTCTCCAGCCTTTGCAGATAGCAAACCGATTACTTCTTTTATAGTACTTCAAGTCTAGTACCGATGATCTACCTTTTTCATCTACTAGAATAACCTCACTGCTCTGTTTACTCACACCACTTGAAGTTGTAAAACCTTTTCTAAGACACTGCAAAGCAATATACGTTGTTCAGTTTTATATAATGTGTCTTACAAAACTAAGTTGAATAGATGTTGTTAATAAGTGAAGGACTTATTACAACTGTATCAGATTGTTGGTTCGAAGCTGTGACAGGTACCACATAATCTGTGTCTACTGATGGAAACTCATTTTTTGAAAGCTTTCCTGAATCAGAATCAGACAAAACACAAGTAAGCTAGTCATTGCTTCGTCTTTTATCTCGAAAATACGGTAAAGAGCTTAACTTACGCATCTTGTCATTGACGTGATTCTCGTCTTTCTTAGCGTAAGATATCTCACAGCAACTTGGTCCGAAGAGTGTGACATGAAACAAAAGATTGCCTTCGTGTCTGAAAAGAAGAATGTCACCGACCTGAAGGTTGTGAGTTTCAGCGAATTTTTTCCATCCTTTGGTCAATCTTTTGCCGTCCATCTGAATTTTCCAGGTGACCTCTGACGCATCTGATCTCAGTTTTGCTTCGTTGCCCATTTGTCTTCCCTTAACGTAGTTCGAGTAAAAAGCTTCAGGAATAGACTGCAAACAACGATCAACACAGTAAAACAAAGGTAACAACATACACAGAGTGAGATCGAGAAAAAGGCAGAGAGATTACAATATAGGAGAAGAAGTCTAAGCCTGGATAAATTGGCTTCATGAAATGTGGCTTGGACGAAGAGCGGAACCTTGAACTAGCCATTGATGAACAAGACAACCACCACAACTATCTTCAGATCTCAGTGAATATATATATAGACCACAAAGCTCGTCGTGTCTTTCCAGTTTCCTCAAGTTGCTTTTGTCTGTTCTGCTTCTTCTGTACGCTTCTCTATTCAATGTTACATTTCCCAAGTCGTCATTAACTTTTTCTTATTGGGCCATAAATAAATTATAAAACAAAAAGGCCCTTAAAAAAATTAAAATCGAAGTACGTGAAAAAAGCCTTTTAAAAAAAAAAACGGTTCTCTTTACGAAATGCAAAGAATCTTCTGGATCCTTTCTACAGCTACTCCATTTATCTAAACCCTAACCCCCTCTCCTCACTATTCGTTTTCACTAACCACTTCCTTATCCACACCAATCCAGAACGTTCCTCGAAAAATCTCTCTGCTTTCGTCTGAAAATGGCGTCTGCAAACGCTCTCTCTTCTGCCTCTGTTCTTTGTTCTTCCCGTCAGGTGCAAACTTTGTTTCATTTTATCTTCGTTAGCTACTTACTGGAGAAGAAAATGAATCTTCTTTCATTACTTGTTTGTGATTGCATTTGACCCTTTTCCTTCGTTCTATTTCAATTACTGTTTCTCTTTTTCCTTTTTGGTTTCGGGGTTTGGTGAAGAAATTGAGTGTCTTCCATTACTTTTTTGTTACTATCTGTTGGATTCGTTTCTGGGCTGGTGAGAAAATGGTTCATTTCTTTGTGGAAATCGAATGAGAATACTATTGTTGATTCTTCTTTGTTCATTTTCTGAGTACAGAGTAAATTGAGAGGAGGAAATCAGCAGCAAGGTCAAAGAGTAAGCTACAACAGGAAATCAAGCAGACGATTTAGCGTTAGAGCGAATGTAAAGGAAATCGCTTTTGACCAGAGCTCTAGAGCTGCACTTCAATCTGGTATTGATAAGCTTGCTGACGCTGTTGGTCTCACTCTTGGTCCTAGAGGTATTATTACTTGCTGATTCACTTTCCACAAGTTTTCATGTGTCTGTACAAATTGTCCTTTAAATTGGTGTTTTTACTTTTGTATTTTCAAGGGCGAAATGTGGTGTTGGATGAATTTGGTAGTCCTAAAGTGGTGAATGATGGAGTCACCATTGCTAGAGCTATTGAGTTACCTGATGCCATGGAAAATGCTGGTGCAGCGCTTATTCGTGAGGTTGGTGTGTGTGAAAGAGAGAGACATAGCTTTATTATAGTCACTATTATTGCTTTGTTATAATTCGGTGTGGTTTATTTGGTATTGTTTTATGTATAAGGTTGCGAGTAAGACTAATGACTCGGCTGGTGATGGGACAACCACAGCGTCTATCCTTGCTCGGGAAATAATCAAACATGGATTGTTGAGCGTCACTTCTGGTGCGAATCCTGTTTCCCTCAAGAGGGGAATCGATAAAACTGTTCAGGGTTTGATTGATGAACTTCAGAAGAAAGCTAGGCCTGTGAAAGGTCGTGATGACATCAAAGGTACTTAACTTTTTTAGTGACCTTCCTTGAGGCAACAATGGTGAGTGCTTTGACTAATCTGTGTCTGTTTTGGGTTTTTCTTTTCCAGCTGTGGCTTCCATTTCTGCTGGAAATGATGATCTTATAGGGACAATGATTGCTGATGCCATTGATAAAGTTGGACCTGATGGTGTTTTGTCCATTGAATCTTCATCCTCTTTTGAGACAACAGTCGATGTTGAAGAAGGAATGGAGGTATGAGTTTTTTGGCCCTCTTAACTCTTTAACTCTAATTTTATTTGCAAGTGGCTAACTTGATTCTTACTTTTAATCTCAGATTGACAGAGGTTACGTCTCGCCTCAGTTTGTTACAAACCCTGAGAAACTACTAGTTGAGTTTGAGAATGCTAGGGTGCTGATCACTGATCAGAAGATCACTGCAATCAAAGACATTATCCCTATTTTGGAGAAGACCACTCAGCTTCGAGCTCCACTATTGATTATTGCAGAGGATGTTACAGGTGAGGCCCTAGCTACCCTTGTTGTGAACAAGCTCCGTGGAGTCCTCAACGTTGTTGCCGTCAAAGCTCCGGGATTTGGAGAAAGAAGAAAAGCCATGCTTCAAGATATTGCAATCTTGACAGGTAGATGCAAATTTAGCTTGGGTTTAGTTCGATGGTTATCTTCTCTCTGCTGTGTTTTTTGATTTTTCTATCTTCTTGTATGTCCTTCAGGTGCTGAGTACCTAGCCAGTGACATGAGCTTGCTGGTTGAGAACGCAACCATAGATCAATTGGGCATTGCCAGAAAAGTTACAATTAGCAAAGATTCAACTACCCTTATTGCAGATGCAGCTTCCAAGGACGAATTACAAGCTAGGATTTCCCAGCTGAAGAAAGAATTATCAGAAACTGATTCTGTATACGACTCAGAGAAGCTTGCTGAGAGAATTGCAAAGCTATCTGGAGGTGTTGCTGTCATTAAAGTCGGAGCAGCAACTGAAACTGAGCTTGAAGACCGTAAGCTCCGTATTGAGGATGCAAAGAACGCAACATTTGCTGCTATCGAGGAAGGTATAGTTCCAGGTGGTGGTGCGACTTTGGTTCATCTTTCCACTGCTATTCCTGCTCTCAAGGAGACGTTTGAGGATGCTGATGAACGTTTGGGAGCTGATATAGTACAGAAAGTAAGTTTCATTAACATATAGTTTTTTGGTTTGCTTTGTTTTGTTTCGACTATTAACTTACCTAAAATCTGGATACAGGCATTGGTGGCCCCAGCTGCACTTATTGCCCAGAACGCTGGAATCGAAGGAGAAGTTGTTGTGGAAAAGATTATGTTCAGCGAATGGGAGCTTGGCTACAACGCGATGACTGATACGTACGAAAATCTGTTGGAAGCTGGAGTGATTGATCCCGCAAAAGTGACGAGATGTGCCCTTCAGAACGCTGCTTCAGTTGCAGGAATGGTACTGACCACTCAAGCCATTGTTGTGGACAAACCCAAACCCAAGGCTGCTGCTGCTGCTCCTCCTCAAGGTCTCATGGTGTAATCTTATCTCGTGGCCTATTTTTCCTTTTTGCACATTTTTCCTCTCCATTTATCTGCAATGTTCTACTGTTCTGGGGAAAGAGTAGTTTGTTAACAGTAAACGAGAAATAATTTATCTTTTTTCCTCCAAGCTTCATTCTGATTGTTGTTACAAGAGCAATTACTAAATAAGACTTGTGACGGAGGAAAGATTTCTCATAAACATCATCAGGATAACCACAAGATGTTGATAAATGCTGACTAACGCAAAGGCCTATTATCAAATCGAGCAAGAGTTTCACGAACAATCCTTCATCAAAGATTTGGTTAAAGTTGCAGAATCTATCTAGGACCATGAGCATCGAATTGTTTTCATCAATCTTAATTTCATTGTTCTTCATATACTCAAAAACCTCAACCACTTCATCAAATTTTCCATTGTCTGAATAAACCATGAGCATCGAATTGAAGAACCTCGCAACAGCTTTGGTCTCACAACCACACTCATCAACAAAGCTAGAGACGATTGCACGAAAAGGGTACCTGAGAATATCGTCAATAGCCACGGGTTTCAAAATTTCCTTTGCATCTGAGAACCTCCTCTTGGACAAAACCCGGAAAGCGAGAGACAAGTGAGTCCTGAGATCAGGTTGGAACGAGAAAAGACAAGGGTTATGGAGGATGAAACGGAAGAGAGAGACGCATTTCCAGGATTTGACATCTGGGTCGGATAAAATACGGCGAAAAGTGGAAAGATTGAGATCAGAGAGTGATTGTTTCGGTGAATCAAGACATTGGTTAATAGAGGAAGAAGAGAGGAGGAGCTTGTAGACTGAGAATGGATAATTCGATTTGGCTGTCTTTATGGTTTTCAACAATATTTGTGGAGTCATCGAATCGTCTCATAGACGGCTTTTGCTCTTTAACCACTCCGTTCGACTCCGGCTTCCATTTCTTATTTTGCCTTCAAAAAGAAAACTTTATTGAGAAGATCTATGCATTACAATGAAAATATGTATTTTTTCATTTCTCGTCTATTCTTAGTCAAGACCAAACATTCAGCTTGATGTCTAAAGCTCTAAAAGAGACGAAGGAGACTACGAAGATGCAGTGTTGCTCTTCAATTCCTTCACCTTCACCAAATCGTGATTCAATCTTGAAGATGATTGAAGCGTTAACTTAATCGATAAGATCGTAGTAAACTAAAAATTTAGAACATTGACTTTTCTAAAAGACTAGATAGGATGAAAGTTTGATTCTTAAAATTTTCAAACCATTCCACAAAAGACTATGCAAAACACAAAATAGCCTAACCTGAGATTTGTTGTTTATATATTATTCGACAAACTTTGAAGATTCTGGTAAATATACTCCAATCTAAAGATAAGAGATTGTTGGAGAGAAAAAGGGGCTGGTGTAAAAAGAGAGCTCAAGCGATCGTGTAGTTCTTCTAACTCCGGAAGATGAAATCGTTTCAAAAGGGTTTGAAATTTGTTCCACAGTGCATAATCTTATACAAAATGGCTAACATAAATTAACATAAATTTTAAACCGTAGGCCAAACGACACATGTAACCATAATAAATAAAATGATCATTTTCAAACTGAATATTTCTTGTAATGCCCATTACAAATAAAATAAAATAAATATAACATAAAACAAATTAAATTAAAATTAAATTAAATTAATTTTTTAAAAATTTATAACAGTTAATTTAAAATTAAAAAGATAAAAATTACATGTCAAATATATAAATAATTATATATAATATATCAAAATTTTAGTAAATATGTTTTCTGTAGACATACAATATAAAATCTATTAATTCTCAAAACTAATAAAAAATGGATTGAATAGTGATTTTCAATCGATAACAAAAAATGATTAATCAAGAATTATTATTATTATATATATATATATATATATAAATAATACGAAACTGAACTAAAAAAATAAAGTAACATCAATTAGATAATATTATATTATATATATATACTAATAATATTAGCAGTGAAATAAATTAATATAAGCTATTGAAATAAATAATATTTATAGAAATATGATTTAAAATTAGGAAAATAGTTGTACGTAATATTCATTAGAAATTTTTTGTTAAATTTAGAATAAATATATTATAATAATTTATATTTATAATAATATCTAAAAAACTCATTTGATCATAGTTTTTGTTGTCCTACACTTTTATATTTTCAGCAATCATTAACTTTTGTCTTGCTCTTTTAATTAAAATTTTACTTGTCAAAACCGTATTTTTCCACACTGCTAAAATCATTGTCACCAATTAGACCCACAATGATTAGTCGGATCGACTAAAAACAAATAACTAATTTTTATTTTTTTTGGATAATCAACAATTTCATATCCATATGAAGTGAAGCATTGGATACAAAGATTAGCTGAATGAATATGGATGCATATATCCCTAAAAAACTTCTTAAACCTTTTTTTTTTCCAAAAATCATTTATGATCTCTAACGAATTTGAATAAATAAACATGTTCTTTAAACTTCTAGCAGAAATATTTTCCTGGAAATTTGTTGAAAATAATCAACGAATTAAGAAAAATTAAATAACAAATAATTTGCAAATGACATTTAATTTAGTAGCAGGTAGTAAGTTTACTAAAGGCAGGTGCACTTACACATCTAGGGATCGAGTCTTACTGTCTATATTATATAAGAACTTGGCTAATGGACCGACCAGTTGTGGTCCACAAAAAAATAACAAACAATTTTAATTGATAACAATCAAAAACAAAAAATAAAAAAAATATCTTAAACTTTAGTGGTAGTGATCACTTTACAAATCTTTAAACACTAGAATTTGATTTTTTTTGGATACAAAAGGAAAAAGAAGGAAAAAAAAATATTAAGATATGAGGCTTGTGGATCCAAAACAAAAAACTTCAAATATTATATTGTGTATCAACACAGATATAAACAATTTCCGATTGTCTTATTTTGGTTGTAACCGAACCAAGTTTACCTCTTCTCCATTAATATATTTGTGTATGGATAAAAAAAACAATTTCAATACTTTGGCTCACTGTTTGTCTTAGTGGGTCAAATGAACCCATTAGAGCATTTTCATTGGTGGTATTTTGACAATCACTTAATGGAAATTTAATCTTTAACTAGTGTAATTAATAATCAAGGTTAATTTGATAAGCTATTTAAAATTCATGTTGTTTATTTAAATTTTTTAATATTTTATATAGGTTTATGCGGGCACGGCATTTAAATTCATGTATAAATTGGTATAACAAGAAAATATGCTTTGAAAATGGTTGTTTTTCCATCACAACGTTATCATCATGAGTCTCTCACTCATTTGAGAGACTATGCAATGTTGTTGAAAGGGTACAAAATTAGATACATGTCATTATTTATTTTGTGGAACTTTTATTAATCTAACTATAATTTATAATATTAAATAAAAAGTTTACATGTTATAATTTTAAAATTTGGATTTATATAGAAATCATAAAAAAAAAGCTATTTATTAAGTTTCATTGTGGATAATTCTAAACTATATTTTAATACTATTATATTACTAATTTTAGTTAGAACATAACAAATAAAAATAAAATAGTATTATTCAGTTTATAATTATAGAAAATATTTATTCAAAATTTTAAATGAGAACTATATTTAAATACTTATTTAGCAAAATGAAAAAATGTTGGGAAAAAAGATGAATCGTTCAGTCCTCTCAAATCATTATCAAAATATTGAATTATTTAAATACTTTTTTTTTCCTTCTTTGAATGCTTATTTAAGAATATTTGTAAAAAAACTGTAACTTAAAATAAAATTTTAAACTAATCTTTAAAATATTAAATTATTATAAATAATATTAACATTATATTATTGAGGTATTTATGTGAGTATTTTACCAGTAGAAAAAAAAAGAGAAATACTCATATAAGTCTCTCAAAATAAAAATTATTAAAAATATTAAGGTTATGATGGTGAAAGATACTCGTATTCACACGAATGAAGATGCTCTTGGTTTGGCTCTTTTTTCCTTTGTGGATTAGAAAGGATTATATGTCTTGAAGGCTGTTTTTCCCCTCTCACCAAAATGAGAAACAACTTCAATTTTTCTTCTTTGTAATGGAAAATATTTTGAAAGAGTTTACTCTTTATGGTTTCTTGAAATCATGGATTAGTTCATTTGTTTTCAATAGCATCCAAACCCCTATCCTTATCGGGATTGTTTTTATTTTACTTATGTTGTTTTTTGTTTATGTGGGCGATATATGGTTGTAGTCACATCGTGGACTATGATATGAATAATCTATTTCCGAGTATGTTTCGATAAATTCTAAAAAATTGTCTGAATTAGAGTGTGAGCTTCCAACAAAGTTTTAATATTATGTCGGAACTGGGAACCTAAGGATACATTGAACTAATGGATTGTGACTCAATTTAGAACCTACGAATTAAGTAACTAAGTCGTTGGTAACAATTATGTGAATCATCTTTTGGCTAAACAAGTTTTATCACAACAAATCAGTTTTAACGAGTAAATAACTAATTCATTTATTGTTCACCTGAATCACTGTCTTAGTCAGTTTCTCTTATAACACTACAAGAAAACAAGGTGATAACCTACGGCAAAAAAGTCGTCGGTTCGACCATCGGTTAATAACCGACCAGAAAACTTACGAGAAATGACCGAAAAATCGCAAACGTCGCATGCCGTCGGTCCATCCAAGCGTATAGAACCCGTCGGTTACGGTCGGTTTCGAAAACCGGCGGCAACCGACGAACAAAGACCGATCGTCAGTTACCGTCGGTTAAACAGACCAAAACCGACGGAAATTTAATTTTAAAAATAATTTTCGAAAATATTTAAATCATAATCGACCATAAGCGACGGTTTTGCAATTGTATAATTGTTTTTTAAATAACTTAAATAAAAACCGAGCACGACTGACGGTTAATTTATTTTTAAAAATATTATTTTAAATAATTTAAATATAATCCGACCAAAACCGACTGTTTAATATTTTTTAAACCGACGGTTACCTACCAAAACTTAGTTTCATTTTAATAAATTATAACATTTCGTTGACCCAATTAATATATTTAAGTTTATCTGCTTCTAAGGAATGCTATTCAGGAGTACATGCTTACAAGTTACAATCTCACTACTTTTAATTACGTTCCAAACAAATTGTCTTAATATTCCCCTATTACTTTTATTATGTGTTTATGATTAGTACATAATCTGCTAAAGATTATCAACTATTTTTCTATGCATTAATTTATATATCTAAGTCTGATTGAATGATCTATAGCAAACTATTCAAAAAGTTTTAAATACGTACGTATGTTTAAGGTTAGATTTTAAGGATGTGTATTAACAAGATCATGCAATTTTGTACAGCTTCCAAACGATTCATCATGGTTTCATGGTTATGTGACATGCATATATACAATTCGTTTCCATGAACTTGTTTTTTTTTTTTTTAAATGCCGTATGTTGTCATAAGTATTATCTCTTATAAGACGTGTTCCACCAATTAACATTTATGTTTTATTTTAATAATACTTATTTACATATTAAATATTAATAAAAAAAAGGAAATTAGATATAACCGTCGGTTGCCGTAGGTTGAACCTACGACAACCTACGAATATATGGAGGAAAATTTTCCGCCTTAGGCCGTCGGTTGCCGTAGGTTCAACCTACGGCAACCGACGGATATTTCTAATTTTCTGATTTTTTAAAATATTTAATATATAATTAATAATATATTAATAGTATATTAATATTATATTAAATATTATTTAACATTAAAAAAACTAAAAAAAAATTGAATTGCCATCGGTTAAACCGACGACAACCGACGGAAAACCCCATTTTCCGTTTCCCGAGTGCTCTTTCTTCTTCCTTTCTCTTCTCTTCTCTTCCACCATTTTTCTCTCAACCTTTTGTCAAACTTTTGGAAAGTTCCAGCCAAAACCTCCGTTTTTTTGAACAAATCCCCCCTAAACCACCATCATTCCGTTCATCCTTACCAAATCCATGTAAGTTCCCTCAATTTGGTTTATTTTAAAGTTTTCCAAAAAAAAATTTTTTTGTTAGATTTTGCTATAGGTTGATAGAAACGGATAGTATAGTGGAATATAGGTTAGATTAGCTACTCAAATCGTTATTTGCATGTCGATTTTGGTGTTGTTTTCATGATTTTCAAATTTTTTTTTATGAAGAAGGAATTTTTTTTTATCAAGAACACTTTTTTTTCTTCTACAACAAATTAATGGAACACCAAAACAATCTTATAAAAATCTAACAAGTTTATGTATTAAACTAATTTAGATTTTCTTTCATAATTTGGGCTAATAAATTTTGGTTAATTAAAAAATTATATAGATATATAATTATGTATAAACATATATTTATAGTTATATATTTTTAATAGTTATATAATATATAATTATATAATTAAATATATATTTTTCATACATAAATTAGTAATACACTATTGATCAAAATAATTATATATATTACTATATATAATTTATATTACATCAAACATATATGTATATATATATATATATATATGTATAAAACATATTGCCGACGAATGTTGACCTCAGCCAGGGATTCGGACTCAGTCAGCGCGAGAGGGAAGAGCTCGTTAGCCTCCGTCAAAAATACGACCAAACCCAGGCGGAGTTACACGATAACCGGGCAGAGCTTCAGGAGTACAAGACGGCATTACGCGAGACTCAGGAGAGACAAACGAGGACTGAGGCACAAATAGCTCTTAATAATGCTCAGATAGTTAAACTTATAGCGATCCATCGCCGGCCTTCACCCCGACCTAGAATCCGGGAACTTACCTAGGACTGAGTACTCTAATTTTAATTGTATTTTGTTTGCATTTCAATATTGAACTGCATTTAACAATTCCGAATCTAATTTTAATTTATAAACTAATTATTTCTTTATATTTTAATTTATTATTAATTATATTAAATATAATTATAATTTTTTTTATATATTATATATTAACCGTACGTTCCCGTCGGTTTTAACCTACGGTAACCTACGAGAATTAACCTACGGAAACTTACGGCACTGAACCTACGGTAACCTACGGGACTTAATCTACGGTAACCTACGGGTTTTGAACCTACGGAAACTTATGGGACTAAACCTACGGTAACCTACGGGACAAAACCTATGGTAACCGACTGCAGAACCGACGGACGATTCTATCGGTTACCGTTGGTTATAACCGACGGTAACCGACGGGAACCCCATAACCGATGAGTCATGTTCGACGGAACTATATCCGTCGGTTCCTGTCGAATATGGCTCATAACCGACGGCAACCTACGGGAATGGCCGTCGGTTATGCCCTTGTTTTCTTGTAGTGTAAGGAATAACTCCATTTTCAAGTAATCTTATCAAGAAACATATCAACAATCAAACAAAACAAATTCGGTTTAGCCTAGCATGCGCACATTGAACCTTCACAAGATAAGCAATCATATCAATACATACCCGGACCCAAACAATCACACATACTGAGCAGCATAAACCAAAGACCAATAGATTCAACCGAATAGAATGTTTCATGTCCGATAGTCTTATGAATTCTAAGCCAACCGGTTTAACTCGAACAATTTATCAGTTCAAAATCGAATTGTTTATAGCATCGAATAACCCTGAGAACAACAGGAACCATCGATCTAATGAACGAGAAATCAATTTGGATTCGCTATTGATCCATACAGTAATGAACAGCCAAGCGATTCAATCTATTTTCAGTCAACTCCATTTGATATATAGCCCTACAACAGTGAAGTAAAGCTAGACCAAGTTTACATATGTAATAGGCATATCCGTAAATAAATGTAAATTTTGGATAGTAATAATTTCTTTTGTGACGTCAAAAGAATTGAAGCAATTCTGAATTGGGGTCTACGTACCTATCATATCTCTTCTCCAAATGTCTTGGTGTGACATTTACTTATTATTCGTTTGTAACTTTACTCATTTCCACCATATCCCTAATATATATTAATATACATTCTGAGAGATAAAAATAGAAAGAGATCATTATATTTAGAAAATTTTGAACGAGAAAGGACAATTAATATTAAAAGAGAGTAGTCAGAGAAATATGTGTTTATACTAAATTGTCTCATCAATATTATTGATAGGGGTAAAGATGTGACAATGAATAGCTTAGCCCAAACTCAAAATACTTGAAAGAAAATGTCATCACAAGCTCTAAATAGTAATAAAAAACACATTCAAAGCTTAACATATGAGAAAGTGAGAGTAATAGTAATAACTATAAAGGAAATGGTCCTCACATACTCAAAGTTGTGTTTGATTTCAATTCCAATGGACCACACAAACATATTCATCCCCTCAAGCCATTATTATAGCAAAATCTCATATATTGTCAGATCCATATACACAAAAGATTCTAATGCATTGTTCTTTTCTTTTGCCTTTACATATACAAAATGATGAAGTAACATTATATCTGTTTAAGATATAAAAATATACATAATTAGAACACATAAGATTTTACACATTAATTTCATCTATTTGACAATAAAATGAGAAACTAGATGCAAAATTTGAAACTATATAAGAAGATAAATAGTGGCTTCTTACTTGTGATAAAAAACAATAATTTTGTTTTTTATAATTCGGGTAGTGGTTCGGTACCAAAACATCAATATTTGTATGGCAATATTGGATAATATATAGATGGTAAATACATGTGAGTGACAGACATATATCGAAAGAATCAATCAAGATGTGAGAAAATAGTTGGCAACTTGCCATTGTGCATTACAAGAATGAGATAGAATGATTTTGCTTCTACTTATTCTATAGACAAACTTTAATTAGGTCATCCATGGATTCCAAACTTATGATTCATTTCTTTGAATAACTAAACATCAATCTCTGGGAGACTTATGTAGACACGTAAATCTCTATATATAGCAGACAAGACAATACTTAACACATATATATATATATATATATATATATATATATATATATATGTATAACTACATGTACTACAAGACATAACAACAAACAAAACAAGGAAGGTATAGAATTCCAATTTGGAAATAAGATTGGGGATGATTTGTGCTTATAATCAGAAACATGAAACTCATAACTATGGAGTGGTTTTCTTCAAAATCTGCTTAGTAATTATGTCAACACACATAATGAAGAGAAAAGGAGAGTGGTTTAACTTCTTAAAGTCTACAATATTGTTCATTAGTTATAATTAAGGACATCTAAAAATGTAAGGTCCACACCAACAAGTTCCTGATTGATTCTCAATTTGGGGGTACAAACCAACAATAAAAAAGAACTGACACTTTCCTTAACAAAATTATCTCAAATTAAATTCCATAATACACATTTTTATCTTCAAAAAGCTATATATTAATTACCTTAATGTGATCCTTTGACGATGGTGTGAAACTCTTGTTCACCTGTTAAAAGAGAAGCTTATAGATCCATTGATAGTTGAACAAAAAAAATAGATCCATTGATAATGTCTTGATAAAGACTGGAAAAAATCCTGAGACCGTAAATCAAATGGTCAAGGTTATATCACATGAAAACAAGGTACTCACAAGAGTTATGAAATCAAGAATCGAAAGAATAAATAGGTTAAACTTAAAAGGTTGAAAAACTGAAATAAAAAACATGCAAAAAATGATTTGAAGCTGAAGCAAACCTAGCTGGAGGAGATCTGGATGTAAGAAAATAATAGCCGTTGATTGCCGATGCAGCATCATCAAGATTCTCATTTTTGACAGAGAACATTGGAGAGAGTGAATCGCAACCGTCCATCAATAGATGTGAATCTTGATGATACCACAGCAACAAACAACGACTGTGACTCCGCAAATTAATCTTCCATTTTTGTTTAACTCGAACTCAAACACTGAGTGAGTGACTAAACTACTATATATAAAGTCGAGAGGACTTGTAGTGATTGGAGCTAAATGTAAAGTAAATAAGATGTGAATTTAGGTTTCTTCTACTTAGTTGGAACCTAACCAAATCCAAACCAAAGAAACAACTGTTAAGAGGAGAAAACCCTAATTAGATATATAAGGATGAGAGAAGGGAAGAAGAATAACCTCTGAACTTGTCAATATATACTGCTCACACAGTTAAACGGCACAAAACCACAAATTTCTTTTTTATATAAATTTGCAAACAATTTAATGACGTATGTAGAACATGTTATGAGATCGTAGAAGCCACATATTAACCAGAGAAAACCTGATGAGATCTAGAACAGTGAGAGAGAAGAGAGATAGAGATGTATGTATGTGTACACATATATGTATATGTGTATATATATGTGGTGATTTTTGTGATTAAAAAAGTTAAAATATGGTTTAAGAAAATGAAATGAGAGATAGGAGTTGTGGTAAAGAAAGTTGGGCCAATAGAGTGAAGAGCGGCCGTGTTGGAGTCCATCTCGTGAAGGAATATCTGATTCTGAGTTCACATGCCGAACAACTTCTTATTTGCCTAACTATTATTGGTTCTACCTTAACTTTAACATTCATTTTAAAACCACACATGTTATAATTTACAACAAAAAATGATGTGTCAGTGAAAATAGCAATTCCACAATAGTCTTCACAATTTTTACATAATTTAACTTTAGTGGTAAGCTACTAGGAATCTAAAGCTTTTAATAGTTAAAAGACAGGAAAAAAAACTTAATCAATGTTAGGGAAAATGATTGATAATGTCATAATTGAGTTTCATATTACTGAAAATGTCATTATGTGTTTTTTGTTTTGGTTTATGTCACTTTTTGTGACATTTGTGGCAGGACAAAATGACGGAAATGTCCATATCTCTTTAGCGGGAAAGAAGGTGTTAAGTTGCCATTTTCAGACACATTTTTTCCAATTCTAAAGCTTAGTTTTCGTGAAGTACAGACATCTACAGTCATTTACTGCCATCACATATGAAGCTAGTTTGGCAAAAGGATCAAAATGGATTTAGAAACGGTATACAAATCTCAGCCACTGAGTGGTTTATTGTCTTCAAGAACATTTAATATTCAAGATTCTAGGAATGGTAGCTGAAGATGAGTTTGAAGAGCTAGGACAAATCATTGCCTCATGTAAGTTTGGAAGAGTACTAGGGAATAACAAGGCACTTCTAAAAAGAAGCTTTGATGTGGTTGATGGAGGAAGTACCACATTTAGTGAACTATGGTTCGTGTTACATGGTATTGTTCGTGAGGTGTGTGAAAGCTGGAAATCGAGCTGCACCGTATCTTGAGAGCCTACGAGCTGTGACCGTAGATGGATATATCGAGGAAAGTGCTGATATGCTTGGTGCGGAAGAACACCCAACATTGGAGATGATATTTGCATTGGGTTTATTTGCAATAGCGTCTGGGGAGTTCAAAATGGAGAATGAAACATTGGTTGAGTTTATGGAGGAGTGTGGGTCTATAGCTCGAGCTGAACGGGTAGCAACAGTTGTGTTCAAAAGAATGAGAGACATTGGAATTGTGAAGGCACGCAACTATAGCGAGATGTGGCATTTCAACCATATCTCGAACTGTGTTGGTGGAGGTTACAATAGTTTTTTTTGTGTGTCATGTCTCGAGTGTTTCGTGTGGTGGCGATCGGTTGAGTTTATTAGTATGTTTTAAAATATAGTGTAAGGTAGTAGGGACGTCTATGTATGGTAGGCAACTGATGTTATGTAAAGGACGTGTTGTATATGTTATGGTGTAACGTCTTGTAAACAATGGTGACATGTAATTTGGGGAAACTATAAACAATGGTATGGCATGTCTCATGAAAATGTCTGCCTTGTAAAAGATGGGGTTTAAAATACAAACATTAAAAGGGAAAAGATACATGAGTAACCACAAAAGATACATACCCCCAAACATTGTAATGCGAAAGACAGCACAAAAGTACAATATTTTAAGTGAAGACAACGAAAAAGTAAGAATGGGAGATACTAATGTTATATGGGATGTTTACATGTGACCTTGTTATGTCCACTGGCTTGGCATCATCCACATTTTTGAATGTGTGACTGCATATAAGAAACAAGGAAATCAATTAATTAGGGAGACGTGATGAGCTTTGTAAGATAATAAGGAGGGCAAATGACTTGCAACAAACTCCCCTCTAGAGCGGATACGGATTTTACGAGGCCTGCCTGATGGCCTTTTAGTTTTAGGAGGGTTAACAGACATCTCCTTAATGGAATCAGGGATGTCACAGACTTGGTCAGTTGGTACATGATGAATGACTTCACTATATAGGTTTTTTCAAGTTTCAAGTTTGTAGTAGTTAGCGACTAAGGAATATACCTTTTGCCACAACTAGGACGTGGGGGCATTGGACCTGAAGGACGTCATAAACTTTGCATGAGCAAGATTTATTTAGGGTGTTGAAAGACATATCCTTTGCTATCATTCACTTGATAAATTGTAGATGATGATGATGATAGGACTGACACTTGGTTGCCTTTTTCAAGTGGTGGATGAGTAATTTTTCAATCTGGGGGGTTCACACGGAAAATGTGACACCAATCTTTTGTCTTCGTAATGAGAACTAACGCATTACCATCTCTCTAATGAACTGAAGCAGTGAAACAATTGGGAACGAGATAACCTTCCCAATTGTTGCGTTTAATGATTCAGCTATGTTGTTGCTCATGATGTTGTACCTTTTTCCACGGAAATGAGCAAGAGCCCAACGAGTGATGCTGATGTCCTCCAAATACTTAAAACAGGTATGGTTGCGTAGCTGAATTTCATCATACCAGTGTCTGAATTCGCCAAGGGTGAATGAGCGAGCAGCTTTAGAAACCATGGCAGCAAGTCCAGGGCTTTTGAATCTGTAATTAACATTTCTTTCTAAATGTATCGCACAAGCACCATGAGAAGCGAGGGGATAAACAAGTTTCAGTAAGGAGTTTAATTGCAACATGTCGGTTAGAGACAAAAAAAAGTTGTTTCCTAACATGTATAAATATCTGTAAATATCTTGGCCACTAGCTGTAATGAGGCAACCTTTGTATTTGTCTTTCAGTTGTGTGCCATCTATGATGACCACTTGCCGTAAGTATGGATAACCTTTGATGGAATCACCAAAAGAAAAGAATAAATATTTGAATAAAGACGTCCCGTCAATAGATTTTGTAGTCTCCAATTGGGTAAGGGTACCAGGGTTTTATACACACAGAAGGTGAAGATAGGTATTCAAGAGAATGTAACTATTGGCCTCATTACCCCTGGCCTTTGTTAGAGTTAATTCCTTGGCATTCCACCCTTTATGATAAGAGATTGGGACGTTGAATTGGGAACTAGGTCAGGAATCTCACAAGCCCTGGGCCCGACTTTCCCATTGGCAAACTTTGAAGAGAGAAATTGGGCAAGAATTTCAATAGTAGCATTCTTTTTGAATTTGGATATAGTTTCCACAGAACATGAATGTTTCAATTCCATAATTCTAACATCAATTTCTCTGGTGTTTTGTTCAACTTTGCAGTAGATACGCCACACACATTTAGAATCGCCACATGCTGCTATGATTCTCCTTATATCATACTTTATAATCTTGCAGTGGAAAAGTCTTTTAATTTCATAATTGGAGACGAAGCTTCAGAAATCAAGTTTGTATGTAAACAGACATCCCGAGATTATAGACTCATTAGACATCCATAGGTCGATATTAGCATCTTCAGAACTACACCAAATCATGTTGTCAAGGACGGGTGGGCAACATCTTTAGATCTTCATATTCCCCATTCGTTGTTCCTACGATCACCTCCGGTGCATCTCTTGTTGCAACATCTTCGAAGTCATCAATACCAAGGTCAAAGACACTTAAGTCATGAACAACTTCCTTTGCGCTGGTGTCAGTAGTGTTCTCTTTCGAAGTCGAATCCCTTTGACGCGCATGGAGCACAGAGGATAGGTCCTAGTCGGAAGAGTATTCCTTGTTAATCAAATCAGTCCAGAAATCAAAGTCGTAATCATCGTCAGATTGGTTGACGTCGGGAATCTCATGTTGAGGGCGGGTCGTGGAATTCTGTGGAATGGAGACATCAATAATAGGTTGTGGCAAGACATCATGAGTTGACGTAGGCTGTGCGTCGTTATATACAACGACTTGTTTTTCTTTCCTTACCAAGTATAGTGCTTCGGCACGGGCGACCTCTGCTAAAATGACATTGTCTTCAAATGACAGTAGAAGGTATGTCATGCCCAATGGCGGTATGTTATCATCATTGGTAAGTCATAAGACATCATCTTCATTACCAACCCATTCAATAGCCTTTATTGGTGAAGAGACATATCGTGTAGACCATGAAACGAAAAGGTTAAGACCATTGGATGCAACATAAAAACTTTTAAATATAGCTAGTCCAGAGTCATCAGAGACGTAAACTGGTGGCATTCGGTCCTATGTAAACGATGAGCTTTAGCTTTCATTCCAGAAGCTAATAGATGGGACGTAGTCTTTCACACATATGTTAAATATGGATATTAGCTAATCTTGAAGCTCCATAAAAGTAGTGTTTGGTCCAATCCCTACACATCTTGCGAACTGGTCTTTCCTGACTTGGAAGTGCCAGATACCATATTCCAAACACTCTCAATCTCTAGCAATTACACAAACAGAATCTTCTACCATGTTTTACATGAGACCTGGCAAGTGGAAAGACATGATGTAATTGGTTGAGTGTCAGGATTTGTGACATTTAAAAAAATTTATATCGACATTAATATGTACCTACTAGAATTTATGAGCTCCTTTGAAAGTAAAAAGGGGAACAAAGCCTTTTAAGAGAAGAATAAGAAGATTCTGACAATGAGATTATACTTCTCTCCTACGTGTGTCTCATTTGATATTAATGAGAAGATAAGCATAGTAAGTAGTAAAATAAGAAATAAGATTTGGAAATTGGGACCCTAAAGGGTCAATGATCCTTAAACGGTTGTCAAATCAGATATAGTTGACTTATTAAGAATAAATTTGATAATAGTGGATAATAAAACATGGACGTCTATACTTGTGGTTAGTCTCAATTCACAAATTTTTTGAAAAGGACAATATGAGTTAGTGTAATTTGAGAAACAGTGTGGGAAATATAAGTTATATTAAACATTGGGACATTATAGAAGGACTACAACATTGGGAAAAGTAGATAAAACAGGAAGACTAAACATAAACTTAAAAACAACAATGGTAGATGTCTGGTAGATGACTATAATAGACATCTAGAAATGGACAAATGCCGTAGTCCAACAGTCGAAGTCTGAGTTGTCGCCATGATCACCTGATGAGTACTCTTCATCGAGATCTGTAGTTAACATCATCTTTATTCCCCTCATCGTCATCTTGATGTCCCGCTTGGTGGACATCAATTGGTATAATAGAGTTGTTTGTGGCAATGTACTCTGCTTCTGCAATGGCAATAACAGCTAACAAAGCTTCTTCATCGATTTGTTCTCCTGGTAGAGGGACTTGCTCGGTAGAACTGACTACATTTTCTGTTCTGTGTCCAGCAGTGGGACATGGCGCTGAATATGTTACAAAAATATGGGTGGTTTGGAAGAAGGAATACATTCCTTGAACTTGTTGAAAGAAACATTGTTTGCAATCTGGACATGAGGTAACCTATGATTTGAAATTTCATCAAATTCGGCAGTGATAAAAAAGGTTAGAGAGAAGGAGGTTTTTTCCCTTTCGATTTGAAAGAGGTCGACAATCTGCTCCTGAAACTCGACAAAGGTAGAATCGTTCTTGACAGCAACACATCTGCCAAATTTGCCTTGCTATGCAGTGAAGATCTAGTGCCCAGAAGGGTTACACACCCAAATGCCTTCAAGCACCACGGCTGTCTCTTCCATGAATTGGAAAATAAAAAGATACGAAAATATAAGTGTTAGAACAAAATAGAAAGATGAGGGAAAATATAGAACAACTAGTGTGGTTTGTTAACCTTGGAAACGTATTTAAGATAAAAGAGCAGAAGAATGGAAAAACAAAAAAAAAGATAATTAAATTATTAGATAATAAGGATGAATGTGGGACATCTGGCACGGTGACATCTGCGAAATATAAGTGGCATAAAATATAGTGCAATAAAAATAAAAATAAAGTGTAGGGTTATATAAGTCGATGCCATAGGCATCATATTAGTCAAAGTTGTTAAAAGTTGGAGAATAAAAAAGAGAAAGAGATATTTAAAACTTATAAGGAAACAAAATTGGTCAGTGAAGATGAGTTCATCTTGTGGGAGTGTAGTACGAACCAATCTGGAATACGAGGGATTCCTAAGAGATGCGAGTGTGGCCGAGTGAGTAAAAAAGGAGATCTAACACAAGGGTGAATCCAAGGAGACCATTTTTCACATGCGACTCTAGGAAGAAGGTAAAGTTCATCTTATTCTTTCACCTCAGAGGAATAATTTGCGTATGTTTTTTAGTAATCCCTGATTCACTTGATAGGACCATTTATTCAAGTGGTTTGAGGAGGTTATGCTTAAGGAGGTTGAAGATGTAGTTCCCCGAGTGGAGAGGATTGCTATCGTGGTAGATGGCGTACGTGGTCGTATTTTAGAACTACAGTCGGATGTGAAATAAGTACGTAGCAGTTTGAAATACATGAAGGTCTTTATCATCTGTATTGGGTTAATCTTAGTGGTAGTATGTGTAATTGTGTTAGCAAAATTGTCTAGATTGCAAAATTGTCCAGATTGCAAAATACATGAAGATGTAGTTCCCCGAGTGGAAGAAGAAATCTTAGTTTGATGTGTTTTGAAAAGTTAGCAAATCTAGAATAAAATGTTGCATAGTTGAAAATTCAAAATTCAAAATTGGTGGTGGAAAGGGAAAAAAATAGAAAATGCAAAAGTTGCAATGTGACAATTCTGACACAAGCATCATGACAGTATTACATTACACAATATGGCTATTATGTAGTTAAGTTGAATATTATGGTTAAAAATATTTTTATTAACGGTCATATCATTAGCTTTATCGGTATGAGGAATTATTATTTGTGGAAATCTTCAAAATATGAAAATGTGAGTAGTGGTTTTTTCATATTTAACACAATAGTACATTCATCCTAAGTGTTACATAAGAACATGAAATGAAATATATAACTAATTTTATATTTCTCAGTTTAAAATCACAAGAGGAATCAAAGTTAATCAAAGAAATTTGGTTGTCTAGAGTAAGATGATGACCTTGTCCCTCATTTTGATGTTCTACAAAGCTTTTTTGATGTTCTACAAAGCTTTGGATAAGAGAAACATGTGTGAGGGAAGTTGGCATCACCATTGGGGACATAGTTATGATAGTTAATAGACATCGTTAATTTATATAAATAACGGTAGGACAGAGTATCCCTATGAGTGTGAAAAAAGATATGAAAGACATGAAGAAGTAAATGATCCAAAGTGAGAGAAAGATTTCTTAGTGGGGAAGAAGTAATCATAGTTTGTAGAGTTGGAAATTCAAAAAGAAAAATACAAAGTGGTTTAAATTAGTGAAAAAGGGAAAATTATAATTTGAACTTCGAAATATGGAAAAGGTTATTACGAGTAATTCTGACACACCCATAATTACACTAATACGTATAGCTAATGCTTGGCCATAAGGCACTTAAGCTTCATTTTAGTGTTGTAGAATATTATATTGAACGGTCATATCATTAGCTTTATCGGTAATGGTAAATGTTAACTGTTCCCAATATATTTGCAGATGAATGTACGAATATCATAGAAGTTAAGGTGACGAATGTATACATGGAAGACATGTGTGGATATGAGTCGCTGTTTTCGCATATATAACAAACTAAAGTGGGACATTAATAAGGACAACATTGAAAAGTGTCTCGAGGAAGAGGACATGATTTTGCATGGAGAACTTCTTTTATAAGTCCGAGTTAAAAACCACAAGAGCAATCATACTTGAAAAAGACATATGTAATCTAAGTTTGCATGTATATGTGGATGTCACCATTAGAGACGTAAAATGTCATAAGTGGCAGAAAGAAGGACATGATTTTACATGATGAGTTAATGAAATGGACGTCCGTAAAATGGACATAATCAAGTCAATTATGTAGGGGATATAGTAAATGTGTGAGTAACTACTTAGAGGTTGATATATGTGTGAAGTTGGCAAGCATATGCGGACATCATCAGTGGAGACATGTTTATAATAGTTAATCTTTATACAGGAAATCAAAACAATAAAGATCCAAAGTGAGTGGAAGATGGCTATGAGTTAATGAAAATTGTCTTGTCTGTGCAAGTGACATAAACATGGCAGTTTAATAAAGGCGAGAAATTATAAATATAAGACGCATAGAAAAAAAGATATAATATAGTGTAAAGACGTAAACTTAGACATAGCATGGTACAAGGAGAAAAAAACATCAAAAACCAAACTTTGCGATGAGATTTTTGATATATTGAATATCGTTTTTGAGTTTTCGAACACCCAGCTTCTGCTGAAAGATCTCAGTGGACTGGTCCGCTGACTTGGACTTCAAAGTTTGAATTTTGTCTTCAATAGCAATATCTTAGTGTTTGCATCAGTGAAGGCCATCTTTCTAAAGAGAAACAAGATATG
This sequence comes from Lepidium didymum, assembly GCA_963920545.1. Lineage (NCBI taxonomy): Eukaryota > Viridiplantae > Streptophyta > Magnoliopsida > Brassicales > Brassicaceae > Lepidium > Lepidium didymum. Next base: position 11,437,455 of record OY986991.1, on the reverse strand, counting down.
AAAAAGCTTGTTTATATAGCTTTGTGGTGGGATAGAAGATGATTGAAATGCGTACCTCAAACACGTTGCAAGTGAGCCAAGTATGGCCTATTTGGTGAGTTGGTTCTCTAATTATACTCCCACCATAAGGGCATTGCGAAGGTAATCCTTGGGCACCGTCGACGACCCAATAAACATGATCTGATGATAAGTTGCATCTCTGTCATATGAGATAATAGAGTCTTTGTTAGGGTCGAATGAATCATCACTCATGGTTTCTTGACAAAATAAGAAAATAAGAAAGAGAAAGAGGCGGGAGTTATGAGAGATAATAAGCGGGGTGAAGTATGAGTATATTAATATGGCAACATGATTGGTAAATAGAAAATTTACATTCAATATGAGTATAAAAGTAAGTGGATTTCAAATGAATATAAAATATGTTGTATTAATATATATGTTGTTGAAAGTAAAAGGAATATAAGAAGTTATATTAATTTTAAAAGAAATTAAATAAATAAATAAATAATGAGTATTGTAGTATCAGTATGAAAGTAAAAAGATAATGGGATAAGTCAAAAATATCAACTCTGTGTCATGGTATGTCATAAAACTTAGAAAATGAGAATGACACTCTGCACAGAGTTGCTTTTGACGGAAGAAATGATATTTAAGTAGAAAGTAGTTCATATTCAGAAGTAAAGATGTCATGAGGCCAAGTATTTCGAAAACAACATAAAAGAAATCAAATATGGCTTAACATAAGCTAGTAGTAAGTATTGTTTAGAGCCTAATATTAATAACGAAGAAACAAAGTAGTATACCATAATTTCATAGTGAGATGGGCTGAATAAACTCTTCAAAGACGTTGATGGTGTACTGCATCCTTAGATTATCAACCATGTCATCCATGATACCAGTGAGTTGCTGACCAGATGCATCAAACTTAACAAAATGAACAGCTAAAGCACCACAATCACCAGCGCGTTCATTTTGAGAGACGTCATCAGGCCTAAGCAAACCAAATTCTGTAAGGGGAACAAAGTCTGGTATGTCTAAAAAGATGTCTTTTATTGCAAGAAGCAAGGCTTGTAAGAGTGGTGCCATTAGCTTGTGCATTTTTGCTTTAGAAGTATGCACAATGAAAGGGTCCAAAACTTTAATTACAGATTCTTCTAGATGAATGTCGACAATTACCCAATGACCCTTCCCCTAATTCATTAAGCAGTAAATGAAGTCGACATCAACATACCACTTAAGCTGAAAGGCACGGTTGTGAACATTATTTCCCTTGATGTAGTGCTTGATCAATTGGTTCCAGTCAGCAGTTGAAGGTTGTTTCATATTCCTCATAGTTGGGTAGTATTGAAGTAGTAGCCTAATGAACCATGAGTCGAGGACCACTATTCGGCTTTGGGCAAGTTGGGATCTCTTCTTCCTCCATAGTAGGCTTAAAAGCGATTCAAGGTGCTAAAGAAAGATGTACAGTCATTACAGAGATACATACATAGGGATATGCACAAAGGATAACTTACCGGGGTATCAAGCCAATGTTGTGGTGTGTAGATGTCTTTGAAAAACATCTTTTGCACCTGCTGCCCTTGAATGATGAATGTTCTAAAGAAAAAAAAATGAATGATGTGAGTATAAGACATTCGCCAAGTTTGATATTTGATGCGAGGACGTCATGATGAAAGACATACTTATTCCGAAAGCCTTGCAAAATTGAGAGGAATTTGGCAGTTTTTGCAGGATTGGACCCAAGCTTTGACAGTTTTTTGAGTGAGAGGTTAGTGGCAGAATCTTTCTTAGCCTTTTTGGAAGTAGTGGGAGCCAAATCTTGACCATACCTGTGTGGAGCCGCCCTAGAGCGCTTAGAAGTCCTCTTAATTTCACCTTTGTTGTCAGCATCGTCGTCTGTGGTAAGTTCTCCTAGGATGTTAGTTGTCTGTAAATAGTGGAACATGGACATTAGTAGTTTGCCCCTATTTGGACGTCATTAGTTGGATATACCAAAATTTCTGAATAAAGAAAATGTTTAAAGAGTACCGCATTGGAGACGTCTTCTTCATCCACAGATGCATCTTTAGTGGTGTCACCGCTGCTTAGAGGCTCAATATTTCGTAGAAAAAGAATGTATTAAGTACAATTGCTTATGTGGTATTATAGTTAATAACAATCTGAAAAGATAGCTATTACCAAAATCTCCTCAGTTTTGCCGAGATCCTTTTCGGAAGATTGTTTGCCGCCTTGATCAGCAGGCAGAGGTGAAGATTGTTTGCTTCCTTGATCAGGATTTGGGAGCTCTTTCTCGGTGGCAGTATCCTCAATTGAAGAGTTATCCTAAAGTTAAAATACATAAAATTAGTTTAGGGAGAAGTATGTGTAGTGTGAGAACATATATTTACATACCCCCAGGGGCGGTTCGGTGGTGGGATCAACATGTTTGCTTGGTTCAGTCGTAGGCATAATTGTGGTTATCTATCTTTGCTCGCAGTTTCATTGACACTTTCAATGTTTGGTTGTGTTATTGTGGAATCAACATGTCTGATGGCGGGTTCTTCATTTACGTCCTGGATATTTGTTGAGTTGTCTTGTTGTTGATGGCAGGATGTCTACATCGAGAATATATAGTGATAAAAGAGTAAAATCACAAAAGTGTATTCACTTACCTAAATGGAAGCCTCAGACTGAAGAGCATGTGTTTGTTGTTGAAAATCCAGTCTAAGCGATCCCTTCCCCTTATCAATCGGTTGATGAGTGGAAGTGGTTGGCATCTCAATATCTTGAGCTTTGTTGTTTGGATTGGTTGCGCACTTCTCGGATTCCTTTCCGCTCTTGTCCTATAGTTAAATGTAGACATTAGTCTTTCCATAGTCCATAGGTAAATAAATAACTAGTTGATGGGTTTTAACTAACTAGGTCATTCAAATCACCAAGGACACTGGTGATTCCATCGTAATCTTTCCAAAATGTCTAATCTAACTCCTTCACAGGTCATTCAAATGACCAGGGGATTCCATCGTAATCTGAAACTCATTCAAATCACTAAGGACACTGGGGACGTATTAGGTTTTTCAGAGAGTGGAATTGTGGTAGAAGGAAGGGGCTTTCTTATTGTAGACAGAATGCCCATTCCCTCCAACCTTTTCATTATGTTCATCTAAACCCTCTATGCTATCACTATGGATTCAATGTGAAAGACATCTTTCAGCTTGATGTCCACCAATTCTTTGACTTTAACGTCCACTAATGTAAGGATATATGCGACATCAACCTCCAGTGTGTCTTGATCATCATCATCATCATCTTCTGTGCCTTTTTTGGTTGAATTGCCTTTAGTTACTCATCCTTGTTTTGGCTTCCCTTGATTGTTGTTATCTTCTTGAACTGCTCTAAGGCTAGGGTGCTTAGCATATCCACCCTGTCACATTTCCTGAGTGAACCGCACACCTTTGTCAATTAGACTTTGGACATATACAACAGGCTTATCCTCCATTTCATTTTCGAAACTAACATCTTCGTTGATGTCCCTTGGTAATATAGATGTAACGACAACCTAGCAGCAAGTTTCAAAAAGATGTCAATGTGAAGGAATTAAATGTGAGAAGTGCATAAGAAAATGGGAAAAAAAATTGTCACCTTGGAGTCGTACTCAACATCGAGGATATTCTCGTTGTGAAAGCATCGTAGAAGTTCATCTTTGGAAAATGGCATATCACATATCAGCTTAGCGCCATTGGCAGGGAGGATGGATGCTATTATAAGGAAAACTTGAAACATCCAAAGCTGGAACTCAATGGGGAAGCCATGAAATGTTCTGTGAGACTGCATGAGTTTGTCAATAAGGGCGTCGCCATTCTTGACATTAAGACTGACTTGGACCATTTCAATAGTCAGCAAAAAAATTTCCCTTCCCCAAGGATATTGCTCAAACATATCTAGATCTCTGACCATTTTTATCACTTTCTGAGAGACCTTGGTCGGGGAAGACCTCGCAACAAGAACACCGTCGACAATAACAACCATAGCAAGCCTCAAAGCCCTCTCCCTATCCATTTTTTCATTCTGGGGTAAATTCTTGTCAACTTTCAACCACCCTAATATCTCTTCAACACGCACAAATTTCTTATCTCCAATGAGGGTATTCCAATGCGCATCCAAACCTTGTGGGGGGGTCCTCATTCGATCCACCACCTTCTTAGGTGGGTATGGTATGCATAGTAGACCAGTGACCAAACCAAACTCAAGAAGGGAAAACCTAAGGGGACATCCACCAAAGATAAACCACATCTCATTATGTTTTTTTGTGACGAGGGATCTACAGAGAATGCTATCGACTAGTTTGCCTGACAATCTACATTTGTGGACATGCAATTGGAATAGCGGCCCAAAAATAGAGTTTTTAAGGAACTCTATTTCTTCAATTTCTTCGAAAATCTCGGCAATGTCAATCAAAAAATCCGTCTTAGACGTAGAGTTGATCTGACCGTCACGCAGATATCTATCAGTTGCAAAAAACCTTCTTGGGAGTCTCTAGACATCAACTTCTGAGGTAGTTGAAACATTAGACGTCTCTTCGCCTTGTCTAACCCATTTTTTTGCCGATTTGGCAGCAACAACATCCGCAAACATGCCTCTCAATGATCTCTTTGGCATTGGTAATTCTTAACTGGAAAAAACCAAGAGAAAAGTAAAAATACATCTTCAAATTACACGAGGAAATGGGTATTCAAATTGCAATTCGTGAAACTCTAATTTGGGAAACCATATACATCAAGAGTTAAGGGATTTCAAAATTAGCGAAACATATACATAAACAGAAAGGGGAAAACAAATAGAAAATGGTAGATTGCCCTGAAATCGGCGTCAAACTGTGGGTTTCGGCAGATTGTACAAAGAATTATGAGATATTGGTGATAGGGATAAAATAGGCTTCCGAGTAGGACATCTGACATTGTAAATGTTTAAAGGAAGAGGACAATAGAGAGGAATGCTAGGAAAAAAAACTCAATTGAGGATTTCGAATACAACTCTGGTGGGAAGCGGATCTCAGAGCAAAACAGTAACTTTTTCTCTGGTTTGGAAAACAACAACGGAAAGAAGAAAATTTGAGAAACTAAAAAACAATAAAAGAAAATGTGGAGATCAAATAACTTGATATCCTCGCTCCAGAATTCTTCTTCGTAACTTGATTTCATCCTAGTTATGTTTGAGAGAGAAGGTTACTCGCGGAAAAAGAGTTGTTGAAGCTATAGAGGAAGTCGTGAAATAATTTGTGAGTTGGGAGAATAAGAACGTTGAAAAGAAAATCAGAAAATAGTTTGAAATTGGTCTTCGCTGATTATAGTTGCTAACAGGGCAATTTGGTCATTTTGTAAATGGAATAAGTGGTATTTTCGTTAAGGAATTTGGATTATGACATTTTTGACAATTATGAAACTCAATTTTGTGCTGCACATAATTTTCTGTTAATGTTATGCATATGCAAAGTTTTAAACAAGTTTGCCCATTAGATAAAAATTTCAGTTATATTTTTGTCATTACTTCGGACATTATCTCATCAAGGGACAGCTTTGTAATTGTAGACGTTGTATTGAAAGATTTACCATACAACTACGTGAGAATAAAATACATAACAAGTTATATGTATTGTGGGACCTTTTTCCGGATCTGAAACTTAGTTTTTATCGGTGAAGTATACTAATTTACTATAGCAAGTCTTACTTGCCACTTTGAATATGTGGATCATGTAGAAACTTCGATCAGCGGTTAAAGATTACTTTGTGACAAGTGTTTTGCTTATTTGTTCTAAATTATCATATTCTTGTGTTAAGTATTATGGTTTCTCTTATTAGGTTTAGTTTTCAGAAGTTTCTCCTTCTTTTTCCGGTTTTTTCTTTTCAAATATTCATGTATTCAGTTATGTTTGTTAATCCAATATGATAAAAGAAAAAAAATATACATAACAAGTTGTTATTTTATTTTTTTTGTCATGTATGACAAATTGTTATTTAGTTGCACAGTATGGTTATTATTTTTTATTTTTTAGTTAATATGGAAATAAAACTGGCTTTATTTTTGTTTCATTTGTGTCAGAAAACATAAAAAAATTTTAAAAGTAAACATTTAATTTTATGTGAAAAATTGTCTTTGATCAAATAGTTAAGTTCAAATATATTATTTTTTTCCAACAAAATTTGATTATAGAGAATCACATAATCATCACATGATAACGTTTAACTTTTAGGAGAGAATTTAAGCTATGTATCGACTTTTATCAATCTGATTGTTGATAAAATAATTTTAGTTTTATGTTTGATTTTCCTCCACAAGAAAAGTATCCTATAAAGTTTTCCATAATTTTATGTTATGTTTTACTATTTAACCCAAATTCTTTAGAAGAGGAAGTTTGGAGACTGCAAGAGTCTACAATTGTTTATCGTACTTGACTAAGTTGAATTTTTGGATTGCGCAGAATCATTCACTAGTGTAGATTTTGGATATACACATTTTCTCCTATGTACTCCAATTGACTATATATCTTTTATTGTTCCTACAAAATTTTCCTTTGCTTTTTTAGTTAACAACTTGTTTTTCTTTAATATCTTTTATTGGTGAAGTATGCATAGTTTGAGAAAGCTAAATTTTATATCTATTATTTCTATTTATTTTTAGGGACTCTTATTTTTATTGAAAAAATGAAATGGAAGATACATGCTTATGGATTTTTTTTCAATGAACTGTATACATATATATATATATATATGGTCATGTCCAATTTTGGTTATTTGGCATCTATATATGTATAACTTTTTATTGAAAATTAAATACAGTTATTTTGTTTTTTGGATAAAAATCATCTGTTCCACTTTTGCTTTTGCTTTTTGTTTAATTACAGAAGTAATAGCGTTTCAATTATGTTAAAACATGTGTTAGATTAGTTAGAGTAATGATGGTAAACATCATACCTTGTGGTATTTTACCGGTTTGATTATAAATTAAATAAGATATGTGTTTGTTCATTTTTTTAATTGAAAAATTGATGTACATATTTGTAAAAATAATTAAATAACTGATGATGTTTATTTGATTTTCCATATATATATATATATAGTTTTTTGAAAAATAACGATACAATATATATATGGTCTACCTACCCAAATACATAACTTCACTATATAGTATTAGTATTAGTATATCGTATTCCACTGAATACTTATTACTACAAGATATGCAGCTTCCATAATAAATGATTTCTGAAGAGTACAGAAATTATTTATTGATTATACAGCTGAAATTTCAAGTTTCAAGAAGAGACATGCAGAATCTTTATAACAGATATCAAAAAGTATCAGGAGAAGAAGTATATCGAATAATATGTTGCCATAACCAAAATATATTCATTACAACAAAACAAATAGAATGTTGAATTGACGACCCTTTAACCAAAAAAAAAAAACACGGTTATATTTGCCTTTTTCATATTTAGTTTTATTTTTATTCCTTTTTTTCCGACATTTTAATTCTGTTCTTTTTTTTTTGCCAACATATTTTAATTCTATTCATTTAAGTTCAATCAAAGATAGTTTGTGAACTAATATATTTTTTTGACAAGACCCGTTCATATCTAAAACTTTGTATCACGGAGAAATCAAATCATAGTACCTGAAAATTTGTGAACTACTATTTAGAATTACATAACTGTTAACTCTTTGTTTTTTAGTCCTTTATGAAAAATACCATATATTATGATTTAATACTGCACGTAAATCATCATGATATCCCCAAAACAAACCATATCCGGTAGAAATTGGTTGTTGACTGTAGAAAATTGTCGAAGAACCATTAGATTCTGTCAAGATTTGTATAAAAATTCTCGACGGTTTCTAACAGCGTTTTATCGTCAAAAATTTCATACAGTTTCTAATAACGCTATATCGTCGAAATTTTTTGACGGTTTTCGATGAACTATCAGAATTTGTGTGTTTAGTCGATCTACGCTGTTTTATTTTCAAGAATATGTCAACGATATTTCTACCATCATAAATTTAGTCAAAAATCAATAAGTTTGCTGAGACTGCGAGGCATCAACAGAGAAGTTTGAGGACCCAAGTTGAGGACAGCAACAAGCACTGTGGCCTTGCGTGCTTGTCACTGTATGTTGTATGGACAGAGAGACAATGCCAAGAAGATTGCTGAAGATGAGTCTATCTTGGCGGAACCATGTAGCATGAGCGGGGTTGGGTGAGATAGCATTGTCTTTAAGTTTTAGACTATTTTCAAGATAATTTATTGTCTTGTCTTAGGTTATTTCCAAGACACTTTTATGTCTAGTCTTATCTCTATATAAATCATGTAATCTCAATTGAGAAAGACAACTTTTAATCAATCTTTTTGGAATCTATGAATTCGACTTTCTTTAGTGTGTAATATCCTTAGAAACCAAATTGGGAATATCAAGGGCCTTCCGCATCCCTTGTGCGATCCTCCGATCCATAGAATATCAAAGGCTTTCTGCAACCTTTGTGTGACCAAACGATCCACCAACCTTGCCATCAATTCTTCACGGTTTCTTTGAAGCAAGGCCTATCCTTTTCTCAACTCTAGAACGCCAATCCTTGGAAGATTTACATCAGATTGAGAGCAATTTCTTCAGCTGTTGGGGTTGACATTGGAGGAAAAAAAAGGATGACAACTAAGATTTAGGTCAGAGAGCTTGTTATGATACCATGTAAGAGCTGAATATTAATCTTGTTATTGAAAGATGTAATTACATAGAAACATATACAAGAGAGGATATAGTAGGTTAAATACATTATAGGAAAGACATATATATACGATATTAATAGAGTCTCAATGTGCATCCTTAACATATTGTAGATCTAAATTGACAAAGAAATATCAGAACGGTGGAAAACTAAACAAAACCAACATTAAAATTGATCCAGTTGAAAACTCCAATATATATATATGAAGATTCTATTATTAGGAAAAGGAAATCCATATATTAACAATCTCTTTGAAAATTCAATTATATTACCTTTATGCAGATTAATATTATTGTATAACTGATAATATATATAACTAGAAAGTATGGTCTTCACTATTCAGGTGGTTTGAAGTAGTTTGTTAAACCCATGGAACTCTGATGCTCCTACGAGGATCTGGTCTCTGGATTCTTTCGTTTTAAATACTTAATTCCCTTTTATCTTTTTTATTTTTTCATAGAATAATTCTCCACTATCTATTCGATAAAGGTTATACTTGATGTAGGGTAAAAAATAGCACTAAAAATAGCATTTGAAAACACTAGGAAAAAAATTATATTAGTACAATTAGTTATTATTAAATTACGAACTACCACTAAAATATAATAATAATGTGCTTTTGTTTGTCATTATACCAAAACGCATTTGCTAATGACATTGTGTTTAAACTAGAGAAATTAAAAGTAAAAAGAATTGCTAACGTCACATTTAAATCAAAATAACATAATTTATTTTGGTATTTATAGTTATAACCTTAATCATGTTCATAATAGAAAAACTTGTTTCCCATATGTCAATATACTAACAACTAAAACTAAAAGAATAATCTATAACCAAAAAAAAAAACAAATAGAGTCAATATCTTTTTTTGCAATTTTAGCAAATCTTTAGTCATCCGTAAAGGTTTTTAATGACCAAAAACATGAATTTCTATGTATTTCGAGAAATTGGTTTTGGTTTTGGTATGAAATTTTTTCCATTATAAGTATATATAGTGTATAAACAGATTACATGTGAGTGGTTAGCCCTAATCTACTTCTTATCTATTCAGAAACATAGTTTATATTAGATTAATAATGTATAATTAACGAGGGAAGCAAATCTTATCTAGTAGATATGCGCATGATATGAAATTGCTTATAAAATTCCTAAAATGCATAAAAATTGATATCATTATCAAAAATAAAAGAAAGTATCAAAAAGGGAGATTCGTATGAGGCCCAGTCCACCTGGAAGGGACCCCAAAGTCCGTACAGTCTGAAGTAGATAGGTGCAGATTTTGCGAACAACTTGTTGCCCACTTGTCTTTGTTGACGTGTTCCTCTCCAACCCTCATGATTTTTTTTTTCAATTTTATGTGCATAACACAATTTTCTTCTTCTTAACCTCACATATAAAAACAATTATTTTTAAGATTTCTTTTGTAATTATAAATAGCATATGAATTCTGATTTTTAGAATAAACAGAGTAACAAAAAACTTGTCCTAGAATAAATAAATAAATAAATAATAAAGTTTCAAGAAGTTATCCAAAATATTAAGAAAGGTATGATTAATATCTGATCAAAACTGTTATTTTATGAGAAAGGTATCCATAATAGTATTTTTTATGTGAAATGAAAACTGTTATTTAGAATATCTGATCAAAACTTCAAAAATAGTTACAAACTACAATTTGTTGCAATGAATTGAAAAATAAAAATAAAATTAATATCTAATATATATTATGTATTCATGATGATTTTATGTTTTTTTACGCACAACTTCAAATGTTTATTTTCTAACTGCATTATCTATAAATAAGATGCGAGTCTATTCAATGTTTTGAGTCAAAAAAATAGGGTGGCAATTCCTAGTGGAAGGGATGATTTTAAGCCACTAATCTGGTACTAATAAAAATTGGTTCTAGGTATGAAGTATAGGACCTCAAAATTGAACCTCCCAGTTAACAAAATAAAAATCTGGCAACCAACCATTTTTATTCTCCTTTCGTCCACATAGTTTTGATCTGATTTTTTCCTCTTTCTTTTGAAAATTAAATTTCATTCAATAAGGGAAAAATAGAAAAATTAAATATATAAACCGGTAAAAAACAGTTACATCTTCAAAATCTAGGTCTGACTTCTCCCACTAAAATTGTGTTTGAATGAAAAGATCTCTATAAATTAAGAATTTAGAGATTTTAAAAGTTAATTAATTTATAATGTTATTAATACATAAAAATATCTTTTTGTTGACATTTATAAAATTATTGATACACAAATTTATAAAATATTTATCTAACACATATTTTGTATAAAAAATATTTTGCTTTCAAATTAACATTTTAGGGTTCATGTTCTTTAAAAAATAATTTTAGTAAATCGTTGGAAAATTTACTATAATAACCCACTTATAATTATAAATTTCTAAAATAACCTACTAAATAATAAATTGTTAGAATAGTCTCCAAATATTTTCTCTGCAAGATATAATTACCAAAATATCTTTACATGATTAAAAATTTGACAATTTAATTATAAAAATAGAAAAACAGTTAATATTTGGAAATTACTATTTTTCAAAGATAAAATTTTAAATATTCTCCCCAAATAAAAGATAAGTTTTAAGTTTGACAAAAAATTCTTTAGATTTAAGGGTATAAATTTAAGTGTTCATAACCTTTCAATAATTACAAAAATAGTCAGAATTTATTTCCTATGGATGTTCATATAAAAATATAACCAAAATATTTATTTTAAGTATTACAAATTGAAATTTTGAATTTTGGCAGACTTTCTGCAAATTTACCAGATTTTATATAAATTTTCTACAAGTATGCTGGATTTTGGCAGATTTCTTGCAATTATGTCAAATTTTTGACATATTTCTTGCAAGTCTGTCAGATTTTGGCACAATTCCTGCAAGTTTATTGGATTATGGTAGACTATCGGATTTTTGGCAAACTTCCGCCAAGTATACTGAATTTTGGCTGAAGTCCTACAAGTCTGCCGAAATTTGGCAGATTTCTTGCAACTCTGTTAAATTTTGGCAGATTTTTTGCAAATTAGCAGGATTTTAACATCTTTTCTTCTAATCTATCGGATTTATGGTAGATTTCGCAAATATGCCGGATTTTTGGCTCCTGCAAGTCTCTCAAATTTTTAACAGATTTCTTATAAATATGTCAAATTTTTGGCAAACTACCTGTAAATCTACCGAATATTGATATATTTAGTGAAAATCTTCTAAATTTTTACTGACTTTTTTTAAGTTTAGTGGATTTTGGCAGATTTTCGATAAATCTGCCAACAAATATTCGCCAAACTATTTTCATGTCAAACAATAATAAAATATATAAAAGTTATACGCTTAAAAAAATTTGGAGTACAGAGAATTCAATAAATCAGTTTTTCTAATATACATTCAAAATTTGTACCATAAATTACGCACAAAATGGAAAACAAATCGAAGAAAATAAATATGTAATAATAATCAAAGTTTTCAAATTCATATTCAAAACTAGATATAGATCTGTGCGGTATACGAGTTTCATGAAAAAATTTCATATACATATGTAAAATAAATTTTAGAAAGAATTATAAAAATTATAAATTAAATTAATATTTACATATCTCAAATAATAGTTTAGACTAATAGATGATTTAGAATAATCTTAGTAGTTATATTTATTTTGCTAAAAGTTATTATTTAAAAATATTATAAAAATAAAAGAAATTACATATAGAGGGTATAAATCAAAAAATGATTTTGTAACTTATAATCATATATATATATATAGTTGTTTTAGTATATATATATATATAATTTATATATGGTATATATGTATTTAATTTATTTTTGACTCCAACAATAATTTTTGGATCTTGATTTTTTTGTCAACATGATTTTTTAGTTAATTTTTTTTTAATATTTTGGAAATTTTGATTTTAAAATTTGTCAACAATATTTTGTGATGGAAACAAATATTTTGGAAAATGTTTATTTTAAAACTGATTTTATCGTTTTTAAGATAAAATATAAATACGCCAAAATTTCTGATATTTAGATTTGACATGTGGAATCTTGTTGATTATTAATTTTTGAAAATCTACAATTATATAATAGGATTTGAAAGCTCAACTTTATATGATAGGATGTGAAAAAATCATATTGATTACTAATTTTTGAAAACACAATTTTATATACTAAGTTTTATAATCTTTAGATTTGACACGTGGAATAGTCTTGTTAATTACTAATTTTTGAAAACTCAGCTTTATGTAACATAATTATGAATAGAGATAAATATTTTGTGATACAAACAAATATTTTGCAAAAATTTGAATTTTAAAACTTATTTTATCTTTTTAAGACAAAATATAAATATTGTAAAATTTCTTATAGCCCCGGGCACAGATCGGATATTTGGAATTTTTGTGATACCCGGATCTAGATCCGTCGGATCTGTGATTTTATTATCCGGATCCGCATCCGAACTCTAGAGATATCTGAGACTCGATATCTGCGGATATTCGGATTCAGATCCAAAGATACTCATATCCGAATCATTATTACATTAAATAACTTTTTTCATAAGAATAATATCATAATTGTAATAAAATAAAGATTATGGTATTCAAGTTATAAAAAAAAGTATTAAGAAAAATAATTTTTTTACCAAAAATATCATTTTTTATAATTTATATTAAAATATAATTAATAATTTAGAAATATTATTAATTTAAATAGAAACTTTGTATGTTAAATTCCAACATTAGCATCTAAACATATTATATAGTTTATGATTTAAAAATTCAAAAAATATTTACACATCAACACATTTAAACTTATTTAATAGAAATAATACATATTATAAAAATCATACACTAAATATTTTAAATAAGATTGGATCCAGATCCATAATTTTTATTACTCGGATCCAAATCTGTTCATCCTAGATACCAAAAATTTTGGGATGGATCACTGATTGGATCTCAGATAATATGTACATGATTAATTTCTTATCATTAGATTTGACACATGAAACAATCATGTTGATTAGTAATTTTTTGAAAATCCATAATAGGATTTGAAAACCTAACTTTATATAATATGATAGATTTATGATCATTGAATTGATACGTAGAACAATCATGTTGATTACTAACTTTTAAAAACTCAACTCTATCTAATAGGATTGTGAATAGAGAAATATATTTCGTGATAAAACAAATATTTTGAATTAAATCTTACTGTATCTTTTTTGAGATACAATATAAATACAACAAAATTTCTTATCGTTTTATTTGATATGTGAAATAATTTTGTTAATTACTAACTTTTGAAAATCAAACTTTATATTATAGGATTTATGATTGTTGGATTTGACACATTGAACAATTGTGTTGATTACTAACTTTTGAAAACCCAACTTGATATAATAGGATATGTTTCCCGGTCATTGGATTTGATACATAGAATAATTTTTTTGATTACTAATTTTTAAAAATTCAATTTTATCTGATATAGTTGTCAATATAGATAATATTTCTTGATGGTAACAAATATTTTGGAAGTTTTGATTTTAATACCTTTTTTGGTAAGTAAAATATACGTATGGCAAAATTTATTATTGTTGGATTTGACATGTGAAACAATCCTGTTAATTACTAATTTTAAAAAACTCTACTTTATATAATAAAATTTGTATCATAAATTATACACAAAATGGAAAACAAATAGAAGAAAATAAAATATGTAGTAATAATTAAAGTTTGTCGAACTAGAATTTCATTTTATAAAGAACTTTACTGCAATTTTTTTTTCTTTCACAAAATTATATGTTAACAGACGATGAAATTATCCAAATTACTAAACTTTTCGTTATTTATTTACATTATTTTAGATGAAAAATTTAAGCAAAACAATTATTCATGTTCTAGTGTATGATAACGTTATGGACATCTCTAGAAGTTACGTACAAATCGATTAATCTATACAATTTTACGTTATATAAACTATATAAAGTATGTGACATTTAGTCTAGTGGCAGGTGGTAAGTATACTAAAGACAGACGTACTTGTACATCTAAGAATCGAGTCTCACTGCCTACATTATATAAGAACTTGGCTAATGGACCAACCAATTGTAACCCAATATTGACAAAAAAAATGAAAAACTATATAACGTATGTATAGACCGATTGACCCAGACTTAAATCGGTTAGTCTCTATGTTATACTATTTTTCCGATTCATTATAAATAGAGATTGATCATGTTTACATAGACCTATTGGTCTATACTATACAATTTTTTTCCTACTTGATTAAAAACTTTATTGTTATTGCAGAACTATGAGAAAAAAAACGAAAAAAACTACAATGATGAATTAAATCTAACATAATTCTTCACGAGATCAATCATTCAACTTCAATTAATAAAAAAAATAGAATTGAACTCTTACTTAATTCAATATTTTTGTTTGTTTAAATTTTAGTTGATTCTTAAAAAGTAAGTGTATTTTTTTTGGTCGAAAAAGGTAAGTATATTTATGTTTGAAGAATCTTAAGCAGAAAAGAAAAAATGGATTTATAAATTCAACATGAACATAAAAATCAGGAATATTTTAGGTATCTGAAATAAAAAGTAAATTATCTAAGTAATTTGTAGAAAATAGGGTAAAAATCTGTAGGTTATAGTAGTCATTTTTTGTTTTAATTTAATTTGTTATACTTTGGTTTTTATTTATACCATATTTTAGTGTTAATATTTAACTTCCTTTTACACTTTTTTTGAAAATTATGATTTCCATTATTTCTGACAATATGTGATTTATAACATTTAGAAATACTGACAAATTTTTTTTGTTCATCCCCACCGAAAATCTCAAAAGTCAGTTTTTTTCTTTTTTTTTTTGGAAATCATTTTGAATTTATAAAAGCTTTCAGGCGTTAAGAAAAAGTTATTTTTGAAACTATAGATTGATAGACCATTGTTTATAACAATTTTTACAATTGATTCTTAGCCATGTACTACTATTTATTAAATCAACCCAACTAACTTTTAATATTTCTTATAGCTAAAAGAAGTCATTCTAAATTCAACCAACATACCAACCAAAAAGTAGGTGTCCAGTTGACTTGTCTCTGATCTAGTTAGATATCAGGTGAGAAGTTCGAATCCCAGCAGTTCTAGTTAGAGCATTTAAGCTATGGATTAGACTTTGTTGATCTAAATCCAGTGAGTAAAATTGACAAAAAAAAAATTCAACCAACATTGGATCGTGTCTTCTCAATCCAACTGTTAAAAAGAAAATCTTATCAACGTTGTGACTTGTGACATGGTACAAAACATTTATTTTACAAAAATGGAATTAAGAGTACAATATAACTAATTTCTACACTTATAATTAGGAATTGAATACGTGAAGAAAATACAAAATAGATTTTTAATATTGAATCAATAATGCTCGATCCATAGGGTAGTCTAAATCTTAAAACCTTTATTTTATTTATTAATATGTATAGGAGATAAATCGAACCCTAGAATATCACAGTCATTAGCTAGATCATCATAACCAGTAGACTGAGAAGAATTCGTTAATATTTTAAATTTTATAGTAAGTAAAAAAAAGAAGTCGATAGTAATGAGGGTCCTACGAGGTGAGGTGGACCAATAAAGGCATGGAGGTCACGTGACAGACATGGTGGGTTCAATAAGAGTATCCTCAAGGACAGATCCATGGACCTATTCTCTACCCCGATTCCAATCTGGTCCCAGGTCCCCCTTCCTTCACTCTCTTTTCTCTCCTTTACTTTTCTATTTCCATTTATATTCAATTATAATCATTTCATTTTCGTTTCTTCATATTGGATTTCTCCACCACCAAATCCTATATAGACATTTATTCTTTTGTAAGGATAATGTTACCAAACATGTGTAACTATTAATGTTAAGAGTCAACAAAAGAAAGATTAAAAGGATTGGTGCTATAGATGTAATGCACTAATGACAATTACATCTAATGGATTAGTCAACAATTAGTTCTGGCTTTGTGTTGCTCGACAATGTTTTCGATTATCGGGTTAAGATTAATAATTTATCTAATATTTATCCATAATATCTCAAAATTTTTTTTTTAATCTACTAGTGTAGTGGGAAGAAATCGAATTCTGGTACCTAAATTATTAACTAGATCATTTAAACCATATACTGTTATTCAAAATTTTCATTGAGTTTTTGTCTATAAGAAATTTCTATTTTTGGGTGGCTTCTGTATTCAAATATTAAAAGAAAAAAAAGCGAAGTAAAATCCTTTTTGATGCGCCTAAACGAAATGTACTCTTTGGAATCTCATAATGAGAGAGAGACAGAGAAGCATACACAATGTCGATACATAGAGTCAGCAAACGAGATAAGTACTAATTACAACGTTTCGACTTCTTATTGGCTGCTTGGTGTCAACTAATCAGATGAATGACACTTTTTATTATTACTATTATTTGTAATTTAACTAAACTTTAAAACAAAAATAAAATGAAAAGTTCATACTATATGACAAAGAAAATCTCCCATGAAAAAGTTAAACTAAATCGAGTCAGTGTCAGTTTTAAAGGTGAATGCCACAAATACTAATCTTTTCGAAATTTTATTTGTCATCTTTTAGAGTCCCAAAAAATCCAAAATATTCGTTGTTTAAACACATAATTTAGCAGAAGACTACAAAAACTTGGATTTAGTGGAAGAAGATGACGAGAATTCCATAATTAACGAATATAAAAAAGGTTCACATGCGTTAATAAAACAAATTATTTGACCTTGTGTATTTGATTTGATAGCGATATATGTAAATTTTGTAGCATCTATCTTTTTATGTGTTGGTGGACAAATTTTTCTTTATAATAAGATAGGACAGACCCTAAGATAGCTAATCAGCTACTCAAAAAATAGTGAGAAAATTTTAATAAATCTTAATAACAAAAAAAATACCTTATAATATTATGATTAAATCAAATTGGATTGCATGTGGCCTTTACACTAGTGATAAATGATAAGTCTATTAAAGGAAGACGTACTTGCACATTTAGAGATCAAATCTCACTGTCTACATTATATAGGAATTTGGCTATTGGATCGACCAGTTGTCGACAGTGTTATACAAAAAAACAAAAACAAAATTGGATTAGTGCACTGGTTGAAAATTCAAAACCTGATTTTATGTGAGTCCGGTTATAAAAATAATTCAAGATTGAACATATGCCTAAAATTGTTATTGGGCTAAAATAGTGTTAAAGAAGAAAAAGACATAAAAGTCTTGTTAGATTTAACATGATAGAAATTTTCAGTAAAGATATTGGTTACTTATCGGACAAAGATTTTTATATAATCAATGGAACATATAAATATGAGTAAACAAAGAAGTGAAATATAGATAATTGGACTCGTTTTTAACCAATTTAAACGAGTTATTACAAACAAACAGACAAACATACAATGCTTAACACGTCTATCATCTTTTTTTTACCCTAAAAATGCAGGTAGAGATTTTATATAAACTTTGAATGGGTGATTTTAATCGAATTACCTAGAAACCGTCTAAAGTTTGAATCGGTAAGCCGAGAAGAAAATGTAGTTCGGACTAGTTGGTTTTTGTATACCAGAATTGAAATCCATTAAGAAGCACGATCCCAACACTAATTCATCAAACATTGGCGTTCCCTCTTCTTTGGACCGGCTTGTATATCACCACAGTGACAAACTTAGACCTGAACCGATGCGAGAAACCGAGTGCTACAACGGATCTTGGGGCGTCTCTGTTTTCGATATAGAGGTGGTTCAGGACAACATTCTGTGGCGCAGAAGACAATTCCATACCTGGATTGCCTAACAGAGAGTGTTGAAGGTGTGGTGGTACGGCTGGAGGATCTCTTGTCTCATCTTCAGTTGAGGAATACACATTGTTGTAACTTGAAACCGGCGATGCAGGTACCTCAAATCCCGCAACAGTTGTGTCTTCCTAAGTTTGAAAAGAAGGTAAAGTAACAAAATTCACAAAAGAGAGATAGGATATTACTCGGTTTGTCAGTTCAAGATAAAAAGGGGTTTAGCTGGCTTACATGATCATAAGGATTTTGGTTGTTCATGTTGAAAAAGAGTGCCACCTAGTGCCTGAATTAATTTAACATCTATAGCATTAGAAGATAACCATCAAAACTAATGTAGGTCACACATAGCTCAAAAGCCAATCAAGCCACTTTCGTAAAATTTATTTGAATCTTGCAGCTAGGTTTATGAATAACAGTAAAGCAGAAATGAAAACAAAGAAGTTCTCGATTTGTGTGCAGTGTAAGACTTTTGTCTAATTAGTATCTCAAATCAAAGAATTCTTAAACCTGTAGTCAAACCTAAGGATCCAAAGACGCATTCAGTTTTAAGAAAGATGGACCAGAGAATGTACATCACTTTCTTTGGCATGTTTTTTTCCCATATCTTCTTTGAAGAAAGTACTAAGTTGGACAAAAGATTTAAGAATAGACCACAAGAGTTAACTACATAGTTATTGTCCCGTATATCCAAATCCCACAGCTAATATATAGGATTTAACCATTATATGAACTCATTACACGGTTTTATCTTACTTATGTACCAACACACACCATAGGTGTGATGTGTCAGCTAGAAGCTGTTTATAAGAAACTGCATCGTTCGTAAATGGAATCTATATCATATCAAGCTTTAAGATTCCCAACATTTCCAAGACAAAACTACGAAAAGTTTCGAGAAACCAACTCACTATAACCAAATTCCATGTTCAGATAAATACCCCTAAGTCCTCCTATCAACTGGTGATGAAGAAAGTACGCACATTAAGGTCAAAGATCATCCAAGATTTTGGGGCCTAAATCCTAAACCGAGAGAATACAGTTCTCAGTAGTCAAAATGGAAGATTTCAATCAATAGAGTATCAAAGACTGAATGCACTCTATACTGACTTAATCTGATGAACACACAATCTTGCAACCATATTAGAGAAACCGAAACTCAACTATTACCAAATTTGAATTTATATAAACATGAACACAATATGTCAGAGGTCAAACAATGTACCTAAGGTAGTGAGCCCTGGCGTGTACGAAAACGCAGCAGCAATGGAGGAAATTTACACGATACCTATAACTAAAATTTTCACAAAACCTGCAAAATCATCAGTGACGACCCATCAAATGATGATACAAGAAACGAAAAAACGAACAGCCACCTCACATAAAACCCTAGAAATCACCATAAAAATCAAATTGAGGAATCAGTCGCATAAAAGATGAGATTTTGTACCATGGGTATTAACGAAAATTTCGTATATAATCAGACAAGGATACTGGAGAAGGAAGGAGACGAAACGAAATAGAGAAAGGCAAGCGAAGAGAAAGAGAGTTTACTCTGTTATCACTTAACCTTAAAAATTATTTTCTGAAGAATTGATTGATTGATTTATACAGCTTCGAGAGTAGATTGGCTTCGTCCTCAGATCCTCGAGGAACAAAAGTGCGACAAGCATCAGCTTTTCTTTTGCTTATTGGCTCAAACTTTGCTATCCTAAGAAAACATTTTCTTTCCTCCGAAAACATTTCTTTTCTTCTTACAGGGAAACCAATTTGCTCTTTTCTTTCTTTTTAATTTCTCAATAAATAATTCCCAAATTTCAAAGAAAAAAATACATTTGTTGTTTTAATTATATAGAGAAATCCCACTGAATTCAGATTCGAGCAGTCTAATTTTTTTTTTGTCAACTTAACTCATTAATCGAAATAAAGAAAATAAGAACTACAAAGGGGACACATTGTTCACAAAAGCATGAAACCGAGACGACCCTCTGACTATACGGGCTAACTAATCAGTTTTATGATTAAATGAACGGGGGAAATGGGTGAAGACGCATAGCCGGAAAGATCTTCTAAGTCTTGATAAATCAACTAGGTAAGGATGAAATGCAGGCCACGCCTGAGGCTCATTGATCATCTTTATAAGTTCCAAACAGTCGACTAAGAACTCCGCATCTGCAATCTGGAGGGAGGAGAGGCATGTCATAGCCCAGAGAAGTACCTCGAGTTCTGCATGAAGAGGCGACAAACTCCGTCTGATGCACTGTGCTCCATAATTCATGCCCTCTGTACTATCTGTGAAGGAGTACCATCCCAATCCTGTGAACAAATCTGAGTCCTTCCAGAAGACATCGACCATACATCAAAACCCTGTGCAGGCTGGGTTAACTGTTAGCGGACGCGAAATAGACCCCAAAGTTATCTGTGATGTCGTATTGGTGCTTTCCGAATTACATGTGTCACCCTTAAGTGCATATGCCCAAGCACACGCCTCTATTTGTGCCAGTGTGATTACGTCTTGGGGATTTCTATCCTTGTTCGAAAAAGCCTTCTCATTGCGGGACTTCCATAGAAACCACAATATCCATGGAAAGCTGTCATAATCTTCTTTTCCAGGTAAACTTCACATAAGATGGTCAATATTGGTAAAGAATGAATCGCTGGGAAAATTTGGTCCCGCAGGAATTTTAGACAACGCCCAAGCCTGTAGGGCTGGAGGACATTCAAATAGAACATGGTTTATAGTTTCCCGGTCTGCTCCACATGAGTCACAACGGGTATCGCAAGAAATACCTCGTCTGACCAAGTTAGATTTTACTGCCAGTTGTCTAGAAATTGCTTGCCACATAAAGTGCTTAATTTTTTGTGGAGCTTTGATTGTCCATACTCGGGATTGCAGCTCATTTATGTTGGGACCATATGGTCTAACCAAGCATAAGGAGAGATTTCTTTCCGCTCAGTACCCGGATTTTACCGAGTATACGCTCGTCTTGTTATAATGCCAGCCTAACCGATCTGGCCCCGGATGTCGAGGAAGATGTATCCCAAGGATTAGATTTGCATCTTCTGGTAGGAACAACTGGTGGATTAAGGTTTCTCTCCATATGCGTGTGTGTGGTTCAATTAGCTCTGATACCTTTAGATCCGGATAAATCTCCAAGGCATGACCATGTGCTGACCGTGGTTGCCGATCTGGAATCCATGGGTCCGACCATACTCGTATTGATTCACCGTTTCCCACCCTCTTTATTAAACCCTTCATTATTAGTGGTCTAATTTCTTAGATTTTCATTTGTTGTTTTTTCTTTTTGTTATTTCTATGTTATAAATATGATCGATTATATCTTATTTATAACATATTTAATTATTAATATTAAATTTTTGATAACCTAAATTTTTTATTTGAGTATTGTACTTGTGAATTCATTTTTAACATGTGTATTAATAATTAGGTCGAGGTACATTCAATTTTAACTTTACCTAAAATCATATTTAATTTAATAAACTTATAATACTATCTTTAATATAAAATTTATATGATATATAATTGATAAAATGAAAAAAGTTTTTACTAGACGTTGCCATTTTTGTAAGTGGCATTTAGTTTAATGACATGTAGTAAGTCCGCTAAAAACAAATGCATTTGCACATCCAGAGATCGAGTCCTACGCCTATATTATGTAGAAATTTGGCTAATAGACCGACCAGTTGTGGTCCAATGTTGAAAAAAAGATGTCGCCATTTACCAAACCTTAGTTCTCTCATACACAACTATCGAGGTGCCATTTGGAAGTTTATCTATTTCTCTTCATCGTCTGCTTCTCTCTGTCCCTTTTTTCTCTGTTTTTTAATTTTTTTTCTAGATTCCGGCGGTAGTATTGATATCTATCACGGTGAAGTTCGATTTGGAATGACTTTCCTTCGATCTTTCCATTGAAGGGGAGTTTACCATCGGTCTTCGTCTTCAACCTTTTTTTTGGTTAGGAATATTTGGGACTTGATGATGGTTCTTTTCATTTTAATATTTCTAGGTTTTATTAGAGAATTGTATCAGCGGTGGTGGTGATGGTGGCAAGGATACTGATTTCTTAGACAAGTCATGAGTCATTCATTGTTTGGTGTCAGGAGAGTTTGGAGTCATGTTAGATGAGGAACCCAAGAAAAATGCTGAAACTATGACATGAGTTGATGATAATTAACTTAACAAAAGAAGAATCTACAGCGAGTTTCTGTCTATTGTGTTATGCTGCTGTTTACAAATTTTTACTACCAATCAGCAAAAGAAAATTCAATCAAGCAATTCGATATTAGTCCACTACAAGAAAATAGTCATATAGCCACTAATTTATCAGTGGCTATATCTCAATATCGATTGTAAATTTGAATTTTACAACCGTTTACAATTAAAATTATTGGTTATGTATCAATGGTAGCTAAATAATATTTGGTGGCAACCAGTGGCTAACCATAACTGATTAGCAACCACATTACAACGAAACAGTTTAATGGCTAAATAGCAACTGAACTGCAACCGTTTAATCAATTTCAATTAGCAACTCATTTAGCCACATATATGTAATAGCTAATTGGCAACCAAATATAACCAACAAAATAATAGTGACTATTTAAAGTTGGTCATTGTTAGCCATTGAATACATAGTGGCTATTAGTAACTTATATAGCACCAATATTTAAAGTTTGGCCACCATTAGTTGTCACAAATTCAGCAATCGATTATCAGTTGCAAAATTACAATATCAAAACTAAAATTAAATTTTTTTCATTCGTAAACAAAATCTAAATCGTGTTGTAAACATGTCACAAACAATTAATAATTAAAAGATTCAGTTATAAATATTAGGATACATACAAAAAGATATAGGCTTAAAACTCAGATTACGTTTATGCAATGGAAAATTAGTTCCAAAAGAGAACTTTTAGCACATATCGATCGCTTTTCATGATTCCGACGTCGGGATGCACTTGTTTCAGAACCTTGAAGATGTAGATCTTGTATGTCTTGATGCTCTTCTTCTTTGCTGATCTTCTTTTCCGTCTTCGGCCGTTTCTCCGCCGAGGCGTTCTCCACTGATTTCTTCTCCGGTGTTAGGCGTCTTTAGCGATGATGAAACACGACTTTAATAGATTATAGAGACTAGAGTGTATGCGAAACGAATTTGCGTGGTGAGTCAATGACGTG
Organism: Lepidium didymum; assembly: GCA_963920545.1. NCBI lineage: Eukaryota > Viridiplantae > Streptophyta > Magnoliopsida > Brassicales > Brassicaceae > Lepidium > Lepidium didymum. The sequence goes on along the minus strand of OY986991.1, from coordinate 11,413,644 downwards.
TGATTTGTTTATGTAGAGATTTAAGATTGCTTGTAATTGGGTATCTGTGTTTCTCGAGGATCGTTGACGTGGCGTAAGTAAATGAAATGGTTGAGATTATTTAGGATATCTTACATCTCGATACCACCATTGGCTAAACGAAGTCTAAGTTAGTGGCTAAAATTTGCGGACATACTGAAAACGCAAGACATCCGAGGGAAACAAGTCGAGCTTAGCAACGAACAACAACTAAAGACAAAAGCCTGATGATTAATCTCCAAAACTCAAACAAGCAGACCATACCATCACTCCAACCCAAAAATCCATACCGCGAACAAACAAAAAAACTCAACTTAAATGAAGACCACGAGCCTTAAAAGAAATTTATGTGTTTGAGTCATGAGAGTTAAGTTATCATCACCTAATAAATTCTGAATAGAAATTAAACTTAAATATATGTGTTTAAGTCAGGAGTGTTATCATTTTTTTTTCAGTTGTCTGAATTATATTAAAACCACATATCAAGAACAAAAAACCAACGAAAAATCAAAATATTATCGGAAACTAGACCCAAATAAAAGAAGCAACAAAATAAACTTCTGAAGACTAGACTAGGACACTTAGTTATAGACTTAAAAACCTGTAATCCCAATCTTGATGATCAACATTACCACTGACTATACAAGCCCACGGTGATAGTGAAGCCTCCTATGGCGAATGAGGGTACCTCACAAATGAAGCAAGAGTTACTAAACTAGAAGAAATGAATCCAAAAGTCAGAACTGTGCGAAGCCACGAAAAGAAGCCAAAGTGGTGGCAAGACTGGGCGAACGAAATGGCAGAACAGGACACGAGACAAGAGACATTTCTTCCATAAATGGTGAAGTCGAAGCAAAGCTGATGTAGAAACAAAGCTGGCAATAAAACATAGCCGACCCAATGACGCCTCAATAGAGTCCAATAAAGACTAGACCTCGACCATGCCTTGAGAGTACTAACAAGGAACACAACTATCTTCTTCACGGAGAAAATTGAACCACAAACGAGCCCAACAACTGATCGAACCAAAAGAGAAACTACATGAACAACAACCTAGGGAAGCAATTAAAAGAGCCTAAACCAGAAACCTAGTTAAGAACCAGACCAAACCTAGCCAAGAACTTTAAGAAACTCGAAATATGCCAAGATCTCCAAGGAAACCGGCGACTATCAACTCAACCTTCACAAGACCCAAACAAAGCAAAAGAAGTGGTGTTGGTTGATGTATTGCGTTTTTGACGTGTTTTTGCTCTTGTTTTCTATGGTTTTTCGAGTCTTCTGTATTACTTTTAGAGTCTTTTCAGGTTAAAACAAGCTAGGATGAGATTTGGCCACTCAATGCACATAATTTGATAAAACATCAAGATTTCCAAGTTTTACAAGCTCGGATCGAACGGTCCCCTCTCTAGACCGATCGATCTCATATTCGGAAAAGAATGTGAGCTACTTAGATATATCAAACGCTTAAAATGGATCGTTTTCCTAACTAGACCGATCGATTCCCATTCTAGATCAGTCGATCCGACTTTTCAAAGAAAAAGCTGTGACTTATGAAGGCAGGTCAATATCGAGCTGAAGACGTCAACATAAAGTCACGGGATCGAGCGATTCATAGTCCATTTCTGCGCGAATAAACCAAAAACTTGCCTATTTCCAACCGGTTTGATTTAATTTGTACCAGATCCGAGTTTAGATTATTAGAACTAGGTTTTTTACTACTTTTCAGAAGACACTTTCATTAATCTTTGAGCCTCTTTTCTTGTGTTCTAAAAAGCTTCAAGTAGAGATTTCATTGTATTCAGAATTTCGAGAAGATTTCTAAACTTCTTTTTATTTTAATTCAATTTCTCATTATGTTTAATTATTCTTCTATGTTTGTTCTTTTTGTTATGTCTGAATAGTTTTCCAATCAGGTTTAGGGTTTTCTAGGTATTTTAGGGAATCAATAAATTAGGACTAAATAGGGTTTATGTCAATTGTGTTCTTCACTATTGTTAGTCTCAACACTTATATTAGATTTGCCACCTAGCTTATGATCTTAGGTTGTTTAACTCACCAAAATTTTTTGTTAGATGCCTGAAAGAACTTAAATGAGAAAATTATCCTTAGCCAACGAAAGCTTATGTTAAGGCATTGTGAACTTATCAGACTTGTTTGTTAATGTGTATTTAGAACTCTAGGTTCAAACTATAAGATATGAGTCTCTCACTCATTGCCAATTGGTTTTGAGTGGGAAGCCCATAATCTAATATGGTATTAGAGCCCACGTTCCACACTATCTAACCCGATCCGACCCAAAATTGCTCCAATTATCAACAACCCAGGCCCATGGTGCCGTCGATCCATCCCTGGACATATCGAGAGCAATGTCCAAATAAATGTCGTAAATTTGCAATGTCATTGCAACGTTGTTGCGATGAATTAAGCATCATCGCAACAACGTTTCAATATTGCGACATACATAAACGTCGCAATATTGCGACATACATAAACGTCGCAATATTACGACGTTGTTGCGATACTTTTGCAACAGTATTGCGATGAAAATTCAGCTAACGCAAGGGCGTAACAATATTGTGACACTGTTGCGATTGGTATCTTTCATTGCAAAATTGCGAGTCACCTACGATGTGTTTGCGATGGAATCGATCACCATCGCAAATACATTGCCAAATTTCCCATTTTCCTTATGTGATTGTATCTTCACATCCAAACTCAAAGAATATTAGAGAGAGATAGAATTTAGAGAAAAAAAATGACATCGGAACATGAAGTGTTTGCATTACGACGATGGATGTACAATCGAAAAGATTCGGAGATGGGAGAAGTGACGAATGAGTTTCGAGATGGTTTACGAGCATTTGTAAATCAGGCGGCTAACAACCCATTTACTCTGAATGACGGTAACATCTTCTGTCCATGTGTAAAGTGTGGGAATACCAAATATTTGAATGTTGATATGGTGAAACGGCATGTATATAATAGAGGATTTACTCCGAACTATTATGTATGGTTTTCACATGGGGAAGGGTATAGTCTCAGTGCTGGGAGTAGTAGTATGGGTGCTAGTGCTGATAATCAACCTAGTGATAATGATAATTATAATTATGGCGAAAATATATTTGAAAGTTATGAGCATCTCCAAGGTAATAGATATCATGATATAGTTACAGATGCATATCATGGATCTATTCCATTTAGTAGTGAAAATACTATTGAAGAACCTAACGCTGAAGCGAAACAGTTTTATGATATGCTTGATGCTGCAAATCAACCTATATATGAGGGATATGTAGAAGGTCTATCCAAACTGTCATTAGCATCTAGGTTGATGTTTATTAAAAGTGAAGGAAACATAATCGAGAGAAGTATGGACCAATTAGTGGATGCGTTTAAAGAGTATTTTCCAGTTGATAATAATTCAGCTGAGAGTTATTATGAAATGCAAAAGTTAGTTGCGGGTCTTGGATTACCATCAGAAACAATTGATGTTTGCATTGACAATTGCATGATTTTCTGGAAAAACGATGATAAGTTGCATGAATGCCATTTTTGCGGGAAACCGAGGTATCGAACAACAGGTGGAAGGGATCGTGTCCCATACAAACGTATGTTGTATTTGCCAATCACTGATAGATTGAAACAACTATACCAATCAGAACAGACATCAGCGACAATGGGATGACACGTAGAACATACAACAAATGATGGGGAGGTTACACATCCGTTTGATGCGAAAGCGTGGAAACACTTCCAGACGGTACATTCTGACTTTGCCAAAGAGTCTAGAAATGTTTATCTTGGTTTATGCACAAATGGATTTAGTCCATTTGGTTTGTCGGGCAAATAATATTCGTTATGGCTTGTCATATTGACGCCATACAATCTTCCCCCTGATATGTGCATGCAAAGCGAATTCTTGTTTATGACCATTCTAGTGCCAGGTCCTTGTCATCCTAGGCGATCTCTTGATGTGTTCCTGCAACCTCTGATTCACGAGCTGAAACAATTATGAATCTTAATTCATGGAGGAACAAGAAATTGTTCAAGAAGAACAAGGTTGTGTGCATTCCTCCTCCAGCACACATGTTAGAGGATGAGCTGTTGGAGCAGATTGATTATTATGGTGCTGAGGAAACATGTAAACGTGGGGGCAATTGGCACACTCCAGTAAACATGTCTGATGGATATACAAAATCTCATAACTGATACAAAAAGAGTATCTTTTGGGAACTCCCATATTGGAAATATCTCTTACTACGTCACAACCTTGATCCGATACACATCTTTAAAAAGTTTTTCGATATTGAATGTGCAGGGAAAGAGTAAAGATAATTTAAAGTCGAGGTTGGACCTAGCAGAAATATGTTCGAGAAGTGAACTACATATTACACAGGATGGCAAACAACCGATTCCCAACTTTTGTTTGTCGGGAGAAGCGAGACAAGCATTGTTTAACTGGATATCTTCAGATGTAAAATTTTCAGATGGTTACGTTTCCAAATTCTCTCGATGTATCGTGCAAGGGAAAAAATATCTGGTATGAAGAGTCATGATTACCATGTATTCATGCAGCGACTACTACCATTTGCATTGCTTGAGCTTTTACCCACAAATGTCCACGAGGCAATTGAAAGTAATTAGTTTAAATTTTCTCATTTCATTAATTATATAAGATGTTCAACTTAAATATATATATAATTAGTATTACCTTGTAGGAATTGGAACATTTTTTAGGGATCTGTGTACACGAACACTAACAGAGGATGGCATAGCTCAATTAAACACTAATATTGCAGTGTTGATATGCAATTTAGAAAAAATATTTCCACCATCTTTTTTTGACGTGATGGAACATTTACCAATCCACTTACATCATGAAGCAGCTCTTGGTGGCCCTGTACAATTTCGATGGATGTACTATTTCGAGCAATTCATGGGCCATCTTAAAAGAAATGTCAAAAACCAAGCAAAAGTATAAGGATCGATCGTTGCAGGAAGTTTGACCGAGGAAACATCTCATTTCACGTCATATTACTTTAGTCCAGCCGCCAAAACCAAAAGAACCCAGGTAGGAAAATATGATGGAGGGATTGCACCACCATATGCCATTGCTGTTCCAGATATCTTCACTCAGATAGGAAGACTTGCTGGAAAAATTAAAGAAGAATATTGGGAGAACCACACGTACTGTCGTGCAACTCACAAGTATATACTGCGGAATTGTGAAGATGTAGCACCATTTGAGAGGTATATACCTATAAATTTATTAATTAATTTGATAAAGTGTTCTAATTAATTTAAATATTATTTATTTTGCAGTGAGTTCGATAGGCAAATACGAGAAGCCTTCCCTGATTTAAATGAAAGAGAGTATGAAACCTACAAAGAACGTGATTTCACTGGATGGTTGAAGTACTACGTACGTAAGATCGCAATGTACATGTAATCAAAATTAAAGAACCACATAAGGTTTTAATTTGTTTATGTGATTGTAGGTGAAGAATGGATGTGCATGTAAACTTCTGCCATTATTGTTACATGAGATTGTTGATGAACCAATTGTGAGGATCGTGACATCCCCTATGTATTTTACACGAGGATACACTTTCCATACTTACGACCATGGTTCGAATAAATCAACCACAAATTATGGAATCCACGTGCTTGGTGAAACCAACTTCTACGGTATTTTGAACAAAATTGTAGAACTCACATTTCCAGGAGTTCTTGGATTGAGATGCATTTTATTCCAATATCGTTGGTACAATACCACGGCAGGTCAAGGAGTGCGTATTAACCAGTTAGGGGTAACCGATGTAAACGCAAGCCAAACATATTCCAAGTTTGTTCTTTTTATTCTAGCATCTCAAGCAGAACAAATGTGTTTTATTCCTTATCCTCTTATAAAGCAATGGCGGGAGACCTGGCTATCTGTAATCAAAGTGAATTCAAGAGGGCGTATTGTCAAAGAGGTTGACGACGTGGCTATGCATCAAGAAAGATCATTAGAAGTTTCTATAGCTCTCGAATCAACAGAACTTATCATACATGCACATCAAGGCGTAGAAGACATTGTCCATGATGATCTAAGACATGAAAATACAGACTGTGACGAGTTCGAAGAGACATACAAAGAAGAAAACACGGAAGACGAAGACTCTGATAATGAAAATAACTAAATTGGTGTAGTTTATATTTTGTAGTATTTTAAATGAATTTCTATTATAAATATATTTCTTTAAATATCTGCGAGGCATCTGCGACGTTTTGGGGCTAAACGTCACAGATGCCTCGCATGTATTTAAAACAAAAAAGTAATAAAAGTACATGAGATTCAATTGCGATATATATAATCATATTATATGGGTCTTCTGGCACTAATAAAATATTTGATCTCTCTCGATTCTTTGCTCGTCTCCACACTATGTCTTTAATAACGTGGTAACGTTATTATAATTTGTCGTCTCTCTAGGTCTGCTTGTATTTTCGTATCATGTGTATCAAATTGCATGAATGCTTACTGATAAATGTTCTCGGCCACTACGAATAGCACTTTTAAACCTTCATCTAGTATTTCCAAACCTACATATAGTACTCAGTGTATAGTCTCTACAAAACTGTCTAAGGCCAACACATCGCAACATACTCGCAAACCCTGAAACCCTAAACCCTATACCGCAAAACCACAAACCACTAAATACCAAATATAAAACCGACAACCTTTTAAAGGTATAACAGTGCTATTCGTAGAGGCTGAGAACATTCATCGGTAATCATTTATTAATTGCGTTCAGTATGTTTTTAAGTCTCCACAAAACTAACAACATATTTCTGTTATATAACATTGTTGGTTTTCTAGAGACTTCAACTCACCGAATGCAGTTGATGAATGCTAACCAATGTTTTCTTGGCCTCTTCGAATGGCACTTTTAGACCTTCAAAAGGCGGTTTGTTTTTTATTTGGAGATTGGTTGGTGTTAAACCAGTTTAAACTTTTTGATTTTAGCCTTGCGAGTCATCTGCGACATACTATCAAACGACGTGGCTGAGGACTCACAACATTGCGACCCCAGGAACCCTAATTGGCCATCGCAAGGGTGTTGCAAGGCGGAACTAAAACAAACAGCCACGTCTCTTTCTCTTCCTCTTCCTCTGTATCTTTCTCTCTCTCTTTTTCATTCTCTTTCGGGAACCGAACGTAAACTTTTCGCAAGGCCCGAACCACATCGTCGATAGGTGGTTCAAAACATTTGCGGTAAGTTTATTTAATAAACTATTTCTCTTAATAATTTTTAACATCAATTTAAGATTAAAATTTTTTCCATGTTCTAGCAACGATACCACTGAAGCCCCTCGATTACGGGTGAAGTACGTAGGAAGTTCGAGGAAATCTTGAAGAGTCGCATGTGCGACCAAGTCGGCCGTTGGAAGGCCAAATGGAGGACACAGAGCGACAAAGCAATTGTCCGTTATTGGCAAGACCCAAAGTCCGAAAAGAAAAGCACAAGTGCGCGAGCGGCTAGGTTGGCTGATCATGATGGCGACGGTCCGCATAGAACTTGCTCAGGCCAAACCTCGTTCAAGGCCTGAGCTCCGAAGATGGTAATATATTACGTCAATATTTTAAAACAACATATAATAAAATCCTATTAATTAATATAATTGCTTCTTAAATCTTTTCAGCAAGAAGAGACGGGAGATCCTCACCCTGATCTGGTAGAGACACTCTACCAGACCAAACAAAACAAGGTCGGGGTCTTCGTCGACAAAAAGACCGAAAGATTGTACAACAAGGTCACTACGAAGATGCAGCAGTTGACCCAAGAAGATGGTGATGAGAGCACTGACTCTACCGTTCTATCAACCGCACAAAAGAACCAGATATATGTTGAGGTGAGAATTTCTATACTTTTTTCGTGTTTATTCCATTTCAAATTGTTAAACTAAAGTTTACTTGTCTTTTTCTTATCAGGTTGCTCCCCGTAAGAAGGGGAGAGTGTACGGGACTGGTCGCTCCCTGGGCTCGCAGATCGAGCTGAGCACCTAGACTCAATCCTTCCAGTCTCAACCCTCTGCCGATTCTACAAAAATGCGGATATGGAGAGTAAGCTGCAAGCTCAGAATCAACTCATCTCGTCCTTGCAGCAGAACATCGTCCAGTTAACCAGGTATTCTCTACTTTGGCTTCGAAAGACGCGGATATTGCTGCTCTGCTAAACGAGATGCAACCCGGTGAGCTCGGATCGAGTTCGGCAAACACGGGCCGGAGCGCGGACCAAAACCCACACCAGAGCACGGACCAGAGCCTAGACACATACCTCTCGGACGATTTTTTTTGTGTAATATATTTAAAATATTTTGTATAATAGTTATAATTGAATATATTTTATTTTTATTTTTTATACAATTTTAAATATATTTTATTAAATTATTTATTATATTTTAAAATAAAAAAATATTTTTAATTAGAACGTCGCAAGCACGTCGCAGGACATATGTCGCAAGAACGTCGCAGAATATTTATCGCAGTAATGACGTCGCATTCATAACGTCGCAGGGTCGTCGTAACCATGTCGTAATACCTGCGATGTCTCTCTCCATCGCAGTATTGCGACGTTCTCAGGACGTCGCAATACTTGCGACGCTGTTGCGATAAAATTCAATTGCGACTCACGATTTACGATTTTTTTGGTAATGTCGCAGGGATGTAGCAAAGTGGCAATTGGCGACGCCACTACAACGCCATTGGCCATTGCAAAATGCCAGTTTTCTTGTAGTGATCATCTCGAGAGGACGTATTAAGGAATAACATCCCACATCGGAAGTTGGTAGAGATCCTTATTTGTAATATATAAGATATTGGTCTATCTACTCATTGCCAATTGGTTTTAATGGGAAGCCCATAATCTAATACATACGACAATTTAGAATTCTAGATTGCTAGATATAGTAGTCGACGCCATGACAGTGAGTTTGTTATACATATGTGTTATGTGTTCGAGAATTTTTTATAAATTGTGCCATGAGTAGTGCTCTGATTCGTGACCCTGATTTTCTGATGATTGCCATGAACTTGATGTTTTTATTTATCTGAATTTACATTGTTTTAATTGCTTTGTTTTATTTGATTACAATCACAACCAATATTTTGTTATTTCTTAACTTGAATTTTTATTTAGAGATTGATAGTGTAACTCTTGGTTCTTGTGGATTCGATTCCTTCTATATTGCTATGTTTGTTGTGTACTTGCTATAGATTCTAGAGTTAAAACTCTATGTATCATTGGTCAGTGGTGTTATGAGAGCCACCTTCTACAAACTTCAACCCCGACGGCAGAACTATGCTGAAACTAAATTACAATGTTATCAGTTTCAATTTATCATCTATATATTAACACACGCCGCTAAAATAATAATAAATACTTTTTGATATTTTTCTTTGTAAGGAGATTTGAACTCATATTCGCCCAAAGTGTTTAGCACAAAAATACCACTAAATTGGAAGCCTCTAGTTTATATTTTTGTTGTAGATGAATATCTGTTTTTTTGTGTGTGTGCACAACTTCATTATATTGATTAAACTCGATCACGTACAACTCCAAAGAAGCAGAAGAGATACATCTTCACAACAAAGGAAACATAAACGACAATATAAATAAAAGATAGATATTTGATTAGGAAAATCAACAAAGTCTTCATGAATGTTTGAAGGTCCTCACTACATCTCCATTGAAGCCCTTTAAGATCTTTACAATAACCAAATCGGATAATCGTTTTGCAGCTATAAACAATAAGAGAACTGGTCATGGGACTCAAAGAGCTATAAAAGTTAAGCTTTTTTGCAGGAAACTCTATGGAAATGGAGGCAAGAGGGCATCTTAGCCAAACCGTAAGTTGAAATAATCTTCCCATAGAGGAAGGGATAAGGCCCGTTAAAATAAAAATACTACGAGAAAATCCATTAAAGAACGTAGGGTTTAGTGAAAGATTTTTCTTATAGTCTTTAGGTAGTCCAAAAAAAAAATTCATGCAACCGTGTACCTAAATATATACTCCAAACCAATTTAAACGGAGAGAAACAATACTTTGAAAATATAAACAAATGCGTGAGTGTGTCATAATTCATAAATGCAAACAATTTTTTTTGACTTTGATTACAATTTCAGAAATTCACGGACTTCCCTACCTCTTTCTGATCTTCCCGACCCCACCAACACTTTTATTTTTTTGTTCTCTATCACAAATATAAAATCCTATTATATTATTTTATTTTAATAAAATATTTCCAGCCATTTTGTCTCTGTCATATGTCTCTACTTACTTCTCTTCTCTTTTGTTTCCAGCCATCACTCACGAGCCCATTTATGAACCTTAACCCTAAATCAATGTCCATATCACTCCACTTATATAACCTTCACATCATCGATGATACAGAAAAATCTCTCAAGAGACAAAACAAAAGTCAAACCAAATGTTCAACAAAAGATTTCATATTGTCATCATCACTTTAAACCTTATATTTCTTTACACTGGAGGTCGTCTAATACCTGTAGTAAGTGTTCCAAGCTCGTCAATGAAGCCTTTGTCAGTCGATGATACAGTCAAATTGGATCCAAGAAATCACATTTTTCGTGGGACACAAGTTAAGAGTTGTATGCCTAAAGGGTTCAGACCAAAATCAGCACCGAGCCGGTTTGTAAATTATCACCCTCTTGTTTCCCTCAAGTGTTCCTCATCTAAAGTTACCTCAAGATCCAAGACATCGCCTTGATTAACAATATTTTTCTTCTTCTTTTAATTATGCAAATAAAATTGATGTGTTGATTCTTTTGGTGTCGATATTATGAAAAAATTTATGTAACGCAAGTTTGTATGGTTTTTTATCCTTTTTATTTATTTATTTTTTGGATAACATAAAAAATTAATTTGTTAGCTCAAGTTCTTGCATAAGAAATTATCCTCCTTATATCATAAATGTGGTCGGATGTTTCTTGTACTATGGCTGCTTCTAAACTGAGATCGATCGCACAATTTGCAGCAGATTATTATCTACTTTTGGTAGATTCCTCCAAAAGATCTACTTTTGGTAGATTCCTCCAAAAGATCTACTTTCATCTATTACCCTACTTGGTTTCTACTTTGGTTGTATATATCCACTATGAGTGGGTATAAAAACCTAAGATCTAATGCTTCATTATCTCTTTAGAAGAGCTCATTCTTTTTTTCTAGGATGTAACCATGAACTACTTTTGGTATAAATTTTAACATTAAAACCAATATATATATCATAGATGTGGTGCCGGGTAAATCATAATGTAGTTCAATTGTAGATATTTTGTTTTTGGTAAACCAAAATTTTTCTACTTTCGATCTTGTGCAAACCAAAACATTTTAAAGTTTACCATTTTCTCACAACCGAGAACCGAAATCTCAATCTCGAGATAGGAAAATTGTCGCTGATTTAATTTTGCTGGTGTCTCTTACGAATTTTTTCCTCCTCTACTTATTTTTTTCTCACAAAAACAATTAGTACATTTTAGCTAATTATTTTCTAACATGAACTTCTTAAAACTTTGTATTAAATCATCAACTTTCCTCATTACTCATATCAATGCATCGGAAATTGAATCTTAAAAACGTTTACTGTGCATTTTATTAACGATTTAATTTCGCGTTTAGGGGCAAAACGACATTATTTTACTTAATGATTACTCTTACAAAATAGAGCAAAATGACGCCACTTTGTTTGTAAAAAAGAAAAAAAAAACGACGTTGTTTTGCCTCTTAACACGAAGTTAAAACACTAATAAGAAATGTTTTGAGATTCAATTGCAGATGTATTAATGAGTAATGTTTCTTAAAACATTTTCTTTGTTGTGCATTGGATGTTCATTCTAGTGACCGTTACATATGAAAACAAAACAAAGAAATAATAATTAATCACCCGAACGAAGTATAAAAGATTGGCCAAATCTTATGGTCACTTTTGTGATCTTCTCCCTAGAATTAGACTCCATTTAGACGTATAATCCAACGAAATAATGTTTAAAAGTTTAGGTTATAACTTAGATTTTATTGATCCAATCCTTGTAACAAAATTTTAGTTACTTGAACAAGTTGAGTTTTGAAAGAACACACTCAAAACAAAAGAATATACACTGCACAAACTACTGTTACTTCTAATCCGCTCCTATAAACACAGTTTAATATTGGTTTTGTTTCCTCTCAAAAAATATATTTTGTTTTATTTTTTCCTTTCTATTGTTTCTTTTATTATCTTGATTATTATTGATAAACGAAAACAAACATACAAGAAAAGTTTACATAAACTGGCCGGAACAAAATTTTCTCAGAATCTGAACTGATGGAAGACAAAATATCCTTAAAAACTTAACCAGAATAACTAATTTTCCCATAACTCAAAACATAAAAGAGGGAAGCTGAAATTACAAACCCCAGATTAAGGTTTTGAATGGTTAATGGGAAACATGCACATTAAATGCAATCAGGTTCATCTGCATTTAATTATCTCATTCTTTTTATTTGTCAAACATTGGATCATAACAAACCGGTCCATTAGCTAAGTTCCTACATAATGTAAACGGTGAGACTCGATCTCTGGTTGTGCAAGTATGCATGTCTTATACGAACTTACCACCTGCCACTAGACTAAAAGCTACTTGCACATTTAATTATCCCATTCACACATTAAAAATACAGTAAAAATAATTAAAGAAATAATGTTCTTCTCGCAAATCAACAAAGGGAAAAATAAGACATATATCCTCATCTGTACACACATATATATATGTACTTACGTTTTTATCCATAATTGTATTATCTTTTTTTTACAAAATAGTAGAGTTATTAGTACAACAATAATTATTCTCTTTACTAATTCAATCTACCCACCAAACAAATTGTATAATACGACTATTGTTATTATTGTAAACAAAATCTTGCATACATCTACTTTAAAGTTATAACATGTTAACAATATCAATTAAATTTTAAAAAGTATGAATATGCAATATATCCAAAAGTAATAACATTCTAACGTCCAAATTTGGATTCAAAATGGTGGTTTTTTTCCAATAATTAATTATTGGATTGACAACAAAGTCTGATATATAAACTAAGTTTTTCAAATGAAGTAGAGTGAGATTTGAACTCACCACCTCATGCCTAACTAAATCAGGGGCAAGCAAATTGTAGCACATATTTCTTAGCCAAAATAGTGATTTAGGAAAAAAAAAGAACAATACAATGACAATGGAGCATTTATTTTTTATACTTTGATTATATAATATCCTACTCCATTTATTCACATCATTATTTCCACACTACAATTCAATATATATATATGATTTTGACTTAAATAATAAAATTTATAAAATTAATGCATTTGTTTTCAAATCTTCTAGGTGTGTCCGTACGAACGAACACAACCATATAAACGGAAATGATCATACGAACGGTTGCCTTGACCCCTATAAATATAGTGTCTTGGAATCATTTGAGACACACCATAATGGAAGGTAAAACTCATAAAAGGACAAAATCGAAGGTTGTGCTAACGATAGGTAGATTGAGATGATTTGGAAGTCAACTCAAGGGTCTGAATGGATTAAGTTCAAATGGAAATAAATACCCTCCCTTCGTATTACTTAGTTAGTGGGGATAGTTGGTTGAATGACTGGGTAATACGGAGGGGTGGTTAGGAATACATTGGCCACGAACAGAAAAATCTGGGTTGGGGTGTTTCAGTTCTGATTTCACTTATTCTTAAGTTGTTTTTTGGTTCAGTGTGACACCAGGATTGACTACGAATCCACACAAGCTTTGCCTTTATGATGGGCCTTTCTTTCATTTTTATTATTTTAGACTTGAGAAGCCCTTTCAAACATATTTTACTGATGTATTTTAATAGGGCCTATTAGTGTCCTAATTTTTGAGTAACAATTAATTTATCATGTGGTTAATTAAATAACCTAGATTTTAGGTCCAATTGGTTGATGGATCTTATCCAAATCTTAAAAGCCATTTAATGTGGCTCATCATTATTTGAAGAAGTTTGATTCACTTAAGGTTTTGGACGGTCCCTATAGACCTATCCAGATTTGCATGTCGAGCATGCCTATCCTGGTGTCGCCGCTACATCATTCTGGTACCATAGCCATCATTCATAAATCCCAGCAGAAACCACCAACTATGAGTCGTTTCTACCATTGCCACGAGATCAAGGTAACAACCACGACCTTGATCTTTTCATCTTCACAATCATGTCACCACCCTTCACCAATGTTCACTCTGCTGGCATCCACTCTGCCGACTGCACAATGTCCAAGCCGCCACACACATCAACATATCTGAGCTGATTGCGTTAGAAAAGGCCATTGACCAAGTGATGCACCAAGCCACCCAGGCGCTGGCCATACTTAGTGGCTTGCTGAAAAACCACGTTATGATCACCTTAGAGATTCGTGAACTCGCCACTGCATGCACCAAACAGAGACACACCAGTCAAACCAGTAACCCTATCATGGTTGAGCCTTTTCTCAATGCCATGTTTCTTTTGCTGAGGACACTAGCTGTTGTACCACCAGTCTTTGGGACTACCAAAGAAGATGTATGCTACATGCACAAACTGATGGTCCGTAAGGATCCCACTATAGAAGAAGACTCAAACAATCTATGTGAGTCTCTTCTTCCTATTATTGTAAGTGAATCTTCTACCGTGGGAAAGCTTGAAGGTGATAAGCGCATCCTCAAGAGCACATGGGCGCTCAAGGTTGTTGAATTCATGGAAACCCTAGACGGTTTGGCTAAGATTAATGGAGCCTTAGACCAGCTCCAACTTGCTGTGGGTGAGACTACTCCACTCGAGAGTTTGAAGGCTTTACCTCACTCTTTCTCTTACCTCCCTTCTCCCTGCTGCTTATGAGGTCGAGGCTTGGGTGGCTGTCCTTGAGAATCCCGAGTTAAAGAAATGAGATAGACACATCAATTCGCAGGGTTGAAGACGTGGAGACTACAAGCATCATCAACCTAAAATGTTGCAGAAATGTGAGCATCTCCGAGTTGGTAAACCATGTGGATGTGCCACATCCCAAACTGAGTGCACTGTCTTGGCTGCACAAGGTTACATGTATAAAGAATGAGCCCTTCAGCTTGTATGTCTCCACCTCCAAGGTAAGATATTAGTTCTAGTTTCAGCACCTGCACGAACCAAAGCAACTACAAAGGTTGTCAAGAAAAAAGGAAGGCTAATGCAACTTGTACTGTTTGAGGCTCACGTTAAGGAGCTTATTGGGTCATTTTCCACGAGTGACCAGCTAGACGTGAAGGGGAAAGAAGATCTGAGTAGGCTGTTGGACCTACTGGAAAGAGCTACAAAGAAGAGTAGCTAGGACAATCTACATGAGAAGGATGTTCCAAGAGGGTTGTTGAACCCGTCAGATAGAACTGCGGACACAAGGAAATAAGAAGATCAGCATGTTGAGACCGAGGACGTGAACACCAGCCAGAATGGAGTTGACACGAAGATTTCGGTTGATCCATGTGAGAAGAAGAAGGAACCCGATCCGTGCACTATTTTCGATTTGGGGTCGAATCTCTTTGATCTAGAGGAATCTGGTGTAGTGTAGCACCATGGTTGACTATGAATCAATGCACGCATTGCCTCTCTGATGCAGGCATTGACCAGAAAAATAAAATAACTAAAAATAAGAATTTGTTAAAATTTTCATAAATAATATTAAAAATATAAAAATTCTGCATATTAAAATTTGTTTCATACAAAAATTACATTGCTTCAAAAATATTTTAATAATAATATATTATTGTTTCAAATATTATATATATATATATATATATATTTTAAAAGGTCTATCAATAACAATATATACCTCTTACATTCTCTATATGTCATTATTTTAGTTAAAAATATTTGTTTAAAATTCTAGTCAAACAATAATAGAATAATATAGAAATTTTTTTTATTTTGTTAAAAAAAACCCCCACGAGAATGATAAGCAAAAACTACAAAAATTTAGTTTTTGGTTTTTGTGTTGAAGTAGTAAAAACACCCTAAAAACTAATTTTTGAGAATCTATTTTTGCAAAATCATGATTGGCTAAAAATGATTTTTTCAAAAACAAAAACCAAAAACGAATCTAAAAACTAGTGCCAGTTAAGGTCTAAATTACCTAGATTTTAGGCTAGTTTTGTTAATGGATCTTATCCAAATCTTAAAAGCCATTTTGTGTGGCTCATCATGATTTGAAGAAGCTTAATTCACTTAAGGCTTAAGTTATATTTTTTCCATAGGACTCTTTATATATTTGCTTCAGTTGCTCATAATAAAATTTAGAGAGACTAAAAAGAAAACCCTAATTTTAGCCTAGTGCTCAGATGAAAAGATCATAAATCTCAGCCGTTGTTGAGCACTGCTCCCACATGCTGGAAGCCTGATATGCGTAAACCTCAAATTTTGCAGCTCGGTAGGCTGTCCCTGCATATCTATCCAGATATGTAGGTCAAACGTGTTTATTCCGGTGTCGCCACTATATCATTTTTTGCTTGATTTCAGATAATTTTATCTAGGTTCTTGATTGAAAGATAAATCGTAAAGATATATTTTTCATTGCTTGCTCGATCATAGATTATTTTCTAGCTATAGGTGTGTTTTAGTTTAGATAAGGACAACTTGGCAAGAGAAATAAATGGAATTTATGTGCAATGTCGTCTTAACCGTGCTCTTGGAAATGTTAAATGGTTCCAATTTTTATCATTGGCTCTAGGAAAAATCTTAGACCGTATGGGTTCTGACCATAAGCATGCATTGATTCCTTTTGTGAGTGATCATAATACTACGTCTGGTCGCTTCATTTTCGACAAAATATGGTTAAGCAAATCAGAAATTAGAGATGTAGTACTCAAGTCTTGGAGTACATATCGAGTTTGTACCCCGAACACTCTTGTTAAAAAGATATGAAAGCGTCATATTATTCTACCACATTGGAAGGGTAGTGTTGATTGTAACTCCGAAAAAAAGATCGATAGACTCCAAGAATTTATAGAACATGAAGGGAGCAAAACTAAACCAGATTCTAATCTTTATAAAGCAACCAAAGCTCAGCTCACACAAAAAATATATAAAGGAAGAGGTCTACTATAAGAAAAATAGCAAGGAAAATTTACTCAAAGCTGGAGACCAAAATACCAAATTTTTCCATGGAATGTACAACAACGTGCCCACAACTCAATACCGATTTTAATGAATGCATATGGAGTATAACAAATAACGGAGGATCTAAATGGGATGTTGTAATTTAGTACTTCTGGAAAATGTTTACTTCGACCAACCCATTACACTCGACAAAACTTCACAAATGTATGACTCCGAGAGTCACCAATGATATGAGCATAGAATTAATAAAGGCTATGAGAAATGATGATATTTGAGAGGAAGCTTTTGGAATCAAAAGCCATAAACCACCGGGGGTTGATGGCATGATTGGTTTGTTCTTTTAGACATACTAGGACATTGTAGGCGATGATGTCATTCAAGGAGTCAAAAGTCTTTTTGCCTCGGGTTCCATGCCTGTAATTGGACTTTCACATATATTGTTTTGGTCCCTAAGGTGTAGAATCCAAACAAGATGATAGATCTAAGACTAGTCGGCATTTGCTTAGTCGCATATAATATTGTCTCACGTGTATTAACCGCAAGACTGAAATGTGGATGCTAGAAATTGTGTCTAAAATGCAAGAAGCGTTTGTGGGTGGTAATCTTATCTTATATAATATACTTGTCGCACACGAAATGATATGCGCTCTTAAGACAAACTTGATATGTAATGAGCAGGCCATGGTTATAAAAATGGACATGTCTGAGGTTTATGATAGAGTGGAATGTACTTCCTAAAAGAACTTTTCAAGAAACTAGGTTTCAACTTGATATTGATTAAATGGACAATGGAGTGTTTCCGATCAGTTACTTACTCGATATTGTTGAATGGAAACTCTCATGGCTTCATCAAAATCGAAGATAGGCCTACGTCAAGGAGATTCATTTTCACCATTCCTCTTTATACTATGTGTTGAAGCCCTTATACACATGATGAAGTCAGAATTGGAGGGCAATATTTCAGTCCGGTTGACAAAAAGTAGCCCCTCAGTCCAACAACTTATGTTTGCTGATGATAACATCTTTATGTGCAGAGCCAACTTTACAGAAGCAAGAGAAATACTTTGATGTTTAAAAATCTATGGCGGAGCTTCGACATATGAGATTAATTTTCAAAAATCTGCCATTACCTTTGGCAGCAAGATAGATCCTATTATGAAAAGTGTGTGATCTAATTGCTTTCCTTTCAATGCTTAGAAAGCATCTTGAATCAAATTTAAACATAATTTAAGAACTGAAAGTAAAGACACAAAGATTTAACGAGTTCAGATCAAAAATCCTACATCTCGCTGAAATTCAAACTCGAACTCTGGAATTCACTAATGAACTTGCAAACTCAAAACCGATTTCACCTTACAATCAATCCTCTCTCAAATCTCTTCAAAACATCTCTTCTCTTTGTTCTCAATTCTCTCTTCTGTTTACTCACTAAACCCAGAATGAATTTTAAAGAATCCTTGAACCTGATTCAATGAACCTAAACAACTATGAAGTTGAACGGATTATTATATACTGAATCCGTAAAACAACTTACAACCAAAAGATGAAACAAACTCATCTCATGCGTGCAAGAAGAAGACAAACAGACTGAGCTTCGGAGACAAAATTGATTCAGCTTAGTGGAGTTTGGTTTAATGATCAATTCGTGGTTTGGTTCTAAACTATGAACAGTAAACCAATCGCAGGTTAACCCTATCTTTTTACCAGAGACAAGCGAAGCTAGTTTCAGACTTGAAACCTTCTAATTAACTTGGAGTCTTCACTACACTTAGAAGAAATGCACTTTATCTTGGCTATAATTCTTCAAATCTCCAACTTAGACAAGATTAGATAAATACTTGATGGATCAAAATGATACAATGACTTAAGTCTCTGCAACATGAAGCATATTTAATGCTTCACGAAGCTTCCAAATAGGTAGAACTATTATGAAAATGTGAGCTGGATTACTAGTTGATGGGATTTTCACAACTAGGATTGTACCTGCATCAATTTCATCTATGATGAAATGATACTTAACTGCAACGTGCTTAGTGCTGGCATGAAAGACTTCATTCTTGGCTAGTGCAATAACACTCTGAGAATCACAGTTCAGCTCTACACTGCCTTGATGAAACCCGAATTCCTCTCCTAAATCCTTTAACCACAATGTTTCCTTTACAAATTTTGACAAAGCTATGTACTCGACCTCTGTGGTAGATAAGGCTACAATAGATTGTTGAGTAGATTTCCAGCTTATCACATTTCCACCTGCACTAAAAATCATACTTGTGATTGATTTCCTGTTGTCATTGTTGTCATTGTCAGCTGCATAATTTGAGTCGCAATATTCCTTGATGATGAATTATACTTTCTTTTGGTAACTTAAACCAACATTTGATGACCCTTTCAAATATCTAAGAATCCACTTTACAGCTTGTCAATGTTTCTTTATTGGCATAAATCTACTTACAATCCCCACTGAATATGTTATATCAGGTTTGATTCCTATCATATAGTACATAAGACTTCCAACTACACTTTGATAGGGAATTGACCTTATGAACTTCACTTGCTCGACTTCCTCTTTCTCTGCATCTGTCTTTAACTTGAAATGAGCTCGTAGAGGAGTTGGTGTTGATTTTGACTAGTCAATGTTGAAGTTGCCAAACACCTTTTGAATATAGCCTGACTGAGAAATATTCATCTAACACTTTTTTCTAACTCTTGTTATTTCCATACCTAGGATTTTCTTTTGTCTCTCCTAGATCCTTCATCTCAAACTCTGCATTAAGCAGATTCTTCAATGCTTGAATCTATGGCTTATTAGTGGATGCAATGAGTATATCATCTACATAGAGAAGTAGATATATACTTGAGTTATCTTTCAACTTCTTTAGATACATGCAGTAGTCAAACTGGCTTCTGGTATATTCATGTTGTTTTGACATGAATTCATTGAATCTGCAGTTCCATTGTCTTGGAGATTGTTTGAGACCATACATGGATCTCTTCAAAAGACACACTTTTTCTGGAAATTCTTTATCGACATATCCTTTTGGTGGATTCATCACTATGAGTTCATCAAGATGACCATGAAGAAATGATGTCTTCACGTTCATTTGATGTAGCTCCATTTAAAGTGATTTACTGCTGAAACAAGATACCTTATAGTGACATACTTCACAACTGGAGCAAACACTTCCTTGTAATCAATTCCTTCTTTCTGAGAGAATTCCTTAGCAACTAATCTAGCTTTGTACCCTGGCTTCTCTACTTGTTCGATTCCTACTTTTCTCGTGAATATCCACTTGCATCCAATTACTTTCTTGTCTTTTGGTTTGTTAATTAGATCCCATGTATGATTCTTCCATATTAATGAATTCATTTCCTCATATGATGTTTCAGCCCATCTGTCACTATCTGGATCATTCATTGCTTCTTGAAATGTTGCATGCTCATTTTGACATGTATATTCAGTTAGAGAACAGACAAAGGCAGCAACATTGTCTTCTAATTCCCTTTCTTCTTCTTCACAATCATAATCTTGAAATTTGATAGGTCTTTGAATGTTCCTTCTTTTACTTCTTCTTATCTCTGGACTTTGATCTACTTTTACTTCTTCTTTTATTACTGAATGAAACCTTTCTTGTCTTAGATCTTCCTCTTATGAAAAAACCTTCACCATTGGCCTTCTGAATTACTCCTTGTTTCTTTAGCTTTTGTTCATTGGATTTGGTTGCAATAACATCTTCAACACATAACTTCTCTTTATTGTATGTAGAGTTTTTGTAAGATGTTCATAAACATCTGGCAACGACTTAAGAAATAGAATTGCTTTAGTTTCTTCTTCAATTTCAATTTGAAGATGTCTTAGGTCTCCAACAAGCTTCAGAAAGTCATAGACATTATGATCTATAGTCTTACCTTCTTGCGTTTGGAATGCATAAACTTCAAGGTGTGAAAAAATTCTATCTCGGAACGTTGTAGGAAGAAACATCTTGTCTAGAGTTTCTATTGTACTTGCAGAGGTAGTAAAGTTCTCAATCTTTCTTATAACCTTATCTCCAATTGATAAGAAGATGAGATTTAATGCCTTCTCATCTTTGTCTTCACGAGCTTATTGATCTTCGATCAATTTCTTATGATATTCTGGTTTCTTTTCATTTCCCTCTTTTAATTATGTGATTTTTGAGGCTTGAGAACATCCTTTAAACCTTGTACGCGATCACCCTCTTCTTCTATAAACCATAGTCACATGTACCATCAAAGATAACAATCTTTAATTTGTTCTTTGATGCAGACATCTTTGATCTTCAGATTGAATACTTTTTCTTCTATCTTCAATCTTCAGCTACAAACCTGGAGGCTCTGATACCAAATTGTGCGATCTAATCGCTTTGCTTTTAATGCTTAAAAAGCATCTTGAATCAAATTTGAACAGAATTTAAGAACTAAAAGTAAAGACATGAAGATTTAACAAGTTCGGATCAAAGATCATACGTCTCCAGAGTTCAAACTCGAACTACGAAATCCACTAATGAACTTTCAAACTCAAAATCGAGTTCGCCTTACAATCAATCCTCTCTCAACTCTCTCCAGAATCTCTTTTCTCTCTGTTCACAATTCTCTCATTTCTTTCACTCACCAAACCTAGAATGAATCTTAGAGAATCCTTGAACTTGATTCAATGAACCTAGACAACTATGAAGTTCAACAGATTCATATATACCAAATCCGTCAAACAACTTACAACCAAAAGATGAAACAAACCCATCTCACGCGCACAGGAAGAAGAGAAACAGATTGAGCTTCAGAGACAAAATTGATTTAGCTGAGTGGAGTTTGGTTTAATGCTCAATTCTCGGTTTAATTCTAAACCATGAACATTAAACCAATCGCAGACTAACCCTCTCTTTTGACCAGAGACACTACAAACTTGTTTCAAACTTAAAGCCTTCTAATTGACTTGGAGTCTTCACAACACTTAGAAGAAATCCACTTGACCTTGGCTATTAGTCTTCAAGTAAATAGCCTATACATGGGAATAACTAAAGAGGGAGGCTATGGTAAATACTCAGGCTTACCAGAGTGCTTAAGCAGTTCCAAGAAAAAGCTCCTTGGTTTTGTCCGAATAGACTTCAATGTCGCTTGAGTAGTTGGTTCGAGAAAACTTTATCTTTATGAAGGAAAGAGATATTAATTAAATCAATCTTTAGCTCTTCCGGTTTATACGATGTCTTATTTTAAGTTCACAAATTCTAATGTTAAAAGATCACATCAGCGATTAATTTATGGTGGAGTAGCTGTGAAAACAAGAAGAATGTACATTGGATATCATGGAAGATATTGTGCAAGTCTAAAAAAGAAGGAGGTCTTGGCTTCAGAGATATATGTGATTTCAACCAATCTCTTCTTGCCAAACAGGCGTGGAGGCTGATGACAGAGTCAAACCACTAATTAGTCGACTTTATAAATCAAGGTATTTCTTGGAAAAAGAATTTCTTGATGCAGGTCAAAGAGCTCCTCCGTCGTATGCTTGGCGTAGTATTCTACACAGGTGTGGCGTACTTGCTCAGGGGTTGATGATATCCACTGGAAATGGGCAGAGCATATATGTATGGCATGATAAATGGATATATGACTAGATTCCTTGCATGCAGATGAACAAAGAAGGAGACATCACTCTTCATCTTAAGGTTTCAGATTTAATAAGCTCGAATGGAGAATGGAATATAACTTTACTACAACACATTTTCCCACCTGCAGACGTTAATAGAGTCGTATGCTTCCCATCAAATCTCTCTAAAGATGACAAGTGGATCTGGCCGTTCACCAAGACTAGAACATACTCAGTTAAAAGTGGCACCTGGCTCGCGGCTCAACCTTTAGTTCAAACTGATGATATATCTAAGACCACAATGAGAATCAATAAGCTCAAGTCAAGAGTTGGGCACCTATTGACTTAACCCAAGATCAATTTCTTTATGTGGCACAATTTCTCAAATGCACTAGTTGTGGTAGACTGCTTGTAAACTCACGGGATGAATGTTGACCCAATATGCAAGGTCTGTAATCAACACAAGGAAACAATAAACCATGCTCAACCACATGAAAAATCTCCTGCTGCAAATAGAATAAAAGAATATTACAACAAGATTCAAGCAAGCCCTTACATGGATTCTTTGGCATGTTTGGAAACAGAGAAATGCTAAATTTTTTGTGGGATCTCCTCCGAATAAGGACTTTTTGATTGGGAAGGCAGTTGAAGATTCTAAGAATTGGTTCAAAGTAAATGATGTGACTCATACATCCTAGATAACCTCCACACAAAACTCTAGCCAACACTTTCGATGGACTAAACCAAATCATGAATTCTTCAAGTGCAATTAGGCAATCAAGTGTCCAAGCCAAGGCAGCTGCAAGGAAAATGTTAGAACTCGAGCTCAATTTTACTGAACTCAAACTTGAAGAAATTGTATGAATTTGTTAAAGAAGTAAAGAACAAAAGAAGATTTAACGAGTTCAGTTCCAAATCTCGGAACCTACGTCTCGCTGGAGTTACAAACTCATAACTCCGGATTCCACTATCTCTTCTTCCGATCAAGCTCAAAACCCGAGCTTGAATCCTTTACAATGTCGCGATAGTTCACTCTCTCTCACACCGGAACCTATCCTATAAAACCCTAGAATACAAAGGAGAAAGATGAAGAAGGAATTAACCCAACGACACACAACGACTTCTCTCTCTTTGATCTTATATTCTGATCAGTTACAACAACTTGAATATATCTCATTTTCTGTTATAACAGAAAAAAATAGAAGAAGAGAAGAAGAGATTAAACCGGAAGAATTAGAATTGCGGCTTGGTTAAGATGATAACCAGGATTTATGTTTCTTAACCGAAACACTATAGAAACCTTATGCTTCTATTCGAGTCTTCAATAACATTGACTCACTCTTTACTTTGATGTTGGCTATATCTTCACAATTCTCCACCTTAGCCATCATCAATAAGTTACCTGGTGGACTCTTTTAAGCTTAAAGGTACTTCCCAGCCACACGAAGCAACTTAAGTGCTTCTTGAAGTTTGTGAACAGGAAGAACCTTGGGTGAAAATGTCTGCAGGATTCAATGATGTGCAGATCTTCTTAACTTCTATAATGCCTTGATTAATTGACTCTCTTATATGATGATACTTCACAGCGACATGCTTTGTCCTGCTATGAAACACTGCGTTCTTTGCTAAAGCTATCGCACTTTGAGAGTCACAATTAATCTCCATTGATCCTTGATGAAATCCGAATTCTTCTGCAAGACTCTTGAGCCATATTGCCTCCTTTGTTGCTTCAGAAAGAGCAATATACTCTGCTTCTGTTGTAGACAGTGCTACAAGTCCTTGCAACTTTGATCTCCAGCTAATAATATTTCCTTATGCAGTAAACACCACTCCTGAAATCGATTTTATGTTGTCAAGATCTGCTGCATAGTCAGAATCACAGTAGCCTTTGACAATGAAATCTCCTTTGTTGCTGAAACTTAAACCAACATCTGTAGAACCCTTAATGTATCTCATGATCCACTTGACAACTTGCCAATGTTCTTTTGTCGGATTACTCATAAATCTACTTACCATTCTAACTGGATAAGCTAGATCTGGTCTTGTACCTATCATCGAGTACATTAAACTCCCCACAACACTTTGATAAGGAACTGATTTCATAAAATGTTCATGGTTTTCAATCTCTCTGTTTGTTGCAGACTGAAGCTTGAAGTGAGCTCCTAGAGGTGTGGACACTGACTTCGACTGATCCATCTTATGATTCCCTAACACTCTAAGCATATAACTTGACTGAGATACTCTTAATATCCCTGCAGTTCTATCCCTGATGATTTCCATTCCTAAAATCTTCTTAGCATCTCCGAGATCCTTCATTTCAAATTCTGTATTGAGAAGATTCTTTAAAGCTTGAATCTCATTCTTGTTTGTTTATGCAATGAGAATGTCATCAACATATAACAGCAAGTATAACACCGTGTCATATTTCAACTTCTTAAGATAAACACAATTGTCATAGTTGCTCTTTGTGTAACCATTCAATATCATAAAGTCATTGAATCTGCAATTTCATTATTTTGGAGATTGCTTTAATCCATACATGATCTCTTAAGAAGACACAACTTTTCAGGGTGATCTTTATCAATGTATCCTTCAGGTTGTTCCGTGATGATTGATTCATCCAAATGGCCATGTAGAAAAGCTGTTTTCACGTCCATTTGCTGCAGTTCCATGTTAACATGAGTTACCATAGAAAGGAGGTACCTGATTGTTACATGCTTGACTATAGGGGCAAAGATTTCCTTGTAGTCAATTCCTTCCTTTTGAGAGTATTCCTTAGCCACAAGCCGTGCCTTGAATCTCGGATTCTCAACCCCTACTATTCTAGCTTTTCTTGTGAAAACCCACTTACACCCTATGGCCTTTTGATCTCTTGGTTTGTCAATTAACTCCCATGTCTGATTCTTCCATAATGAATTCATCTCATCATTAGAAGCTTTTATCCATTTGTCACTATCTGGTCCTATCATTGCTTTTTCATAGGACAAAGGATCATTCAGCCCTGCATCTTCTGTTAGTGTACACACATAACCTGCTATCTGATCTTCATCATCCTCATCGTAATCATAGTTTTAAAAACGAACTGGAGGTTGAATAGTTATTCTTGTTCTGTCACGAGCAAGTTGATAGCCATTCCGTTCTTCAATCTCTGTCTCATCTGTGACTTCATTTTCTGAATGATTCTGAGATTGATCATCTTGATTTGGTGATATATTTGTTGAAACTCCACCTTGAGTGATAGCTCCACCTGTTCCTGAGAATTCCAAACTAGAAAACTCATCAGTCATAACATCATTTACATCGCTCTTATTACCTTGTCTTTGTTCTTGAAGAAAGTCCTTGTAGACCAGCTCTTCTCGAAATACCACATTTCGGCTGATCACAAACTTGTTTTCTTCTATGAGCCACACTCTCACTCCTTTAACTCCTTGTGGATAACCTGTGAAGACTCCTATTTTGGATCTTGGTTCAAGCTTGCCTTCAGATGAATGTACATAGACGATACATCCGAATTTCTTCAAGTTACTGAGTGATGGCATTGATGAAGTCCACATCTCCTCTGGTACTTTAAAATCTATTGCTGATGATGGTGATCTATTTATTAAATAGATTGTTGTTGAAGTTGCTTCTGCCCAAAACCTCTTGTTTAAACGACTTTCACTGAGCATGCTTCTAACTTTGTTCATCAGTGTTCTATTCAGCCTTTCTGCAACTCTGTTATGTTGCGGTGTATAAATACATGTTATGTGTCTAACTATACCTTTTTTCCTTCAAAACTCATCAAACTCGTGATTGCAAAACTCTTAACCATTATCAGTTCTTAACTTTTTAACCTTTCTATCTGCTTGAACTTCAACCATGGTTTTCCATTCAACAAAACTTTTGAATGCTTGATCCTTAAACCTGAGAAAATAGATCCAAACCTTTCGAGTATAATCATCAGTAAATGAAATAAAGTATTGACATTTACCGATACTTAGAGGAACACTTAGTGATCCCCAAAGGTCAGAGTGTATGTATTCAAGCTTCTCTTTAATAACATGTTTTACTGCACCAAAGCTGACTTTGTGTGTTTTACCAATCACACAATCTTCACAGAAACCAAGTTTTGTATCTTTACACCCATCAAAGCATCCCTTCTTAGCAAGAATTTGCATTCCCTTGTTTTCTAAATGCCCCATTCATCTATGCCATAACTTGATGCTTTTATCTTCTACAGGTTTAGAATCTTTTGGACTTAACTTTGCATAGTAAGCCCTTGCTTCATTTGCGGATGCTTGAAGAATGTATAGAGATTGTCTCATGTTGCCTTTCATTACTACAATACATCCCTTAATGATCTTTAACATGTCATTCTCTCCTTTAAAACTACAACCTTTTTCTTCTAAAGTTCCAAGGGAAATTAGATTTCTTTAAATATCTGGCATATACCTTACATCATGCAATACAAAACTAGTATTGTCAGTGTTAGTAAAGCGAATTGAACCTATTCCTTTTATCTCACTGAATGATTCATTTGTCATCTTTACTCTACCTTTACTTTCTTTTAGATCCAGAAACATATGCTTATTTGGTGTCATATGGAAAGAGCATCATGTATCTAAAATCCACTCATTAGTGTCATTGTTACTTGTTGAAACATTTACCTCTGCTGCAATTAATCCAACAAGATCATTTGAATCATTCTGAGCCAGAGATGATTCCCCACTTTGCTGCATTTGGCATTTCCCTTTGTTTCTTTCAAGCCACTTGTAGCATTGCTTCTTGTAGTGTCCTTGTTTCCCACAAATCTAGCATTCTCCTGGTTTCTTGTCTCTTGACTTGGACCTTGATTTGCTTTTGTCTTTGAAGGAAACTTTCTCTGTTTCTGACCTTCCTCTTACAAAGACACCTTTTCCATTTGTCTTCGGATTATAACCAGACTTCTTTAGCTTTGTTTCTTTTGATTTTGCTGCACTCGCAACATCATCAACCTTCAATTTGTCCTTGCTGTAAGTCATGGTTTCCCTTAGATGCTCGTACACCTCTGGAAGTGATTTGAGAAGAAGAGTTGCTTGTGTTTCTTCTTCGATTTCAATCTGAAAATGTTTAAGATCTCCTACTAACTTTAAGAAATCATCAACATTCTGATCAATACTCTTAGTTTCTTGCATTTGAAACGCATAAACTTCTAACTGAGAGTAAATCCTATCTGGAAGAGAAGTTGGAAGAAACAACTTATCTAGAGTGTCGAGTGTACTGATTGTTGTTTGACAATTCTCAATCTTTCTAAGAATCTTATCATCAACGACCAAGAAGATCAAGTTCAACGCTTGTTCATCTTTATCCGCTCTTGCTTCTTCTTCTTCTACCATTCTTTTCTTCTCTTCGAGTTTTTTTTCTTTTGGCTTCTTTTCTCCTTCTTCAATAACATTGACTCACTTTTTACTTTGATGTTGGCTATATCTTCACAGAAGATAAGCTACCAGTGTCACAAAACAAAGACGCTTGACCTCTTATATAGCCTCAGAAGGTCCACTTTGGCTAGTACCAACTATCGAGGAAGACTGCAAAGACTGATGCTCAGTTCTCCTATGTCATTAAATTTGGCAATTATCCTTTTTTGCCCACTCCTCTATTTAGATTTTGTTTTTCTATTTGTCAATTAAAAATATTATTAATAAATTCCAAAACTAGAGAGTGTTTACAAATTAAAAACATAAATTGATTTTCTAATACAATGAGATAGATTATCGACTTCCTCTCCTCTATTTAGTTTATTTAAGTTAAATATGTAAACATTCCCATGTAAGTGATATTTCCTTTTTAATAAAACTTAAACGATAGAAAAAAAATTGGAAAGAAGAAAAATATTACAAGATAACAAAATGCCTTAGAGCATTCAGAATTCAAGAAATTTTTTTTTTCTGGTCGAAAGAAAAAATCATTTTTAACAACTTTTGTATAACAATAATTCTTAATAGTCAAAGTGACCTGTTTGGTTCTCTAGAGAGCGAGATTTTCTCTCTAAAACAACTTGACTTCTCTGACAAGACTGAATTTCTCTTTTCACTAATCTTTATATTTCAGAGAGACAATCTGAGCTTCTCTCCGTTGTAATTATTTCGGTTTCGGTTTTGCCCGAAAATAATCCCCGGAGAACTTCTGGTCTCTTCTTCCAGTTTTTACATCAGATTTGTTTTTCTTTTTAAGCAGTTTCACTTGTTTTTGCAAGTGCTCAGATCTCTTTTCCATGCTTTTTCATCATCGATGGCTGATATGTCTCTGCTTCTCAGCAACAGCTTCACATTCACGGGTAACTCTTCGACGCTTTTGGCTGATTAAGAACAAGATCAATAGAATGGGTTTTGTCGGCGCCGAAGCTTCTTGGAGAAGGAAATCGACATTGAGATACAAAGACGATTCTGAGATTTGAAGCAGCAAATTCGATGATATTTCCGTTGAAGGAGAATACCAGCAGTTGGGCTTCACTAACGTGAAATAGTAGGTCCTCCAGCTTCCCGACGACGTTTTTCCTCTCCGGTGGTGGTTGCATGGCGACACTTGCTTAGGGTTGAACATGTGACGCTACCAATCAGGATTAGCGGCTTCTCGCCAACTCACTTTTTCTTAGGCTTGGACATATAAAATATGTTTAGCCTAATATATTTTCTTTGTATAATTGTTGTAAGCCCACAGTTTATTAATGAAATTCTGTTGATTAAGTGCCTTTGACAAAATAAAATAAAATAATAACAATAATTCATTTTTCATCAAATAATTCTTTTACATAATAAATCTGAAGTCTTTTTTTTTAATAGAAAAAATGGAAATTTGCTTATTTTTCACAATTTGCCAAAACATCTTGTTCAGACAAAAAAAAGTAAACAAAAGAAAATCCGAATCCATTTATTTCTATATTTGCAGAACTCGAAGAGCTCAGTCTCGCTCTCTCTTCACCAACGCAAGTAAACTCCCAAGAAGAGTTTCCCCAATCTCTGCGCCTCTCTCTCTGGGGACCTTACTTCTTCCAGAATCCAGATCCAGGTTTGTCTTCTCCTCATTCTTGTTCTCTTCATAACTAGAACTGGGTTTCTGCTTCTGCTACCTGTCTTCGTTTGGTTGCTGGGAAAGTCAGGACACAACAATATACCAATAAAAAGAAGAGAAAAAAGCTATGAACTTGAAAATATCTGCTTCAGGGTCCGTCCTATATGCAGAAATTAGGGTTTATTGTGATTTATGCTAATATGCCAGCTTTCAAATCATTAGCTCACACTCTTTTTTGGGGTTTCCATATTAATTACTAAATTAAGGAATCACTTCTCATTTGTAACTTTGTTAGACATTAAACTGTAATGTAGTGAGTTTATGGAAAAGCTTAGATTTTTAATTTACTTTTAACTTCCCATTTTAGCGCTTCACTGATTCTTACTATAAAAGATTACAATTTATTGGCCTTTTTGTTTTGTTTCCATTGGATTTTATACATTTTACTCATTGTAATTTGTAGTTTCTTTGGAACATTTGGGTTCTTGAGGGTCACAAAATGGAGGAGATACAGTCTCAATCTGATCTTTACCGTTCATCTTCATCTTCTGCAAGTAGTCCTACAAGTAGAGTCCCATCTAGTCACTTTTTCTATGTAAGAAAACCCGGTTCTCTTCGACAACCTATATCCTTTGAGGACTCTCCTGAGTGGGAAGACACAACAGATTTTGATGGTAGAATGGAAGACGAAGCTGGTGGTGGCGATTCTATTAACTATGCTACTACAACTCCAATTTCTCCTTCTCTATCGAAAATCAATAGCGGATCAATGGCTTCTCCTCCTGTGCCTGAAGGAGGAGCGGCTGTTGTTAGGAAAATTGCGGGTGCTTCTATTGCGTGGAAAGATTTGACTGTTACTATGAAAGGAAAGAGAAAATATTCTGATAAGGTGGTAAAGAGTTCGAATGGTTATGCCTTTCCTGGGACTATGACAGTAATTATGGGTCCTGCAAAATCTGGGAAGTCTACTTTATTGAGAGCACTTGCTGGTAATACCATAATTATTTGTCAGTTTATTCATTGTTAGTCAAGAGTTCTGTTTTTTTAGTATTTTAATCTTTTCCCTAATCTCACGGCCTATAGGAAGATTGCCTCCTTCAGCAAGAATGTACGGAGAGGTGTTTGTGAATGGGTCAAAATCACATATGCCTTATGGTTCCTATGTGAGTCACCATTGTCTATTCTCGAACTTTTCTTTCAAGTTTGTTAATGTTTTGAGTATTTTTTTCTTCTTGTTCACCCTTTGCTACACTGCAGGGATTTGTCGAGAGGGAAACAGAACTGATTGGATCACTTACAGTTCGTGAATTCCTGTACTATTCAGCCCTTCTTCAGCTTCCGGGTTTCCTCTTTCAGAAAAGGAGTGTAGTGGAAGATGCAATCCAGGAAATGTCTCTGAGTGATTATGCAAACAAATTAATTGGTGGTCACTGTTATATGAAGGGTCTATGTAGCGGTGAAAGAAGACGTGTCTCTATTGCCCGTGAACTTGTGATGCGACCACATATCTTATTCATTGATGAGCCTCTTTATCATCTTGACAGGTTTTTGACCATATCTAGACTGATGTTATTAGCTCTCTCCTCTACTACATGGTGGAATCTTGCATTTTGAAATTAGCACTTTTGCTCTCTTAATAGTGTTTCGGCATTGCTTATGATGGTGACACTAAAAAAGCTTGCAAGTATGGGATGTACACTTGTATTCACGATTCATCAAAGCAGTACTGAAGTGTTTGGTTTGTTTGATAGAATCTGCCTTCTATCAAATGGAAACACGCTCTTCTTTGGGGAGACACTGGCTTGCTTACAGGTAAATATAAAATGTTTTGAACGTGAAATAATTCTGATACCAAGGCCAAAAGATCACTCTGAATCATGTGTTCTTGTTATGTGTCTCCTTGAAGCACTTTTCAAATGCTGGATTTCCATGCCCGATAATGCAAAGTCCCTCAGATCATTTTTTGCGGGCTATAAACACAGATTTCGATAGAATTATTGCAATGTGCAAAAACTGGCAGGTACATATACCATCATACATCTCAAGTTTATATGATTATGTTTCTTGTAAAGTTAATTATCTGATATGAGCTAAATTTATAAAACAGGACGATAATGGGGAGTTTTCAGCAGTAAATATGGATACTGCTGTTGCTATTCGCACTCTTGAGGCGACGTACAAATCATCTGCAGATGCTGATTCTGTCGAGACTACGATATTAAAACTTACAGAAAGGGTAACAATTTGTCTATTGATTATTTTTTTATCCTAACCTCATAATTATAAAGGCACATCTAAGTTTCTTTGCCTATATCCTCTTATTTCTGCAGGAAGGCGCACAGCTGAAATCCAAGGGAAAAACAGGTGCTGCTATGCGTGTTGCAGTGCTCACGTGGAGATCGCTCTTAGTTATGTCGAGGGAATGGGAATACTATTGGCTTCGACTTATCCTATACATGATTCTTACTCTTTGTATTGGCACATTATATTCTGGCTTGGGTCACTCTTTGTCTTCTGTTGCTGTAAGTCTTCTAAACCTTTTCACAACATGTCACATATGAGTTCGAAGACTTGGAATTTACTGTTCAATGTAAATATTTCTTACAGACAAGAGTAGCTGCTGTGTTTGTTTTTGTATCATTTGCCTCACTATTGGGAATTGCTGGAGTACCTTCACTTTTGAAAGAAATCAAGGTAACCAGTTCTTCATGATTTATCTAATCCTTGATCACATTGTGTTTTGATCTGAAGTTTATGTTTTTTTTTCTTGTAATAGATATATAGAAGTGAAGCATCAAACCAGCATTCGGGTGCTTTTGTCTTCCTACTAGGGCAGTTTCTGGGAAGTATACCATTCTTGTTTCTCATGTCCATTTCCTCAAGTCTCGTCTTCTACTTCATGGTCGGATTACGAGATGATTTCAGCTTGTTGATGTACTTTGTCCTTAACTTCTTCATCTGCCTATTGGTGAACGAAGGACTGATGCTCTCCGTTGCTTGCATTTGGCGAGATGTTTACTGGAGCACATTGACTGTAATCTCTGTAAACGTGAGTTTCATCTTTTTGTTCTTATAAAGTCATGTTTTCTAGTGTTCTATCTAGGATTTGACATGGATTGAATATTATTTAGTACACTTCATACTAGTTTACTTAGTTTAAAAATTAGGAAAATTCAATGCAACAAAGTGTTCTGTATAATTCTCTTCCTATAATGGTAATCTTGGCCTAAGGCAAAGAAAGTTAAATTTAGGAGAGATTATATGCGTTTATCGGATTTGAATCTGTTGCTTACAAATGAGAATGTAGTACCCACTAGGTGATTAGTAAAGGAGATTACTGCATTTGGGATTTGATCTTTAAATCTTCCTTTGCATCATTGCAGGTGATCATGATGCTTTCTGCAGGTCACTTCAGAATCCGTAACGCCTTGCCAAAACCTGTTTGGACTTACCCGTTCGCTTACATCTCATTCCACACTTACTGCATTGGGGTTACATATTCAACACTAGAAAATAACAATTTTTGCTTCTTTTACAGAAAACTCAAAGAACATTCTTGTTTGATTGATGAATGGTTGCAGGGTCTTTTGGAGAACGAGTACCTTGAAGAAGTGTTTGCAGTTGGAGAAGTGAGAAGTATATCGGGTTACGAAGCGATCGGAGGAAACTACCAGATATCTCCAGACAAAAACTCAAAATGGAGGAAAATGCTTGTATTGTTGGCTATGGCTTTTGTTTACCGCTTTCTTCTGTATGTTTTACTGCGTTTTTGCCTAAACAAGAAAGTCTCTGGTCGTTTACTGCTTTGTCATAGGAAGATAAACAGTTCTAGGTAAATGACTGATTATTTAGATGATATTACTTTACTCTCTTTGTAATTTTGGTAGTTTATAATATAAACAATTTAATTTTTGTTTTTTTCTTCTAAAAATTTCGATAGGTAGCACTTTTTTTTTTATAGTTTCCATTAATTTTTGGTACTTCTCAAAATTTATTTGCATAGGTAATAGTAATAGTAGCACTTTTGAACAAAATTACCTCTTCTAAATTTGATTTGGTTGTATGAAAAATAAAATTATGAATTTGTCAACT
This sequence comes from Lepidium didymum, assembly GCA_963920545.1. Classification (NCBI taxonomy): domain Eukaryota; kingdom Viridiplantae; phylum Streptophyta; class Magnoliopsida; order Brassicales; family Brassicaceae; genus Lepidium; species Lepidium didymum. The sequence goes on along the minus strand of OY986991.1, from coordinate 11,379,712 downwards.
GAATTTTGCTATGCCAATTTGTCATTTGAGAAAAATCATGCTATTACATTTTCAAATGTCTGTCATTTAAAGTTTGCAAAAGCCTTGACACTTAGATAAACAAGTTTAGACCCTTTTCTCTGAGACAGAGGGTTCTAACTTTCCTTTTTTTATCACCTTTCTCTCCCGTGCAGGCGTAGAGTATTTCTCCGGTCCGATCTTGGACGACGGTATATCCCTTCAATCAAGCTCACAACTTCCTTAATTACTCCTCAAATCAGTTTCTCTCTGTCAATTTTCCCTTTTGGCAGTTGAATATTTGAAAAAGATACCTAAAATCATGCATTACCATAATTATGAGCGCAATCATTGGATAAATGATCCTCCGCCGCTCATTAGGAACGCAACTCGAATTCCGACTGTACTCTTCATACGCCGTTCTATTCTTCTTCGGTTTCGCATCGTAAACCCCACGATGGCAAAGCATCTGCACCAAGCTATCACTGCCCTTTCCCTCGACGATGACGAACCCATTGAACTTCCAGACAGCCCACGTTTCAAAGTCTTTGATGTATATTCTTTGAGCATCTTGGGTAGATTGTTGAATCCAGAAATCCAGGCGATGTCCAGGATGATTGATGCGATGCCGAGAGTCTGGAGGCTAAAAGATCGTGTACGGGGCATTGCTCTGTCCCGTGAGAGTTCCAATTTATATTTCAAAGGGAAGAAGATTTGATCACTGTACTTGCTGAGAGACCATGGTCCTTTGACAATTGGACTTTGGTGATGGAGCGATGGAGGCCCAATCCACCAGAAGATATCCTGACTTCGATGTCAGTTTGGGTCAGAATCCGGAATATTCCGGTCAACTATTACACAATTGAGACTACCCACCGTCTCGGATTAGCCATTGGGCAGGTAGAAGAGATCACATATGACCCCAAGGAGTCCCAGAAAACAGATTATGTCCGAGTAAAGATAAACCTCAGTGTCGATAGCCCTGCTAGAGAGTCGAAGCTTCTGAACCTTCCTTCTGGGGAGAAAGTTACCATTCTTTACGAATACGAGAAGCTGAGGAAGCCATGCTTCCACTGTCAGAGATTGACCCACGAATTGATTGCTTGCCCGTGGAAGAAGAAAGCTGAATCTTCAACCCCCAAAGACAACAATACGCTCCCTAAGGATCCGGAAACGTTGGCTCTGCCCACTAATACTTCGCAGCTGCAAAGAGAGGCTCCTCCGGGATTTCCAGACTTCTCGAAATTATCAAGGGAAGAACGCCAAGCAGCGATGCAATACGTCACACACTCGGATCCTACAGAACATCTAGTTCGAGTGACAAGGGTTCATCAGTTCATAGAGGACAGGGAAGGAGGACTGTTGCCGCAACACCCCATAATCACTCAGTCCACTGACAAGGAAAAGGGTCCTGTCTTCGTAGCTTCTAAAGATGCTCCGAATCAAACTTTGCCTGAAATACAGAGTATCCCTGTGGTTAACTCTCTGGCCCCCGGTGACAATGGGTTGTATGATGTCATAGTGTCATCAGCTGCTATACTCAAAGATGATGATAAGATGGATAAACCGGTCTTTTGTGTGGGCTCTGCTACTTCTGATGCTGCAAAAACTGGTAAAGTAGGGAAAAAGGAGCGGAAACGCCCTAGCAGTTGGGTGAGAAAGACTCGGCTTTCTGAAGGAATGATGAGCCCAGAGAACCATGTTGTTCCAGGGAATGTGGGAGGTGAAGGCAATAAGAGGAAGAAGGAAGAGGCAATCGTGAGCTGTCCAGATCAGGGTATAGGGGATGATCATGTCAAAAGAAAGCTTGATGATGAGAATCAGGAATCTGCCAAACGTGCCCAGATGGCACCAACAACTGATGCGGTGGCTTCTAATTTGAAGCCGCTGCTGCCCAAATGAGCATTTTGAGCTGGAACTGTCAAGGTGCGGGAAAGGCCGAGACAGTTTGTCATCTCCGGGTTATTCGCAGAGAATTTTTTCCGGACTTTATGTTTCTCATGGAAACCAAACAGAAGAATGCTTACATTGACAATTTGAAGGACTCGTTAGGTTACAATAAATCATTTACAATTGAACCTCTAGGTTTGAGCGGTGGACTTGTGTTTTGGAAAGATTGTTATCTCGTTAATGTTTTGTATGCGGATAAAAGAATCATTGATTTGAAAGTGGAATTAAACTCAGTTTATTTTTATGTCTCATTGGTCTACGGGGATCCAATCCGAAATCAAAGAAAGGTAGTATGGGATCAGTTAACAGCAATTGGCATGCAAAGGGATGATCAATGGATTCTGATTGGCGACTTTAACGAGTTGAGAGATAATACAGAGAAACTTGGAGGCCCTCAGAGGCGAGAATCCACCTTTTGGAATTTCAGGGATATGATTTCCAATTGTAAAATCTCTGAGATTTACAGTACGGGCAACAAGCTTTCGTGGGGTGGATGGCGTGATGATAATTGGATACAATGTTGTTTGGATATGGGATTTGGAAACGACTCGTGGTTTTAACTCTTCCCACAGTCTGTTGTGCAGTATCTTCCCCGACATGCTTCTGATCATTGTCCGATATTACTATCTTTTTTTGAAGCCAATATTCAAAGAGAACCGATACTATCTTTTTTTGAAGCCAATATTCAAAGAGAACCGAGACGATTTACGTATGATAGCCGCTAGTTTGCTAAGCAAGGCATCCGAGAAGCTGTCATTAAAGGTTGGGAATCAGGGAATCAGAGTAATGCTCCATTAATATCTAATAGAATCAATAGCTGTCGACGAGCCTTAGCTAAGTGGAAAGTATCAGCGAATACAAATTCTAAATCTGCAATCCAGAGACTTCAGAGCGATCTAGAGATTGAGACTGCAAAGCGCATCCTGAATCGATCAGTCCTAATGAGCATTAAGAGAGAGCTGAGTGTTGCTTATCAGGAAGAAGAGAAATATTGGAAACAAAGGAGTCAAGAGTAATGGCTCCAAGCAGGCGATAAGAACACTAAATATTTCCACAGTTCTGTGAAAAGTAAGAAGATTAGGAATAGAGTTCATATGGTCTTGGATGACAATGATCGAGAGTGTTTCTCTGGAGGTGCTAAAGGCGAGGTAGCTGTAAGCTATTTTCGGAACCTTTTCAGGAGTAGTAATCCGCAAGACATGGACTCTCTGTCAGGACTTCAGCCCTCGGGTAACAGAAACGATGAACAACGGGCTTCTAGCTCCAGTGACGGATCGTGAAGTTAAGCAAGCAACGTTTGCTATAAATGGTGAAAAATGTGTTGGGGCTGATGGTTTCTCAGCTAAATTTTACCAGCAATTTGGGGTTGTTGTAGGGCCACAAATCTGTACTGAAGTGAAGTTGTTCTTTAGATCGGGTCGCTTACCCGCAGATTGGAACTTTACCAAAGTGTGTTTCATTCCCAAGACTGCTAACCCCATCCGTATGACTGCAATGAGGCCAATCAGTTTATGCTCCGTCCACTACAAGATCGTTTTGAAGATCATATGCAGCCGCCTTAAGAAAATGCTACCAGAGATCATTTTAGAAATGCAAGGAGTGTTTGTATCAGGGAGGATTATTTCAGATAATATCCTGATCGCTCATGAGATTATTCACTCTTTTCGGACCAGCCTACGAGTGACTAAAAACTTTATGGCGATCAAGACCGACATGTCAAAAGCGTACGATAGAGTAGAATGGTCCTTCTTGAATATGTTACTTAGGAAACTGGGTTTCGCGGAGCAATGGGTAGTATGGATTATGCAATGCGTTTTGACCATCACGTACACGGTCATTCTTAACAATAAGGCTCGTGGACTTATAAAACCAGAGCGCGGGTTGCGCCAAGGAGACCCTCTTTCACCTTTCTTATTTAACTTGTGCGCAGAAGCTCTAGTGTTTATTCTTAATAAGGCGGAAAGCTCTCTGGCAATCACAGGAATATGAGTTGCTCCTTCCTCGCCGGCCATTCATCACCTTCTTTTTGCCAACGACAGCCTGCTCCTTTGTAAAGCGACCACTCAGCAGAGTGAAGCAATCAAATCTTGCCTTAAGAAGTATGAAAACGCTTCTGGCCAGTGCATAAATTCCCAAAAGTCGTCCATCTTCTTTGGCAGTAAAGTGGATACAACAACTAAAAACCGAATCAAGGAAGTTTTGGGTATTAGTAATGAGAGTGGACAAGGTATGTACTTGGGCTCACCCGAATGTTTTGAAGGTTCTAAGCGAGAGATTATGAGTTTTATTCATGAGAAGTTACGATCCCGAATGCATGGACGGTTTGCTAAGGCTTTATCCCAAGGAGGTAAAGAGATATTTCTGAAAGCTGTGGCATCGTCCCTTGCGGTATATGCGATGATGTGTTTTAAGCTCCCAATACATAGTTGCAAAAAAATTACATCAGCCATGAGAGAGTATTGATAGAGTAGTGGGACTAATAAGAAAAAAATTCCATGGGTAGCATGGAAGAAGCTATGTCTTGGTTTCAAGGATATCAACCTTTTTAACCAAGCACTGCTAGGGAAGTAAGCGTGGAGAATCTTTAAGAAGCCTTAGTCCTTATTAGCACAAGTCCTAATACTTCAGAAATGATTCGTTCATGGACTGTGGTACCGGTTACAGACCATCTTATGGATGGCGTAGACTTATTCATGGCAGAAATCTCATTAATCAGGGTTTGTTTACAAGACTCGGTAATGGCAGAAGTACCAGAATTTGGAGAGAACAGTGGCTCAATGATGTGAAACCACGAGGTCCAATCTGTATGAATCCTGAGTCAGATAATGCGATGACTGTATCAGACCTCTGGAATGATTCTCAGAGCTGCTGGGACAACAATAAATTACAATCCTTGTTCCAAGAAGAAGATATTAGACTCATTAGAAACCTCCACCTCACGAGTAGTAGACAAGACCTCCATGTCTGGTTTTTTACCAATTATGGGGAATATAATGTATGCAGTGGGTATAAGCTAGCTGAAGACTTAGCCTCATCTGAGAACCAACCTGTAATCCTTAATCCGCTGGAACGAGATACATGGCTTAAACTATGGAAGCTGGAAACTACACCAAAAGTACGTCACTTCATATGGAAAGCACTGTCAAGTGCACTAGCGGTAGCAGAAAGATTACAGAGCCGAGGTATTACTTAAAACAATAAGTGTTTAAGATGCAGAGTGGGAATAGAAACCATAAATCATGTCTTGTTCACTTGCGATATTTCGCAACAAGTGTGGTCGAACTCTACTCTTCCTCTTCCAGAACGAGGTTTCTCTGATACTTCGGTGTTATTGAATATCAAGTATCTCTTCCGACTTCAGGTTAATAAGCGAGGAGACGAGATAAGACGACAGGCCATACCCTGGTTTTTGTGGCTTCTCTGGAAAGCCCGTAACGCCCTCATTTTTGAGAAAACCAGAATTGAAATGAGTACAATTGTGGAACAAGCCATAGCAGACTCACATGAGTGGATTATAATCAACAGAAAAACAAGGAAGAGACCCAACGAATAAACAATCATCCAGTTTCTCCTAATGTATGGACCAAGCCGATAGCCCCGTGGATCAAGTGTAATCTAGGAAGTGGATGGTCTGATACTTCTCTGATAAGCGGAGCGGCTTGGCTTGTGAGGGACCACCATGGCCAAAGAGCATTTACTCGGGTCCATATTTCAACTCGAACTGAATTATATAGTTGTGTGTGGGCTGTAGAAAGTATGCGACATAATCACCAAGAGAATGTCATTTTTGAAACTTCCTCGAAGCAGATATTTGACATCTTAATGGAGCAGCAACAGGCTTGCCAAGATTTGGATCTGCTTTACATCATCCAAGATAATTTGGCTGCAACAAAAATTGGACAATATCACTTGTTACAGAGGGGCAAAACCAAGCAGCACTATCCATTGCCTCTTCGGTCGTGTCTGGGCCAAGATTGCAATCATATATTGCTTCGAATGAGCCCATGTGGCTAAAGGATCTTATTCAGACGGAAGCATCTGGCTCCATTGTGGGATTTGTTCCTTAGGCCTTTTTAAGTCCATCAGCATACCTTCTGGTCTTGCTTTATTCTTGTATGAACATGTTAATCTTTATCGTTATATGAAATTTACTTTGCGGAAAAAAAAACCTTGACATTCGTAGATTGGATTTTTAGAAAATGAATCGAAGAAGAACAGAAACATAGATTGGACTTGGACTTTATAGAGTGGAACAGTTTGAGTGCCTGGCTTTTGTAGCTCATCCGGTCAGTGAAGGCATATATTAGTTAAACGCCTGATAGGTTCGAGCCTTAAGCTAGGCTTGAAAGAGATAGAGAGGTAAAAGAGTCCAACAGTTTGAGTTCATTCTAATGAAATTTTACCTAGACCAAAGAAAAAAAAGTAGAATTTATGGTAGATTGTTGAAAGTTGGTAAAACTGGTATCCTCTATAATCCAGTAAAATGTTTTCTCCATACATCTAAAAGAATTATTGAAGACTAGAATTTTATTTATTTATTTTTTAAGTTTAATTTTTTTTCTCAACAATTTGGATCGACAATAATCACTCATACCTTAAAACCTACACTCTAATATTCTTGATGTCAGAGTCATTAGACTTCTCAAATATGACATTTTTTTGTAGATTAGTTTTCTAAATTGTTTTAAGTAATGTTATCTATTTAAAAAAAAAAAAATTCTAAACCAGAATTGAATTAAATTAAAGTTGATATAAGTGATGCAACCGAAATTATGCTTTTCTTTGGTATTCATGAAACAAAAAAGTGAATTAAAGCGTATAAAAGTTTGTCCGAAACAAAATTTTTGAATGGATACAGCATTCATAAAACATTTGTGATTTCAAGCTTTTCCATTTGATAAGCCAACTTTAGCTTTAAGCCCATCAATAAACAAACCCAAATTCATCTCAGAAGATCCAGTGTTTCTCAGTGCACCTTCCAAACTCATTTTCACCCGTCCGATCTTCTCTTTAGAAATTCCACACATCAAACGGTTAATATTCCTCTCAACTTCATCTCTCCCAAATTCACTCCGATCTTCACAAAGATTGATCCCAATCTCCCAATCATCAACCACAAGCTTCCGATTCGTAACCTGATCAGTCAACAATGGAAAACACAATAATGGAACTTCACACCAAATCGTCTCCAAAATCGAATTCCAACCACAATGACTCAAAAAACCACCAATACTCTGATTCGACAAAACTGTCATCTGACAACACCATGGAATCACAATCCCACGATCTCCAGCTTCAATCTCAAAATTTTCCGGTAATGGATTGTTCTCGTCGGAGCTAACAATGTCTGGTCGAACAACCCAAACGAAATTAACCTTACTCTTCAAAATCCCATGAGCGATTTCGATCAAATCTTTCTTAGTCACGTGAGCATAACTACCGAAAGAAATGTATAACACTGAGCCTTTTGGTTTAGTGTTGAGCCATTGAGTACAATCTGATTCAGACCAAAGTGACGTTGTGACTGAACCAGTTTGGTGACCAAATGGGATGATTGGTCCGATTGCGTAGAAAGGGATTTTTGAATTTAGGGCTTTGATTGTTTTGTCTTCGAATTGTTGAATTGTGTTGCATAAAACGAAATCAACTTTTTTCACATCTTCGAAAGCTTTGAAGATGATTTGATGAACCACTGAAGAAGTATCAGTTTCTTGAAGATATGAGGCTGTGTCTTTAGGGTTTATCGCTTCCACTCCGGGGATGTAATCGATTAGATCGCCACGAGTTTCTGATTCAGAAGGGGGCAAAGAAAATATGTAGGGGCAATTTTAGATACTTATAGAAATTGAAGGACGATTTTGGTAAACTTATATGTAATAAGAAAAGAAATGTGAATTTATTAATGGACCCTGACATTTATTCACATGCACCATTTCATGACAAAATTTAAAGTCCCTACGCTTTTATGTAATGTCTACCTACTTTGTTATTTTCCCATACTTATATCGTTACGATTATCTTTTTTTCCTTTTTATCGGAATCGTAACGCTTTATTAACTGATATTTAAACATCTAGCTTCGATTTAAATAAATGGTAAAAAAAGATATATTATTTTGTTGTAATTAATTAAAACAAGATGGTGAGAAATGATAAATAAAAATAATTTTATTTGTTTTTTTCTTTGTTAATTAATAATTTTCTTTGTTGCAGATTGATAAAATATATATTATCTATACAAGAAAATAATGTGACATTGGTTAGAACAACATATAATGACAAAAAAAGAAGCAAATATATAAACGTGCACAACTAATGTATATAATTTTATAAACAAAATCGAAACTATGTTTTCGATAATAAAATAACATAATATCAGATCAAATAATGTAGTAGTTGTTAGAATCACATGCACACTTTTTACAATTGTAACCAGCCATAAAAATTACTAAACGACAGAAAAAAAAAATCAAAAGTCAATTATTAGGTGATGGACATATAACTTTAGTATTATAACATTTGTTTAATATTTTAACTCAAGAAAATGTTTTAAGAAAAATAAAACAAATAATATCAACAGAATATTCGAATATTGGATCGATTAACATGCAATGAATTAATTCTGCTTGTCAATTTCATTTTTTTCAAATTTATTACTTCATTCAAAATAATTATATACGTTGAGTAAGAAAAAAGAAGAGAACAACTTGTGAAATGTGAAAAATATATTGAATGAAGCAAAAAAAAAAAAAATTGAAGAAGAAGAAGTACCTTGAGCACCAAAATGGCCATGAATCCGAAGCAGATCCATATGATAATAAAGAGAGAAAACTAAAGCAGCTTCGGTCCAAAACGAGACACAAACCAAACCGAACTTTCTCGCAACCACCGACGGCCATACGAAGAAAGTGTCGGCGATCATCACATTTACACCGGAATCTTCAACAAGATTCGCCACAAGCTCTTCCATATGAGCGGAAAAAACATGAAGCAACGCCGATTGATAGGTGTCATGGTTCAAAGAGCGGTCAAAACCAATGGGAAGACCATCGGAAACAGTAGCGTATCTAATGTCAAGACCAGATTCCGACCTAACTCCGGCGAATATATCTCCGTCGGAGCCGTTAGTGATTTGGTGGTGGATATAATGAGTGTTCACGAAAGTCACGGTTATCCCCTGCGACGCGAGCTTGATAGCTAAGTGTACGAATGGATTTACATGTCCTTGAAATGGGTATGGAATTAAGAGAGCATGAAGATGATGATAATGATTATTGTGATGGTTTTTAGGGTTTTTAACTTCGGCCATTGAAATGGGATTTTTTTCCGGAGCTTTAGGTAATTGAGAGGGAGAGGAAGAAGAAGAAAATGAGACAAAGTTAAAGGTTATATTTTTTGAAAAAGAATTTAATAAAAGGAAAGAAGAATCTGTGATTAAAGAAAAAAAAAACATAATTGGGACAAGTTGAGAATAAATGAATGACTTTGCATTGATTCGCGGAAATACCCCATAGAAGTGGATGGTTAGTGGCATTTCTATGCATTTTCTTCCCTTTTTTATTTATTTAAATATATAATTTAATGATTTATTTTCCTAAAAGAATATCATTGATCTAATCCAGTAAGATGCCAATGGAGAAAATCTAGGTCCAATAAAAGGGTATGAGCATCTGGATTAGCATGGCAAAGTTATCAAGTTGCTGAGTCAAAGTGGTTAGTTTGTCAAATATATTCTCTTACTTACAAATAAGAACTTAATCCAAAAATAAAATGTAAACGAGAAAGAGAAAGGTTGATAAATTCATTTACATAATAGAGTGTATTCACCTTTTTCTAGAGAACGATATCATTTAGGCAGGAGATTAGATCACATCATCACAACAACAAAAAGTAATCCATTTTCTGCAAATAAATTATTCCGGTTAGGCGCAGGAAGCAACCTCTAACATTTGGGCCTAGCCCATTTCTAGTCTGACCCCATGGGCCCTTATCTTTAACTTCGGCCTCTTTCTATTTGGATTTAAAGCTTTTTTCTATTTTAGCCCTGTACGTAAGCCTATGTTTTGGCTTATTTGTAATCTTGTTGGGAAATATCTGTACTATTTTTTTTCAAAGGTGAAGCAATAACTGACCGGTCAATTAGCTAAATTCCTACATAAAATATATAGTAAAATTTGATATATGAATGTAAGATAGTGTCTGCCTTCAGTAGGTCGGGACTCACAACAATCATTCTCAATAAAGTTGGGTGATTCAAATGTATATCACAAATCGTACACAGATCTAGTAAAATACATTTGCACAAGATTCAGATCGTCTCATGATTAAAGAGATTTTTAAATATCTATATGTGATTTTAAATTCTTTTTGTTTTTTAGATAGAATTTGTCATAACTTAATAGTTATGCGTGTTTGTCTAGTTGTATAGTGTGATTTATTTTGACAGATTTTTTTATTGCCGAAATGGTAACTGACATGGAATCATGAAAGGGTAATAAAGTCATATTGTAAAAATCTTTGATTTCTAATAGTGATAGTTCTGCCAATTTCTCATAAAATTAGAATTAATTATGAGAATGCCACTATTACTCAAGTATTTTTTGAAAAATAACTTTTTCATAATCGTTATGAAAAAACCATCACTTTTGCATGAAATGCTGACATTGCCCTCATCTTCTTTATCTTTTCCATTGATGATTTTTTTTTTCTTAACTATGATTTCTCATTTTTAATACTTTCCTTTTGGTTTAGTTTTGATAATTTATATAGTACTAAATGCATTGAATTTGAAAATTTTGAAGAATAAGAAGGAAGTGATTGAAAATTGGAGAAGAAGAAGATGAAGGTAAAAGAAATTTTAATATTTTTCCTTGAATTTAAGCTTCTTAGGAGGGGTTTAGAGTATAGTTTTGATAATTTCATATAATATTAAATGTATTATATTTGAAAAATTTTAAAAAGAAGAAGAAAGAGATAGAAAAAAAATAGAGAAGAAGGAGATAAGGGCAATCATGGCATTTCATGCATAAAGTGATGGTCTTTTTATAAGACATTCACAAAAGGTCATAAAACAAAAGTTTGACTAGAAAAATGTCCTCTTTCAATAATAATCCCATAAAATTATCATTGACATAAACATACTGAAGCAAGAAAGGCTGACCTTCGGTATCATAAGATTGTCGTCGATCTTACAAAATCACACTTTATGCAATGAAAGTGGTGCTTCACTTATGGTGTTTCTCCTTCCATTTTCCAAGATCCTAAATCTGAAAGACTAATCTTAAGCTCTCCAGCGAAGGAGGAATAAGAGGGCCAAGCCTTAAAAAAATTCAAAAATTGACTATAGAATATTACATTTGGACCTAGATTGATATGAACTCATGAGGGTCCTCTCTATCCATTTCTCTGTATTAAGAGTTTATTAATTGTAAGTGTAGACTCCTTTGTCGAAAATTTCTTCAAAATCATGAGTGTTATTCAAGATGAATTGGATGTTAGACTTTGTACAATTAAAATGGAACTAGTTCCTTGATTTGCTGAAAGAAATAAATAAAACTCTTTCTTGTTCAATCAAGTTGGATAATTCTGATAGCTTGAAAACCAAGTTATCTTTAGATAAGAATAAATTACTAAAGATAGCACCAAAATAATAGGATTAGAATAATTTAAATCCTAATAGATTAAGGAGATTAGGTTAGTCTATAAATAAGGTCTTTTGGAGAGTTGTTGCATAAGACAAGCAAGAAGGTTTTGGTTAAGTTTTGGGATAGTTTCTTAATCAACAAAGAAGAGGAGTTATTTAAATCTTTTGCTATATTTTTGACTTCAATTGGTATCAGAGCTTGAGTAAAAGATCCAATCAAGCAAAGAAGAAACCACACGAAACCGAGGATGGGAGACGTGCGTAATCCACCACAAAAGAACCCTGGAGTGCCATCGATCCATTGTCCTATGTTGACATCGACAAATTACACCATTTGGGCGATGAGAATGAAAGTCACGCTTCGAGTGAGTGAAGTGTGGGAGATAATTGAACCAGGATCTACGGACGTAAAGAAGAATGATACGGCCATAGCTCTCTTTTTCCAATCAATTCCCGAGGTACTAATCTTGCAAATCGGAGATCAAAGCACGACAAAAAGGCTTTGGGATGTTATTAAATCGCGGTATCAAGGAGCTGATCGTGTGAAGGAAGCAAGGTTACAAACCTTAATGGCTAAACTAGAGAAATTTAACGATGAATGACAATGACACGGTTGATGAGTTTGCGAGAAAAATTTCTGGTATTGCGGCTCAATCAGCCTCTCTTGGTGAATCCATTAATGAAACAAGGCTAATCAAGAAATTTCTTAATGGACTACCACGAAACAAGTATATTCACATTGTGGCTTCTCTTGAACAAGTCTTAGACCTTAAGACAACAAGTTTTGAAGACATAATTGGGAGAATAAAAGCTTTTGAAGAACGAATTAGCGTTAATAATAAAAACATGGAGGAACAAGGAAATGTTTTCAAACAATGATTATGGGAGAGGAGAAAATCGAGGAGGTTATAGCCGAGGTAGTAGAGGCGGACAAGGCTGAGGGAGAGGTCATGGTAGATTCAATAATCGAGACCAAGAAGAAGATACCAAAAGCTATAGCCAAAAGGGAAGGAAAGATCGATCTAAGGTGATATGTTGGAGATGTGACAAGCCGGGTCACTTTGTTTCAGCTTGTTCCGATAGACCTAGAGAGAATCAAGAAGAAAACTTTAATGAACATGAAGAAGGAGTCGAAGAAATTGAGGAAGAAGCTCTCTATGTTCATGAAGTTGTGTTCTTGAATGAAAACAAAGTTTTTCCGAAAACTTACGGAACAAGTAATGAAGGATCGAAGATTTGGTACCTTGACAATGGAGCAAGTAATCACATGACGGGAAACAAAGAGTTCTTCACTAAACTAGATGAAAACATTAAAGGAGAAGTGAAGTTTAGAGATGGCTCACACGTCAACATAGTTAGGAAAGGGTCTATCGTATTTGTTGGTAAAACCAGTGAAAAAGGGAGCTTAAGGACATCTATTTCATACCCGACTTGAAACATAACATCGTAAGTCTCGGAAAAACAACGGAGAATGGGTGTGAAATTAAGATGAAAGGAGACAAGCTTCACCTTTTAGATCCACGGGGAAGACTTCTTCTCCAAGTAACTTGATCACCAAATCGTTTATATAAAACAATTCTTGAGATTAATCATCCTAAGTGTTTACTTGTGAAGGAAATTGTTACCATGCGGATATGGCACGCAAGGCTAGAACATGTGAACATTGGAGTTATGAACAATATGGTAAAAGAAAAGATGGTAATATGGCTGCCACAAATACTATACGAGACGAATATTTGTGACGTTTGTTTAATTGGAAAACATACGAAGAAACCGTTTCCCCTCAAAACCACCTTCCGAGCAACAAAAGTATTAGAACTTGTTCATGGAGACTTGTGTGGTCCAATATCACCTCCAACACCGACAAACAATCGATATGTGTTTGTCTTGATTGATGATTTCTCAAGATATATGTGGGTTATTCTACTAAAGGAGAAGAGTGAAGCATTTGATCATTTCAAGAGGTTTAAAGAGATTGTAGATAAACAAACCAACTTGACAATCAAAACCTTTAGAACCAATAGAGGAAGAGAGTTTACTTCCACCGAGTTCAATGTGTTTTGTGAAGAAACGGAATCACAAAACACCTCACGGCACCTTATACACCTCAATAAAATGGTGTAGTGGAAAGACTAAATTGAACTCTAATGGAGATGACAAGAAGCTTGCTCAAAGGCATGAAGTTACCAAATGGGTTATGGGGAGAAGCTGTCCGACACTCTACTTACCTCATAAATAGAATCCCAATGAAAGCGTTAAAAGGTCAGACCCCTTATGAAAGCTTCATGTCCAAGAAACCTAATGTCAAACACTTGAGGGTTTTTTGTTGTGTTTCTTATGCTAAAATCAATGTACCACATCTTAAGAAACTAGATGATAGATCAAAGAGTGTGATCAATCTTGGAACGGCACAAGGTTCTAAAGCTTATAGACTCTATGATCCAAAGACAAAGAAGGTGATTGTTAGTAGAGACGTGGTGTTTGATGAAAAACAAACTTGGGATTGGACACCCAAAGAAACCGATGAAGAACAGAGAACGTTCAAGATATTTCATGAAGGAGTGTTACACAAAGGTAACATATATGAGGATGATTAAAAAAATCATGAAAATCAAGAACAAGAACCTATTGACGAAGAAGAAAAAGAAGTTGTCGATGATAATGAGGATCAACTCGAAAATACTCAACCAACATCAAGATATGGACGTACTATAACTAAACCAAGATATCTTGATGACTTTGTGTTAATAGCAGAAATAGAAGGAGGAAAATTTCTTCTAACTATAGATGGAGAACTCGAGAACTACTTAGAAGCAAAAGATTTTCAAGAATGTGTTGATGCAATGAAAGCCGGAATAAAATCTATCATCAAGAACAACACTTGGGAACTTGTTAATAAACCCGATGGAGTAAAACCAATAGGGTTAAAGTGGATTTTCAAGATCAAAAGATATGCGGATGGATCGGTGAATAAGTATAAAGCAAGACTTGTGGCTAAGGGCTATGTCCAACAACAAGGTATAGATTTTGAAGACGTGTTTGTACCCGTTGCTAGAATAGAAACTATACGATTACTTGTTGGTCTAGCTGCAACAAATGGCTGGAAAATTCATCATCTAGACGTAAAGACAACGTTTCTAAATGGAGATTTATGTGAACTCGTCTATGTAAGTAAACCCGAAGGATTTGTGAAGAAGGGAGGAGAGAATAAAGTGTATCGTCTTCACAAAGCCTTATATGGCTTACGGTAAGCACCTAGGGCATGGAATGTGAAGCTTGATCATATCTTAAAGGGAATGAAATTCAAAAGATGTATGAAAGAATCATCGGTATATCTCAAGAAAGAAAAGAAAGACTACTTGATGACTTATTTGTAACCGGCACATCGCAAAGAATCATTGATCAATTCAAGAAAACTATGTCTAAGGAGTTTGAAATGTCGGATCTTGGTAAGCTAGCTTATTTATTACCTTGGGATAGAAGTGATTCAAAGTGATGATGGGATTCGAATCAAGCAAGAAGGTTATGCAAAAGGAATTCTTGCGGATACAAAGATGGATTCATGTAACTTGACTCATACACCAATGGAGTCAAATTTGAAACTATCAAAGACTGAGAATGAACCCGAGATTGATGCCACCACGTATAGAAGAACTATAGGATGCTTGCGGTATCTACTTCATACAAGACCAGATTTAACTTATGCCATTGGAGTGTTAAGTCGATATATGCAAAGTCCAAGGGAATCACATGGAAAAGCTCTCAAACATGTCTTAAGGTACATCAAAGGTACAACTAACTTTGGTTTATATTTTAAGAAAGATGGAACAAGAACAATCATAGGATATAGTGATAGTAGTCACAATATCGACATTGATGATGGAAGAAGTACTTCCGGCCACATCTTCTATCTTGGTCAATCTCCGATAACTTGGACATCACAAAAACAACTCACGGTTGCCTTATCATCTTGTGAAGCTGAATTCATTGCTGCCACCGAAGCCGCAAAACAAGCGATTTGACTTAAGGAGCTAATGAAAGAGATCGTGGATGAAGACAAGAAGGACAAGCTTAGGATCGATAACAAGTCAGCCATTGCACTCACAAAGAACCTGGTTTTTCATGGAATAAGTAAATACATACTCTCGAGATATCACTTCATTCGAGAGTGTGTGGAGAACAACCAAATCGAAGTGGAGCATGTAGCCGGTGAAGAACAAAAGGCAGACATTCTCACAAAGCCATTAGGAATAATCAAGTTCAAGGAAATGAGAGACAAGCTAGGTGTCATCGAGATCATTCATCCCGAAGTTCATGTCGGAATTAAGCGGGTGAATGTTGGATAATTCTGATAGCTTGAGAACCAATTTATCTTTAGATAAGAATAAGTTACTAAAGATAACACATAAATAATAGGATTAGAATCATGTAAATCCCAATAGATTTAGGAGATTAACTTAGTCTATAAATAAGGTCTTTTGGAGAGTTGTTCCATAAGACAAGCAAGAGAGTTTTGGTTAAGTTTTGAGATAATTTCTTAATCAATAAAAAGAGGAGTTCTTTAAATCTTTTGCTATATTATCGACTTCAAATCAAAGCATTAAAAAAATTCTACAAATTCATTTTTTGATCCATCTTTTTTCTTAAAAGCATTTTTTAAGAAACATGATAACTAAACTTACATGTTTAAAGATTCAATACAATGTTGAAATTTTCTCGTTACTTGCCCTTTCCAATCTCAAACATAACCTTGGTATATGTACGATGTAGTCAAATCAGTTGGATGTTTGCTCGACATGTTTTATTATGTATTATCCTTATGGATTGGAATTACACGCAGTTATGTCTGTTACCAAAGATTCCCAACCCACATAAAATGATTGACATTAGGCCCATAAGTCTATGTTCAGTGGCTTATAAGATTGTTTCAAGGGTTTTAAGTAATCGCCTCAAAAATTCTCTTCCAGAATTGGTATATGAGTTAAAAGGGGATTTTTTTGTTGATCGTTAAATCTCAAACAATATCTTTGTTGCTCATGAGATGATTCATGAGCTGAACACAAACCAACGATGCAACAAGAATTACATGGTGATCAAGAAGGACATGTCAAAGGCATATGATAGGGTGGAATGACCATTTTTGAATGAGTTATTTGAGAAAATGGGTTTCCACACCGTGTTGATTTCATGGATGATGGAGTGTATCACTTCCATCTCGTACACGGTACTCCTCAATGGTGTTTCTCGTAGTTTCATTAAGCCGTAAATGGGCATTCGACAAGGAGATCCTCTTTCTCCTTATTTTCATCTTATGTGCAAAGGCACTAAGTCATGTAATGAGAAAGGCTGAGATGGAAGGCCATTTAATGGGTTTAAAGATTGCTAAGGGATGTCCACCGATTCAACAACTCTTGTTTCCAGATGATAGTGTTTTTATATGTAGAGTTACTTTTAAGTAAAGCACTGAATTTTTCGGATGCTTGAAGATGTATGGTGAGGCTTCAAGACAAGTCATAAATTTTAGCAAATCTGCGGTAACTTACGGTAGTAAGATTGACCCTATTTCACGAAGAATTTTGGGCTTATATCTGGGAATTACAAAAGAATGTTGGGATGGAAAGTACATGGGGTTACCTGGGTCTCTCCAAGGATTGAAAAGAGAACTACTTCCGTTTATAACTGAGCATTTGAAGATCAAACTTAATGGTTGGTATGCAAAGTCACTTTCTCTCGGTGGGAAAGAAACGCTCATTAAGTCGGTAGCATTATCTTTATTAGTACAAACTATGTCGTGTTTCCGTCTTACAAATTTCCAATGTAAGAAGCTCACTAGTGCTATCCCAAGCTTTTCATGGAATAGTACAGAGAACAAGAGGAAGGTTCGTTGGGTGTCATGGGAGAAAATATGCAAATCTAAAGACAACGGTGGTTTGGGGTCTAAGGATATATGTGATTTTAATCAAAGTCTACTCGCTATACAAACATGGAGATTGTTAACCGAACCTCAGTCTCTCATATTACGGATTTACAAGGCAAGATAGTACTCAAACTCCAATGTTTTAGATGCAGGAATTGGCTCAAGGCCATTATACGCATGGCAAAGCATCTCTTATTGGAAGGAACTGTTAAACCAGGGTTTAATGAAAGCCATTGGTGATGGTAGAGATACAAAATGTGGTTGGATAGATGGGTTGTGGATAACATACCTCGACGGCCAATCAACAAGGAAGCGTCTAGAGACCTTAATCTCTCAGTTGCAAACCTCATTAGAGAGAATTGTGAGCGGAACGAAGCGAGAATAGAGACTTTGTTTCCTCCATGTGATGTTGTTCGAATACTATCCTTTCCTCCTATAAGAGATGTGAAGGATTCATGGAACTGGGCCTTCTCTATAGAAGGAAGTTACACTGTTAGAAGTGGTACTTGGCTAGCATTGCAGCCATGGACTTATAGAGATCCAGAACATGAACCACTACGGAGGATGGACAAAGTTAAGAGTAGTTTATGGAAAATGAAAAGTGTGCCAAAGATAAAACTTTTTCTTTGGAAAATTCTCTCTAGAGCGTTAGCAGTTGCAGAATGTCTAGCATCACATGGGATTAATGTGGATCAATTATGTCAGGTTTGCAAACAAAAATCAGAGTCCATTACTCACGTGTTGTTTGAGTGTAATGGTGCATTAAAGGTATGGAGAAATGCTGGTTTCTCATGTTTAGTCACTGCAACAGATGCAGATTTAGTTCATCGTATAGATAAACTAATCTTGTTGGTAGAGACAAATGATTCCAGGAATCCCAATTGCTAAGCATTAGCGTGGATGATTCGAGAAATATGGAAGCAAAGAAATGGAAAAGTATTGGCAGGTAAGGCGAGTGACACATACATATTGGTAGCCAAAGCTATTGAACATCCAACTAAATGGAAAAAAGCAAATGATTATACTCTGATGGATCACAATGTGGGAAACAATGCTTGTGTGACTCAAAAGTGGTCTAAACCTGATGCATGTATCGTTAAATGCAATATTGGTGCGCTTGATCAAAGTCACCAATGCTTTGTGGCATATCATGGATAAGCAGAGACCACCTAAGACAAGTTATACATCACACCAGAGATGTACTAACTCCATCTCATTCTCCGCTTGTTGCGGACTGGCGTGCTTTGTTATGGTCAAATGCAGAATGTTATTGATCTCAGATATGAGTGTCGAGATATGGACAGAAAATGAGAGCATTATTAAAGCCATTCAACATCCAAATGTTTGGTCCAGATACAAAACTTTCTTGACAAAGTACAAGAGGCTTAAGTCGTGTTTCAGATCTTGTATGGTAAGATTATCACCATATAAAGCGAACATCCCAACTCGATGCAATGCTAAAAGTGTCACAAGGGATGGAAGATTTCACTCGTATGTTGCCACTAGTGCTCCAGTCTGGTTGGAGCCATCATTAGTCGAGGATTGCAAGTTATCACTTAGCAGCATTGTTTTATGATTCATATAGTTTGTTGCATTTTGAGATGCAAGTTTTCATCCTTGTATCCTCTGTTTTCTCTGTATTACTCCTCCCTGTGAGGCTATTTTATTTTATTTCAATAAATTAATACATGACAAAAAAAAGATCTCAGGCCTTGCAGCACAATCACCTGCTCTTGGAGAAACCATAGAAGAATCAAAACTAGTAAAGAAATTCTTAATGCGACTTCCAAGAAACAAGTGTATTTATATTGTAGCATCTCTTGAACAAGTTTTAGATCTAAAAAAATGAGTTTTAAAGAGAAAGTTAGCACTGAAACTCAAAGTGAAGAACAAAGGACACTAATGTTTTCAAAACAAGGAGACTATGGTATGAGAGAAAACCTAAGTAAAAATAGTAAGGGTGGTTATGGTAGAGGTAGTCGAGGTAGAGGCAGGGAAAGAGGAAGATCCAATGGTCGAAACCAAGAAGAAGAAACCAATAACTATAACCAAAAGCAAAAGAAAGATCGGTCCAAAGTAATATATTGGAGATGTGACAAACCCGACCACTATGTTTCAGCTTGTCTCGATAGACCAAGAGAAAATCAAGAAGTAAACTTAAACGAGTTTGAAGAGGAAAAAGAAGTAGAAGAAGCTCTTTATGTTCATGAGGTAGTATTATTGAATGAAGACAAAGTGTTTCCAAATAACTATGATACAAACAAAGATGGAACAAGTGTTTGGTCTCTAGACAACAGAGAACTCAAAGACATCTACTATATATCCTATTTAAAGCACAATATTATAAATTTTGGATAAACAACTAAAAATGGGTGTGAAGATAAGATGAAATGAGACAAATTGACACCTAGAGATCCACGAGGGAGACTACTAGTTGAAGTAATAAGGTCTCCACATCATCTCTACAAAATCACCATTAGGAATAAGCCACAGAAAGTACCTTCTTGTACAAGATGATGATACCACATAGACTTGGCATGCTCAGCTAGGACATGTGAGTACTGATGTGATGAAAAATATGATGAAGAAGAATATGGTAGTTGATATGCCACAAATACTACATGAAAACACCATTTGTGAAGCTTTTCTAGTCGGGAAACTAACAAAGAATTCATTCCCAACCAAAGCCACTTTTCGTGCAACACAAGGATTAGAACTAGTCCATGGAGACTTGTGTGGACCAATATCTCCACAAACACCAACATCGATACATTTTTGTCTTGATATATGAATTCTCAAGATATATGTGGACTATATTACTAAAGGAAAAGAGTGAAGCATTCGATGTTCAAAAGGTTCCAAGAGTTTGTTGAAAAAGAAACTAATTTGACAATCAAAACCTTTTCTACCAATAGAGGAGGAGAGTTTACCTAAGCTGATTTCAACTCGTTTCGTTAAGAAACACAGTTGCAAGGTATCTAACTGCACCATATATACCACAACAAAATGGTGTAGGTGAGAGAAGAAATCAAACCTTAATGGAGATGACAAGAAGCTTACTCAAAGCAATGCAAGTTCCGAAGGAGATGTGGGGAGGAGATGTATTGTCATTCAAACTTATCTCATAAACTGAATTCCCACAAAATCTTTGAAAGGCCAGACCCCTTACAAAAGTTTCATGTCCAAGAAACTAGCCCTGAGCATAATAAACCGGAACCAAACCAAACCAAACCAAAATAAGAGGAACCAAACAAAACCAAACTGAACCGAGAACCGAATAGTTACCCGAAAGAATAGAAATATAATTATATATTTAAAAATAATGATTTATATAGAATATACTAATATTTTTCATGTGGCTTTTGTATTGTAGCTTGTCCTATTATTTTTATTATACTCTCTTTTGTAACTTGAAGTTTTGATTTCTATTTGGTTTATTAAGTCCGATCAAAGAAAAAACAAAAATAGGTTGTATCAAATGGTTATTTTAAGTTCCAATTTCAAGTATCTATTTGGAATCAAAACTGATAATAACCGAACTGAAACTGAAACCAAAATTTAGTAAGTACCTATTGGTCACCATATTTTAAGAACTGAAAGAACCAAAAACCAACCGAACAGAATGCCTTGGGCTACAAGAAACCCAACATCGAACACTTGAGGGTTTTTGGTTGTGTTCAATCTCGGAATAGAACTAGGTTCTAAAGCCTGTAGACTCTATGATCTAAAGAAAAAGAAGGTGATTGTTAGTAGGACGTGGTCTTTGACGAGAAAATAGCTTGGGATTGGACAACTAAAGAAACTTATGGAGAACCAAGGATGCTTAAGGTTTTTCATGAAGGTGTTATAGAAGAAGGAAACAATTATGAGGATGATTAAGGTGATCAAAGCCAAGAACAAGAACCTATATATTAACCAAGATGAGGAAGGAGTTGTCGATGATGATATGAATCAAGCCGAAAACAATCAACCAACATCAAGATATGCATGTGCTATTACCAAACCAAGATATCTTGATAATTATGTGTTATTAGCTGGATTAGAAGGAGAGATATTGCTTCTAACAATAGATGGAGAACCCGAAAATTACTTATAAGCAAAAGATTTACAAGAATGAGTTGAGGCAATGAAAGCCGAATTGGATTCTATCATCAAAAACAAGACTTGGGAGCTTGTTGACAAACCCCATGTAGTGAAACCTATAGGGTTAAAGTGGATTTTTAAAAACAAAAGACATGTAGATGGATCGGTGAATAAGTATGAAGCAATACTTGTAGCTAAATGCTATTTTCAACAACAATGTATAGATTACGAAGAAGTGTTTGCACCCATTGCTAGAATTGAAACTATACGATTACTCATAGGTCTTGCTGCAACAAACTGTTGGGAAATTCACCATTTAGATGTTAAGACAGCTTTCTTAAATGGAGATTTGAGTGAGCTAGTCTATGTAAGTCAACCTGAAAGATTTGTGAAGAAAGGAGGAGAGATAAAGTGTATATTCTTTGCAAAGCCTTATATGGTTTACGCCAAGCACCTAAGACATGAAATGTGAAACTTGATCATGTCTTAAAGGGAATGAATTTTAAGAGATGCATGAAGGAATCATCGGTGTATCTCAAGAAAGAAAAGAAAGACTTCTTGATTGTGTCAAGCTATGTTGATGATTTGTTTGTCACTGGAACATCACAAAGACTCATTGATCAATTCAAGAATGTGAGATCTTGGTAAGCTAACGTATTACCTTGGAATAGAAATGATCAAGGTGATGATGGGATTAGAATCAAGCAAGAAGGATATGCTAAAGGACTCTTTACTGATACTAAGATGGATTCGTGTAACTTAACTTATATATGCACCAATGGAGTCAAATTTGAAACTTTCAAAAACTAAAAAC
Source organism: Lepidium didymum (assembly GCA_963920545.1). NCBI lineage: Eukaryota > Viridiplantae > Streptophyta > Magnoliopsida > Brassicales > Brassicaceae > Lepidium > Lepidium didymum. Next base: position 11,357,310 of record OY986991.1, on the reverse strand, counting down.
AAACCTGAGATTGATGCCACCGAATATGGAAGAACTATTGGATGCTTGAGGTATCATCAAGACCAGACTTAGCATATTGTTGTAGTGTTAAGTCGATATATGCAAAGTTAAGATAATCACATGGAAAGGCTCTTAAACATGTCTTAAGAACTACTAACTTAGGCTTGTTTGTCAAGAGAGATGGATCAAAGAAAATCATTGGATATAGTGATAGTAACCACAACATTGACATCAATGATGGAAGAAGCACTTATGGTCATGTTTTCTACTTTGGTTCATCATCAATCATGTGGACTTCATATTATCTTCTTGTGAAGTTGAATTCATGGCTGCCACCGAAGCTACTTAGCAAGCTATATGGCTTAAGGAGTTAATGAAAGAAATACTTAATGTAGAAGAGAAGGTTACACTAAGGATAGACAACAAGTCAACCATTGCTCTCACTAAAAATCCGGTTTTTCATGAAAAAAGTAAACATATACTTTCAAGATATCATTTTATCCGAGAATGTGTTGAAAATGAAAAAATAGAAGTGGAGCAGGTTTCAGGTGAAGAACTAAAAGCGGACATTCTTTCAAAGCCATTAGGTATAATAAAATTCAAAGAAATGAGAAGCAAGATCAGAATTGGCGAAATCATTTTTCCTAGAATTCAAGTCAAAATTACAGGGTTGAATGTTGGATAGTACCTAACTTGGGCAGCAAGTTATCTCTAAATGGAGTAGCTTTTAGAGATATACTTAAATAAGTTAAACAAAATTTAAGTAAATTATAATCTTAGTAGAATAAGGAATTAGCTTAATTTTATAAATAAGAGTCTTTGAACCGAGCTCAATTTCAACCTTTATTATATAATACTTGATATATACCTGAAACACTAGTAAAAAAAAGGCATATACCCACGAAAATTTCGTGGGTAAATACAAAGAAATTTTGTGGCTTTTCGTAGGTTAAGCCACAAAAAGCAACAAAATAAATTCGTGGGTACGGGGTCGTGGGTAAAAAATTTCGTAGCTTTTTGTAGGTAGAGCTACCCATGAAAAGCCACAAAATTTTTCGTGGGTATATTATCCACTAAAACCCACGAAATATTTCGTGGCTATAATACCCACGAAAACCCACAGAAAATTTTATGGGTAATTATTTATTCTTTTTTTTGCATCCGCGGAGATTCAAACTTGGGTCTCAAATGGGTGTTTTTAATCCCTTTTTTTGGCAGAAGTGGGATTCAAACTCAGGTCACTTACGGGTCATTCTGGGGACGTTACCAGCAGAGTTAGGGACAATTCTTGGTAAGCAATACCATTACTAATATATATCATTAGTAATGGATGTTCATAATTATTTAAGATAGTTTATTTTTTAAATACGGTCATCAAATTTTCATTTCATGTGACTTTTTTATAATGATGTACCAGTAATTATGTATTCTATAGGAAAAAAATTTAAACATCAGGACACAATTTTTTAGTACAACACAGCAAGATATATTAATAAATATTACAATATACTTCCAAACTTTGAAATTAAAAACGCAACAACTACAAAACACTGCATATAGCTTATTCAATACAAGGATTACAAGTAAAAATGTCTACAGCGAATTACGGATTATTAACTGTAACTAGATTTATTGTTACAGCAAATGTCGTACAAGATATATAATTCTAAAACTAATATTTAAAAATCAAAGTATATTTTCATGGGTAAACGCGGGTTTTTTAAACCTATCTACGTAAATTTCGTGGGTATTTTAAACATACCCACTAAACTTTGGTGGGTAAAAAGGTATTTTATAGATGGGTATTTTCCTACCCACGAAATCCCACAGAATTTTTCGTGGGTAAGAGAATACCCACGTGAACCCACAAAAATATTCGTGGGTAAAAGAATACCCACAAAAACCCACAAAAATTTTCGTAGGTAAGAAATTACTGTTCATCGTGGGTTTTCGTGGCATTTTGTGGCTTTTGGACTATACCCACGAAAATTTTCGTGGCTTTTTCGTGGGTATAGCTCTTTTTTTTACTAGTGAAATTCTGAATATAATTTAATTAGTATTGAGATACTTATGATAACAGTTTTTTTGGTTTTTCAAAATAAAGCCATATCCTTAAACAACATTTGCTCTAAGTTTACTCGAGTTCAGAAAATAAAATATTTGCTCTGGGTCAAAAAGAAATTTTTACTAGATTTGATATTCGCACTTGCTATAAATTTTGAATCAGAAATTTAAACCCTGAATCAATCAAAGAAATTGAAAGATTAATGGAAAATAATAGATTATAATGCATACATATATATATTTTTAAGTTAACTAATTTTGTATCAAAATTGGTTTGGTAAAAGATAGTTTATATTTAAATTGGTTCGAATCATATATAATTGGTTTAATTATGCATAGTTGTTAATAGCATGATCATAAATTTCTATTAAGCACCCTTAGCTTCTCTACTAATTCCACTAAATTATCCAATCAGTTTCCACTACATTAGTATTCATAATAGGAGAAGATAAGTGTGCGTTTATGAGACGAATTAAGATTGTCTAAAAGTTTAATGTAGAAAAATGTTTTATAAAGATATTTTTTATTAGGAAATATGGATTTGTATTTTTGTATGGAGACGAATTAACATTTTTGAAGTTCGTCGTTTTCCTTAATATACAAGAAAATTCTATGACAACTCCTGACGAAATGAACGTATTATTGAGAAACTTCATTGGCAAAATCAGTCCAAACAATGAATCACTTTCACAAATTAATGCCAAGAGCCAACTTATGATCTCTTCGTAACAATGTGAGTTGTACAAAACGTGACTCATCATTTGGGGTGGACTAAATATCTATAAGATTAGATTCGATCCGGTATTTAATTCAATTCAATCCAACAATTCCGAATATCCATAAAGTTTTGCAACAAAGCAAATAACAAAATCTAATATCCGTTAAAAACAAAGCAAATATCAAATATTATTTTTTTAAAAGCCGGATATCCGCTCCGATTCGTATCTTACTTATATATATTTAAATCTTAATTATGTATATATATATATTATAATATAAATAGTGTTATGCATATTTATATGATTGGAGATGAATAAAATGTAACATATAATTAATTTTTATTGTTTTATATTTTATTTTTATGATGTTATTTTTCATCATGTGATATACTAGAAGTTTAGTTTTCAAAATTAGTTTGATTAAAATTTTTAAATATTTTATAATTAATTATATTTCCGTTTTCAAAATCTATATTGGAAAATATTTATTTTGTGTTTAGAAATTTATATTGACATTGGTTTTTTTTTATATTTTTTTATTTTGTGATTTTTTTGTGTTTTATCTTTGTTAATTATTTAAAAACGGATCGGAACGGATTATTCGCGGATCTTTGACAAAAAAAACAGATATCCGAGTTTCTAGATATCCAAAAAAATTTGGATCGAAGCAAATCACAAATTCAAATATCTGAATAAAGTGGATCGAATCACAAATATTATATATTTTAATGGTATCTACTCCGTAACCACCCCTACTCAACATACAATTAACACATATTTCCATAAAGCTACATTAGTTAATGACCATTCAACAAAACTTTATTGGATCCTAGTCTCAAGTGTTTGAAAACCGATAGGAGTATATTTTTGATTTTGTGTTCACATATAGTAACTCCCTTTTTTTTTATCAAAGATTCAAAATATTCATGAGTTAAATATTTTATACATATTAATAAAAATTTAGTAATACTTATTTAAACCTTTACCAATTATCATTATTGTTTAGTTTCTTGCATTTTACAATTTTCATAACAAATTGGTAAAATAATCAAATATTATGTTTGCCTAGATTAGTATAAACATCAGCAAATTTGATACAAATTTTTTGCTTCTACAACATCAATATTTTGATATACAGGAAATAAAATCTTCAAAACATTCTACTTTTTATACTCCCTCTTCCCAATATAAATAATGTTTAAGCTTTATTTTTTGTCTCAAAATATATGATTTTTTAGATTTCCAATACAAAATTTTTATTTATTTTCCTCATTTAACTTTTATTACTTATTCATATTAATTACACTATTAATTACACTATTAATTACTATATTAGAGATATTAAGTAATTTCACAAGCTTTATTAATTATTATTCATCTACCCTAAACATCATATATTGACATAGAGATTATTAGCTAGTAATGAGTATGATTATGATTTTTTTTATCATTGTAACAGATTTTTTGGTGTTTACAAAGTCTAACTACGAACATCAAAGAAAACACATGGGTCTGTACTTTTCTTTTGTATATACGACTTGTACTAGAAACTTTGATTACAACATCAAAAAAATTACAATTTCATTGTATATGCTCTTTTTCTTAAAGACATTTTTATAGTTAGATATTCGTGTATGAGCGTAACTTATAAAGATTGTCACATCTTTATATATTATCAAATATAATTTAAGACACCCTCCTCACGATTAAGATTGGATATCTGAAAGTTGAAATTTGTAGGACTGAACATCCAGAAGTGATTCACTATTGTATTAGGCTAACTCACCCCAAAAATTTGTTCAAGAAAGGAAAATTGACACATAGCTTGAATACACAGTTTGAGTTGTAAGCTATCTAAGTGGATAGATCAATTAGTTATATTTAGGAGTTATCTAAATATATAGTAATCCTAATCGAGTTATGATTAGTTTAGAATCTATATTAGGAGATGCTAACATTGTGACATAACTTATGAGTTTATTTGAAAATTTAGTTTTGAGTGAATTTTTAAAGTTAATAAAGAGCGAATCTTTATAAATCTTGATTTAAGTATTTTGGTTCTTCACTTATATATTCCTAAGAATTAAAACCTAACATTAGAAACTATTAGAAAATATACTGTAAATATTCGGTAGAGATATTCTTTGATATGATTTACCTAGAATATTAGGCAATATATAGTGTGTATAAATACTTTACTTTGTGAATCAATAAACGCAACCTTTTCCAAAATATTTCAGAAACTATAAAATCGAGAAAACTTTATATAATACCCATATATATCTAGATCCATCGATCGTACTCACCTTCATGTGTATGTACACATAACACATATATAGAGATATGGAGGAAACACTGATTGAGAAAGTGCAGGTACGGATTGGTGTACAGTGTCCTACCATTTCCTTTGTTGTTTTGTGTATTGCCCATCTATATAATAATTATACCAAAAAAAAAAAAAACATCAACAAAATATCTACAGGATTTGATATCTATGAATGACGTCTCATAGATCTCAACATCAGTGTTTACTAGGCATGGTCTACCAATATGAAGGTTCTGTATGCGAAACCAAAGCCATAACAACATATCTGCCCCACACTTCCACTTTTCCAAATCATTTGCAAGACCATAAGTGAATATTGAGGTAACTAAGTTTTAAAGTACCAGTTTTGAGATTGTACAACTAAGACGTTTATTAAATATGAAACCTACTTTTTCAGTTTTGACTTTTAAGTGTTTTTACTATGTTGAGAAAAACAAAAGTTTGCTGCTTGATTATTTATACGAAATTGTGATATATTTATTATAATCATGATAAATATAAGATTTTGATGCTTTCTGCTTTTGTGATTTTCTATGGCAACTTGTTCATCGGTCGTTTGGTGTGCAGACAAGATGTGTTTGTGATAAACTTATCATATGAATTGACACAATCCATGAGTACCACTTCAGTGACCATTACTTGTCTCCTTGTCAATGTCTTACATAAGCATTCACAACTTGTTGAACTATGTGAATTAATGCAAATCTTTAAAAATTTATGAATGTTTTACTTTATATTCCCTTTTAATATTTAAGATTATGCATATTTGGCATAACTTTTTTCTTATTATGTCAGTAGCCTACGCATGTACAATATTCATCCCCATGATTTAGAAAATTTAGAAAACAGAAGAAAAACACAACAAAACAAAACCAAACAATCATGGCTTAGAGGTTATTGTTCAACCGTATTAATGCCTGATTTTCATTTAAGACACAAATTTTATTCTAATTATTGTACGATTCAAATGGTATAGTTGCAAGTTTGGGAGATTGGTGACTTAAGGTTTTCCGGTTTAACCGGATTAGAGTCTCTCTCGAAATGTCACATATGCCCTAAACTCGATTGCAGCTACACTGGATCAGCCAAATGTATCTATTTATACTTTGTTGATAGTCATCTACAAGATTCCAAGAATATTGTCCTCTCAAAATATTCCTTAGCTGATGCTGAATAGACATCAATGAGAAGATCTTAGCTCTTTGGGAAAACAGTACGAAACTATTGTTTGTGGTTCAAAGTTTTAAGGAGCAACAAGGTGTTTATGTCACACTTAGACGTATATCATCAAAACTTCCAGATAAAAAAAGGTACATGTATCGTCTTAAATACTCTGTTAATGGACACATTGTTTAATTTGAATCACCAGAGGTATTAAGCTTCTTTGAACCTAGCTCTGAGAGGCCTGAAGAGAATTTCATGTTTGTCCCTAAGAGTTTATTGCGTGGTGGTGATATCTTAAAGTTTCAGTTCTGCATCATGAGGATGTAATTCAATGTGGTTTAGTTGTGGGTTATGTAACATCAGTTTCGTATGTTGTGTTTTTAGATTTTCCTTTATTGTTTTTGAAAATCCTTTGCACTTTGTACTCGTCTGTAAAAACTATCGACGCAGTCTTTTTGTTATTATAGTTTCAACGAATCTCCTAGTTAACACATCTTTACTGCATTCTGTCTACTGTAAATTATATCTTAATCTGTAACAAAGCGTAATTAATCTTTGCACTTTACATAGTTTTTAGATTACTTTATTTCATCCAATTACCTAATATTGGTCCATCAAGACAGCGAGGCTTCGTGTACTTTTGTAGCATTTTCCATTAGTACAAACCCATGATAAGAAACGACATTTTTGTTTAATTCTAGGTTTTCGGTCCATAGAATGAGAAATTTTCTAACTAGCAATTGCCAAGTCAAGACTAAAATTCATGGAGAAAATTTTTATAGGACAAGATTTGTCTTTATACCAATTTAAGACAAATATCATTAGACTATTAGAAAAAACAGAATTCAACTTTTGGCTAATTAAATCGTTAAACCCGAGAAATTTGATTATACTTCTTTGTATATGGCTGAGTAAAAAAGGTCATAAGTTATGTCCACAAAAGAAAAGAAAAAAACTTGAAAATTTGCCATAAGTATTTGTAATCATCTTCTCGTGCTGCAAATTTGAGGTATAAGAAAATATATGATACTACGTTTTACATGTTTTATCTTTTGTTATGTTAAAAGAGTACTCTTAAAGTTTTTTTTTTCTAATTTAGGTTTTTAGGTTTTAGACTATTTTGAAAGAAAAACAACATATTCTGAATGAAATAGAGAATGCAGAAGCTATAAGAAATTTACTAGTAAAAAAAAAGGCTATACCCACGAAAAAGCCACGAAATGCCACAAAAACCCACGATGAATAGTAACTTCTTACCCACGAAAATTTTCTTGGCTTTTCGTGGGTTTTTTGTAGGTATTCTCTTACCCACAAAATATTTCATGGGTTTTCGTGGGTTTTTCGTGGGTATTATTTTACCCATGAAATATTTGGTGGCTTTTCGTGGGTTTTTGGTGGGTATTATTTTACCCACAAAATATTTGGTGACATTTCATAGGGTTTTCGTGGGTATTATTTTACCCACGAAAATTTTCGTGGCTTTTCATGGGTTTTTCGTGGGTATTATTTTACCCACGAAATATTTCGTGGCTTTTCGTGGGTATTTTTCTACCCACAAAATTTGCATAGGTAGGTTTAAAAAACCCACGTTTACCCATGAAAATATATTTTAATTTTTAAATATTAGTAGTAGAATTATATATCTTGTACGACATTCGCTGTAACAATAAATCTAGTAACAGTTAATAATTCGTAATTTGCTGTAGAAATGTTTGCTTGTAATCCTTGTATTGAATAAGCTATATTAGGGTTGGAAATTTGATCCAACCCGAACCGAAATTCGGGTCGGGTCGGATTTGAAATTCGGGTTGGGTCGGGTAAGATTAAAGTTTATTGAAGAATTTGGATCGGGTTGTTCGGGTCGGATCGGGTTGTTCGGGTCGGATCGGATCATGTCGGATCGGGTTTTCGGGTCGGGTCGGATTTTTTTTAGAATTTTTCCCAAAAAAAATCATTTTTTCGGAATTCAGGTCAGGTTTCGGACGGTCCGGGTCAATTCGGATAGGGTTTTTTGAATTTTTTCGATTGACTCGGCCCGACCCGACCGACCCGAATTCCCACCTTTAAGCTATATGCAGTGTGTTGTAGTTGTTGTGTTTTTAATTTCAAAGTTTAGAAGTACGTTGTAATATTTATTAATATAGTTTGCTGTGTTCTACTAAAAAATGATGTCGTGATGTTTAATTTTTTTTTCCTATAGAATACCTAATCACTGGTACATCATTATAAAAAATCACATGAAATGAAAATTCGATAACCGTATTTAAAAAATAAACTATCTTAAATAATTACGAACATCCATTACTAATGATATATATTAATAATGGTATTGTTTACCAAGAATTGTCCCTAACTCCATTGGTAATGTCCCTAATATGACTCATAAGTGACCCGAGTTCGAATCTCACTTATGCCAAAAAAAGATTAAAAACACTCATTTGGGACCCGAGTTCGAATCCCCGCGGATGCAAAAAAAATAATTACCCACAAAAATTTTCGTCGGTTTTGGTGGGTATTATTAGCCACGAAATACCTACAAAAATTTTGGTGAGTTTTAGTGGGTATTATAGCCACGAAATTTTGCGTGCAGCTCTTTCCGCGAAAAACCACAAATTTTTTTACCCACAAATTTTTTCATGGTTTTTCGCGGGTTAACCCACGAATAACCACAAAATTTATTTGTATTTACCCACAAATTTTTCACGGATATTTTTTTTTACTAGTAATTATCTGAAATACCAACGTCGGATATCTGCTTAACATTAAAGTGACTCGTCAACAATAAAGTTGTCGTAAATAAAAACTGGTCAACAATAAGTGACTAAAAAGTAGAAAGAGTGAATAGTATTGGTTATTACATATGTAATATCCAAGTAGATTAGTAATAATTACAGCATAAACTCTAATTACGTGGCTCGGTCAATATCATCCGGAGATGGCTTGGTCGGCAAGGGACCATCAAGGCTCCATCTTGATAGAACCCATATTCTTCCTCTGCCCGTTTGAGAAGCTTCTGGAACATTGGATGTTCTAAGAACATCAATGGAGCAACGAATCTTTGTGTAGGTTCATAATACCCATCAACGGCTATCACTGCAAAGTGACCTTCCTTCACGTCTTTTGGGACACAATCACGGTCATATTCTTTGGATGATATTTTCTTTGCCGACGAAAATCCTTTGATCTGCACCAACTTCTCTACAACATTCTTAAGCTTCACAATTCCCTCTTTAACTCTCTTCTTCGATGGCTCAACTGTAATTGTTCTTTGCCTGGCCATGCTAAGGGATATATTAGGTTAATTTATGGGGTTTATATATGGATGTTCTTACAGAAATATATGTTCGAATATAGAGATGTAATGAGGAGTATATATAAGGAAGAATGGTACAAAAGAAGATAAGAAAGAAGAAGAAAGAGACCAAAGCATGTGGCTGAGTTGGTTTGCATTCTTATTGATATTTTTTTTCCTTCTAATTGCAAGTTTCACTGTGTTTTCTTTTTGCCTTTTACCGTATGTAAATTTAACATCGGCCATTAGAGAAAAACTTGAGATTGACGTTAGTTCCAACATATCTTGAGGATCACCAAATAATTTTGTAGTCAATCAGGTTATATAAGTACTACTTTGAACCATTTCTTACTTCAATAGACTGAAAATTATACTAGTAACTGAAAACAACCCTTTGTTCATATAGTCATCACAAAGGTATTTCAAAATGTTTTTTTTTTTGGTGAAAATATTTCAAAACGTTAAAAATCCAAGTTACCGCATAACTCTAATACTATGGCAAATCACAAGAATACAAATTCCAATTTATACGTCTATAAATATTCAGATTTCATGATCATCATTGGCATCTAGTTGCATATATATGCGTTTGGACTTAATTCATGTTTTCTATATACCATTGTTTTAAAGGTTTTCTATAGATTTTAGATTCTTAAAATTTCTTGTAAAAGGTAAATTTAAGTTTAGTGTTTTATTCACTTTTACTATTGATGAATAACAAAAAACTTATGTCTCATCTTTATTTATAGAATGTACAAAGATCTCAACGAAACGAAACACCCTTCAACGTACATCGAACCATCGTTATTGAAACTGTGCGCAAAAGTACTGTCATAAATTTTGTTATAAATTATAATTCAGAGAACCAGCTATGCATTATTATATATAGAGACGATCGATATAAATTTATGTAATTTTCTTAAATTTGTGTGAACATCTTTTACTACACGTTTTCAATGAATTGGCCAGAAACATATAAAAATCAGAAAATATTATACAATATTTATAATACTGTACGTTAATTGAATATCAAATTTACATGCTAAGGTCCAAATAGCTAAAGGAGTCCAACTTTTAATGGCTGCAGATTCAGGCGACGATTCTCCGCGAGCAAGACATGGTAATTTTGTCACGCATTTAGCAAGAGGTTATTTGTTGCAAACATAGCCACACATTTTACAACACAGTTTCAAATTGGTTCACCCTTTAATTTTTACTCTCATTTCTTTTGAAATAAATAAAACTTAAACCCCAAAAAAGAAAAATCCTTGAAACTTTACAGCTTTATTTTATGATGGTTGTAAATTATATACTACAAGAAAGAAGCTAAAATCTGTTGGTTACCCGTTATAACAGATATCTTCGGACGAATATTCGACAAATTCAATAACAAAAAAGAAAAGCATAATCCGTCAAAAATTCCGATGAACATTACTTGTCTGAAAATTATCAGATTATTCTGCCAGAAAAAAACTATCATATATATAGCCATGACCATAGAGTCCTTGTGATCTAGCTAGATTCTTAGGAAATACAACATACCAACTAAGTTTCGACGGCTACTAATATGTTAAAATTTCGGTTAGATTTCACTTTAAACAAAAAAACAAACATACACTGCAATTTCAATCAGCCAATGTCATCCCTAGACATTTTTAGTGGTCAAAAACATCAAAATTCAATAGAAAAAAAATTTCAAAAAAAAAAAAAAACGTATATTAGTAGCTATGCCCTTTGTTCATATTTTTCACGTTTAATGACATTGAAGGTTTGAGATATAACACCCAAATATAAACAGTATTTTGTGTTTCTTTGGCAAAAAAGAAACAGTACAGGCTGTCCTTATGAACTGTGTAGTAGTACTGTGCTTTGTATATCGGCATGCAAAGTCGTAGTCGGATTCATAGTACATCAATTATCAATATACAATAAGGAATGTCAATGTGATCATAATTTTTTTTTTGTCAATACTGGATCACAACTGACCGGCTCATTAGCTAAGTTTCTACATAATGTAGGCGGTAGGATTCGATTCCTGGTTATGTAAGTGTGCATGTCTGTAATGAACTTACCACCTGCCACTAGAATAAAATAACTATATATATATATATATATATATTTTACTATTTAATAACCTGTTTGTAGTACTTGAAGAGATCTATACCGATCTGCAATTAGCAATTACCATATGTAATGTAACAAAATTAAAACTAATGATCTATATCTTATTCACTTAGAAGTCTATATACCTTTTTTTTTAGGTCAGCAAAAGTCTATATACCTAAGCAGGTAAACATCTACATATATTTACTGAATATATAGAATTATTAATGTAATAGCTAGCTATAAAAATCATTTTTCAAAACAAAAATACACATAAATGTAATCATTTATAAAGATTGTAACGCATATTTTTAATTGACTTTTAAACACGTACATCGGAATTTCATAGTAATATCTTATTCATTCGTAATGTGAAAAAAAAGATCCAATCCTAAAAATGAATAAGTGGTAATTTATTAAAACATACACTAAAATTGAAGATGAATTTGAGAATCAAAAAACCAAAATAAATGTAGCAGTAGAACATGTGGCAATTTTAGAAAGGTCATTGTCAAAGAAACTTTGAACGTGAGTCCAAGAAGGAAACTCATAGAACTAAATATGAGGAGAGACCAATACCATGTTCAAATAATGTGACCTAGTTGATTAGATATATGATTGCGTAAATAATTCCACATTTTTTATATTACAAAATTATACTATTAAATAGCTGAAAAGTTGGAAAGAAAAAGGCATATAATTTAGTTAGCAGTCGACTGTCCAAATTGAATTTGAAAGGTACGTGACTCTAGTCCCGCGATAACCGGGGGCTGGTCCGACACAGTTTTTATTTGTTTTTTGTTTTTTAATATATAAATTTGGATATGCACTTTCTGTTCAACTCTATGATTACATGAATCCGCATGCAAATGAATATATTTTGGTTAAACACACAAAAATATCTAAGCAACAAAGAAAGAGAAAACAAAGTATTCTAATTTATCTAAACAAATATCAACATATCAGACTACAACTTGCACTCATAAGTCTAAATCATGACAATGAACATAGTGTTATTTACAAAAATAGAAAGTCTACTTCGTGCCTGTTCTTTTAGTGATCGTTGTAATGACAATCAACGATCCAAATTATACAAGTAATTATAAATATAGCTATGCGGAGAATACATACACAACCTATTAGAGTTAATACTCTGATGAGATTATGTTAGTTAGTTACATTAGTTAATCTATATAAAATTAACTCGGTTAATGACCGATTGTATATAAGAGACCATTGTATATTCATTTTGAAGTCAAGTGAAATATTATTTTGATTCAAATTTATTCTTTTCTCTCTCGAGCGTAATTCTGTTTTATTTCAATGGAGATTCAATATCTTCCTCGTAATATAGTATCAGAGCAATAATCTCTTATGCTCTTTTGCTCTTTAAAGATTCCTCTTCCATCTTTCTTTTCTGAGATCCTCGGTTTGTGTTTTCTTTGAATTTGATCTTCAAATTCGTTCTTGATTCTCTGAATCTTTCTTCCGATAATGGCAATTGAACCAGATTATGTCTCCAATCCAGCAATTTCTCTAACTAATCCATCTCGTCAATCAACATATTTGTATGAAAATCTGTATTATCTTCATAGCAATGACCACGTCGGTCTCATACTCGTCTCCAATAGACTCACCGGTGGAGTTGATTTTCATTCTTGGAGAAGGTTAGTTCGCCTTGCTCTGAATGTTAGAAACAAACTAGGATTTGTTAATGGAACCATTCTGAAACTTCCAGATGATGATATTAATGCTGGATCTTGGTCGTGAAGTAACGAAATGGCTGCTACTTGGCTGCTTAATTCTGCTTCGAAGAATATAAGTGCGAGTCTTCTTTATATGTCGATTGTTGAAGCTACACTACAAGAAAACAGGCGTTTTGCGATGGCAAGGGATGTTCCAAAGGCATCGCAAATAGGTAGTTTGCAACGACTTTGCGACATACCTATATTCGTCGCAATACGTGTATCATAAAAAATATTCGTCGCTGCTGCCTCGCAATATCTACGACGGCACTTATATGTCGCAAGACTGCGACGAATATGGGCATTCCACCTCCGTAGCAGGTTATACGACGTTTTTGCGAGGCAAAACCTGCGAGGCTATTGCCAGGCCATGTCTGCGATGTTTTTACGAGGCTTGTTCTCTGCGGTGCTCTTGCGAGGCCAAGCGTGCAACGTTTTTGCAAGGTAATGATTGCGACATTTTTGTGAGGCGTTCTTTGCGACGTTTTTGCGAGGGTGGGACTGCGACGTATTTGCGAGGTCTCGTGCTGCAACGCTGTTGCGACGCCCCTATTTAATTTTTTTTTAAATTTAAAAGATAATAGATTTATTAATAAAATATATTGAATTTGTTTTTTAATAATTTTAAAATAAAATTTTAAACGAAATGTAGTTAAATAAAAATGTTTTACAAAAAAAATTAATTTTTTACAAAATGTTTTTTTTAAATTGTCTCAAACGGCGGGGTTCTAGTTTGTGTTCGGGTCCGCGCTTTGCTCCCAGTTTGCGGAACTTGATCCGGGCTCGTCGGGATGTAGGTTCTTCAGCTTACACGCAAGCACCTCATCTTTGGAAGCCAGATAGGAGAACATTTGATTGACCTGGGCGATGTTATTCAGTAGGGATAAGATCAATTGATCCTGCGATCCTTGCGTCCAGGTGTTTAGCTCGAGCTGTGAACCCAGCGAGCGATCCGTCCCAAATAGTCTCCCTTTTTTACGGGGAGCAACCTGATAAGAAAAAATCAAATACGAAACTAGTTACCTCGGTGTATATCTCGTTCTTTTGGGCGGTCGATAGGACGGCTGATCATGTGCTCTCCTCATCGCAATCCTGGGTCAACTGCTGCATCTTCGCAGTGACCTCGTTGTAGATCTTCTAAGCCTTTTTGTCGACGAAGACACCGGCCTCGTTCCGCTTCGTCAAGTAGAGCGTCTCTACTAGAACAGGTTGAGGATCCCCCGTCTCTTCTTGCTGAAAGTATATAAGAAATAATAATTTTAATGAATATTATTGTATAAAATATAAAGCAAATGTATTGACATAATATCATATCATCCTGCGGTCTCGGGCCTTGAATGAAGTTAGGCCCGAGCAATGTTTATGTGGACCGTCGCCATCAGGATCAGCCAATCTTGCTGCACGCGCACTTGCGCTCTTCTTCTCGGACTTTGGGTCTTGCCAATAGCGACAAGACCCTCCCAGAGGTCGGTGTTGAACCAGTGCAGCATCGCATCAAGGTACTAGATGTCACAAGTATGTCGCAGATTGTGAGGTCACTACGACGTATCACCCCAGGG